>CM050164.1:171341603-171904103 GCA_027410445.1 Discoglossus pictus
ATGTATATATGTCTATCTATCTATGTATGTCTATCTATCTATATATCTATATATCTATCTGTATCTATCTGTATCTATCTATTTGTATCTATCTATTTATCTATCTATGTCTATCTATCTATCTATCTATCTATATCTATTTATTTATGTGTATCTATCTATCTATCTATCTATCTATCTATCTATCTATCTATATCTATTTATTTATGTGTATCTATCTATCTATCTATCTATATCTATTTATTTATGTGTATCTATCTATCTATCTATCTATCTATCTATCTATCTATCTATCTATCTATCTATCTATCTATCTATCTATCTATCCCTGTCTCTCTGTTACTCAGCAGTGCTAGTGTTTTATAGTGGAGAGGGTTTATAATGTGACTGTGCACACCTGGTATAATAGATCGTGGGTTTCCATGCACAGATGGAATAAGACACCTGGGTCTTATATACAGTGAGTTCAAATCTATCTATCTATCTATCTATCTATCTATCTATCTATCTATCTATCTCAATATATATATTACATTATTCTCCTATTCAAAGAATAGGAGATCATGCACAGCTGGAATAACACACCTGGGTCTCAAATACAGTGAGCAAATATATCTCTCTCCATGCATCTATCACATTCTCCCATGGAAAAAGAGATTATGGGTTACCATGCAAAGCAAGAATAATACACCTGAATCTCACATACAGTGAGCAAATTTCTATCTATCTATCTACCTATCTATCTATCTATCTATCTATCTATCTATCTATCTATCTATCTATCTATCTATCTATCTATCTATCTATCTATCTATGTATCTATCTATCTATCTACGTATCTATCTATCTATCTATCTATCTATCTATGTATCTATCTATCTATCTATCTACGTATCTATCTATCTATCTATCTATCTGTCTATCTATCTATCTATCTATCTACCTATCTATCTATCCATCTATGTCACATTCTCCTAGCAAAGCATCTAAATTGTAAAGGGCATGTATGACACATGTACGAACACAATAGAACTTCTAAATACTGTATAATGTATAACAGTATAATTTGTAATGTTCTATCTAATTTATAATATATGTTATCATTTGTAATGTACATACTCGAGATTCACTAAGCTTCACAACAGCTGTTCCTGTTTCCTTAAAGGAAATTTAACAGCGCAACCACGACAAAGTACTTTATAGCCCATGCAAAGCTTAGTAAATCTATATTGTGGGTATATTAGAAATCTGTGGTATACTTAAATAATACAAGTAAGTTAGGCAAGCAACACACAATTACATGCATGTGATGTGTAATGTTCACATTTTGGGAGAAGCTCTATACATTATAATATGGTTAATAATATATCCAATGTGATTTTTTTATGTTAAAATATTATTTTGCACGCAAATCTCAGAATCATTAATTATTCCAGTGTTAAAATATATTTACAAAATAAACATGTCAAGTATTTAATTCTCTATAGAATCATGAAATGCCGGTAATGCTTTAACAGTTAGTCAAAAAAGTTGTGCATGAGCAAAAATGCAGAGTTAAAATTGTATTACATATATATACCTACATACCTAAGTATATAACATATGTATTAACCAAGTGTACCAGTTGTATATAATTTATCATGCTGCGTCTCCCATCACCTCTCTTCTTATCTCTAGATCACCCTGTGGAGTTGTTTCCTCCTTTCCCTGCCACTGGTTACAGTTACAGAAACAAATATATCCCAGTCTGCAGTAGTTAATATGGACACACAACTTAAACATCTGGATGAGATGGTGAGCAAAGAAACTAGATTGTGGTGATGGGGGGTACACAATTAAAGAGACTCTGTCACCGCAATAGAAACTTAATTTCGTTTTAAAGAGCATGAAAAACTGGCTATACATTGTACTAGCAGTACTTCTATACAGTCAATTATTTCTGAAATATTTAGAATTGATTTTGAGGCTCCCATATGCTAATTTGCAGTTCAGTATGCTAATGTGCAGCTCAGATAAGTATGGGAGAGGGGTCTTAATTGCCAGACAAGCAGACTGTAATGCTAATTAGTGCACCAAAACAACTAATTAATACGTATGAGCTGCTTATTTGCACATACATTCAGCAACAACATGGAATTTCCCAGCAATGATTCACTTTAGAAAGAAATGGATAAAACAACTTATAGACAGTTTTTCATGCTCTTTAAGAACCGAAAAACAATATTTTATGGGGTTACTTTAATAAACAGAGAGGGATCATGATCAGCACATGAGGTTGTGCATGTGGGTCTGGATGCTGATACAGTTTTATTTCTTTTTCAGATCGACAACCAGTTAGTAACTGAATGTAGAAAGGAAGTGGAATTGTTACAACAACAACCAGACATGGTGAGAGTCACAGTATTATGTTTGGGCAAAGGTCCTGATCTCATGCAGTTACAGTTTTGATATGGTGCTGGGTACTTGGATGCAAATCTGGTCTATGCTTTGTGTATATTGCTATGCAGCGCTTTCATATACGTAGTCAGAGGCTGTTACTAGTTGTGACGTCATTTGTGATTTTGTGGTACTTCTGGACCATAATATGATAGCGGCTTTTATTACACTTTTGGCTCTGGTTCAGTTCTCTTTCACTGTCTGGATTGCATGTTTGGCCTGATTCTTATTTGACTGATTGCCTTATTATAGTATAGAGCAGTGGTGGGCAACTCGGACCTACAAAGGCCACCAACAATCCAGGATTCCAATCTCTCTCTGCATAAGCCCAGGTAGATCAATCATAATGAATGCAACCGAGTAACTCACCCGGGCACAGTCAAAGATATCCTCAATACACAAGCAGAGAGATCCAGAAATCCTGGACTGTTGGCACTAATAGGACCAAGCTGACCACCAATGGTCTTGATGTACTGGTGTAAATTGAGAGGTTTGGAGAAACACCTTAGTTATCCAATATAAGCCAGGATTAATTAAGATATTACCCCTTCATTAGGCTTATAACTGTGAGTTTGATGGATTTCAGAGGGGCAATGGCTGATAGATGTGCATGGCATTCTGCAGTCCACATGGTCACTGAGAGCCAGACACGACCGAACAACAGCAACAAATCTAGCCCAGTCAGTGTTTTTTTTTATTTACCGTAATTTATTAATCCCTAGAGATTTTGTCATAAATATTATGACTACTGAAATGTCAGATCTATTGTTTTTCCTTGTTGCTAAAACTTTTAATAGCAACAACAATTTCTACTAGTGCAGGAAATATGATAAAATAATATGTAGTGTTTATATAGCATTTAATGAAAACTCACTGAGCAACAAAAAAAACTTTAATTTCCCATGTGGTTTGTTTCACTAAAATTCTGTAACACTGAGCTTGGTGATTCTACATATGGACACATTATTCAATCTGCTAATATATCTATAATACAGTATATTCAAATAAATTTGATGTGTCATTGAGTAAAACCAAGTTTAAAATCAATGATATAATAGATTTCCTCAGTCAGTCAGGTAGCCCACTAGTTCCTTGGAGTATCATGTTTCATTTTGCATAGGCATTCAAGCCACAATAGATCCAACAAAAAACTACCTTCCACACTTAAAGCTTGATCACCAGGATATTTACAGATGTGTTCATAAATCCATCATCCAACAAGAAGCAGCAGATCTAAGTTGCCAAAGCGTGACTTGAAACTCTTTGCAAAATGAAAAATGGCAGCCTGCATCATAGCTTAACTAGGAACAAAAGGAAGATATTACAGGCAGTGTGTAGAAAGGTTAATGATTTTGATTTTACAAAATGTTTGTTTGTGTTTATGATGCTTTTTTAAAGAGATACTGGCATAAAAAGAAAGCAGCTTGAACCTGAATCAAAAATTGAGACTTAGTCCACTAACTGTCCATTCCAAATTGGTCCAGGATAGTGCTAAAATTCACCAACAAACCAACACTCTCCATCACTTAATTCAGGGTTGCTGACTGCATTTAGAGCAATGACTATGGCGCACGCTCTTTTTGGCTCTCCTTGCCTAGGTTTTAATTTATGTTTCTGACTTTTGTTTTCCCTCAGCCAGATTATTGCTACAGGAAAGGACGAATATTTCAGCTTCGTGACATCATGGCACAACACATTAGTTTCACAAAAAATACCTTCTACTATAATTATACACAAGGACTGAAGGCTCTGTATGATGTCATAGAAAAGCGCATTTTTGGAGAGCACACGGAAGTAAGTATATAAGTCCACTAATGAACTAACAACTTCTGTGTAAGTCATGGGCATAAAAGTATTTTCAAAGAAAATCTTAATTTTAGCAGGCACTCATAGAGCATGTAAGCTGCCATGATTGTTATACTTTGATTTTATGGCATATGAGTGGACAGCGACAACTCAGGTCAAGCATGGCTGCATCTACTGAGAATGTGGAGGAAGTTGTCCAATGCTGAAATCTTATCTGAATCCACCAATGAGTCAACAAATCCTCCATTTTCTTGCCTTCCACTCTTTAACAGACATAAGGTCAGCAGGAAGTGTGGACAATGCAGACATGGCATTCTTCAGGCACAAACAGTGTCTTCTAAAATCAAGATTTTACCTAAAATGATTTTATGCCCACAGCTTACACAGCTGCTAAATTTTGACTATTTGTTACAAACTTCATAAATCTATAGAATGTTTCTAAATCTAACTCTTTAGCACATGAAGTCCTAGCACTGTATTCACTAATTTCTCTCTAGGCAGAAAACCGCCTTCAATATTTTAGTAAAAAGAATGAAATAGGATTTGTAGAAGTAGTTCTCATTTTTGTGAATATAGCCCTACTGTATGGAATACCTATCTCACTTATTTCGAACTTTCCTTAAAACAATGAGCAAATATTTTTAGAAGGTTAAAAAATATACCTTTGAATTTATTAATTATTAGATGAAGTAAAGTTGTACTGCGGCCCCCATTGCTTCATTTAATTTTTTTACTCTGCAGAAACATTGTACCCACTGTAATGTTGTTCAAAAGAACATACTATAATATTTGACATAATAATATTTTATAGAGATCATCAGCCAATTATAAAAGCTTAATACCTAAATTTTACAATTCTCTGATTCTGCACCATGGTTTCCCTACTTTCTCCCGCTCTAGCAATTCCTTATTTTCACATGATCGGATAGTTAGCCAATCAGAGTACACATCCTGGGATGTGATTTGCCATGATTCCACTGTCTTTCTCAATAAGGGGAGTCTGTATCATCTAGGTGATTAGAGGCAGGGTAAGAGAAAGTGTGGGAACCATGACAGCATAAGGCAATTCAAAATTAAGTTATCATGCTTTTAAGCATCATACTCCAGTATATGCAACAATCATCCTACATGTGCCTAAAACAGTAATATTAATAGTGCTAATAAATATTAGTGTACCATAAAAGTCTTGCGAGTGATACATTGTGCTGCTGTCTTATCATATAACACTCTTCTTGACTCGCAGGATGTACAAGCCTGCTCCCAAAAAAAATCTATGACGGCTGTGGAAATATTAAAGCTGGTGAAGGAAATCTTTATGGAATCAAAGGACCTTCTAAGTAACCCTGCAAATAACATTGATTGTAGTATGCTTTACAATGTTTGTGAAGATATTGAAGATGCTGAAAACCACTCCTTAGGTGAGAAAAATTCAAAAGGCACACAGAGCATGCATCCATGTTGGCACATGATCACTGTTTCCGTGTATGCACACATAAATATGTTGGATTGTTTGAGTATTGCCACTTTTGAGATGTTGATGTTTTGATTACTCAATGTCACCCCCTTCCTCGTGTAAGCAATTAATACATAGCAAAATAAATTAGTCAGGATGTGGGCATAATGTGTCTGTCTTAAATGTCTGGAGATATGTCCGTCAGCATACTAACTAACACGTGCTGTGTTATATGTGTATAAGGTTGGCACGGACATGGCTACATAGAGGCTTCTCTTTCTGAATCTTGCAGGTCCCTCTCAATGTGACTGTCCTTCCCCAATTCCCCCCATCCTTCCAAGCACTGCTACTCAGAAGCCACCAAGTGATGTTACAGACTTCGCTGATATTACAGACCAACCAAGCTCTGTCCGCCACACACTTTACTCTACCAAGGATATGAGTGTGAGCAATGCTTTCACTCTCCAGCCCAAGTCATCAAGCCCCCAGGAGGAATTGCAAAGCATGGACATGCTGTCTGTCACCTTTACAGAGATACCAAGTGTATCACACATCAACATGGAGTCACAGGCTAGCACAGATGCTATTAAGGCTAGCTCAGATAGTGTATCAGAGTCCCTGCCTGCTAGCCAGGAGTCTGCACAAGCAAACACAGATTCCAGTACAGAATCTCCAGGTTCCAGCACAGAATCTCCAGATTCCAGCACAGAATCTCCAGGTTCCAGCACAGAATCTCCAGATTCCAGCACAGGATCTCCAGATTTCAGCACAGGATCTCCAGATTCCAGCACAGGATCTCCAGATTCCAGCACAGGATCTCCAGATTCCAGCCCAGGATCTCCAGATTCCAGCACTGGATCTCCAGATTCCAGCACTGGAACTCCAGATTCCAACACAAGATCTCCAGGTTCCAGCACAGGATCTCCAGGTTCCAGCACAGGATCTCCAGTTTCCAGCACAGAATCGCCAGGTTCCAAAAAACCTATATCTGAAAACACAGTGACATTACCGAAAACTACAGAGGCTCCACATGCTAAAACAGAACTCTTCCCAACCAATGGGTTCACCATAGAAACACCTCTTCTGGAAAAATCTGCTGCCACAGAAAGTCATGAGACCCAAAGCGAAGCTGGTGAGTTCTTGGAGTATGTGTCAGAAGAGTCAGACCTTGGCTGGGCCTCCTCTCACAGCGCTTTCACCAAGATACGCAGGTCTATAGCAACTTCAGAGGAAATATCCAGAGTACATATGACTTCTATCCTCCCTACTGCTATCATTCACATGGAACCCTCCTCTGTCAGTTCATCTCATCAGAGTCTGCCATCAGATGGTCAGAGCTGGGTCAGTTCTGAATCTCCAGGATCAGTGACCGGGGGGGAGTTGACAAAGGACAGTGACAGTGGATCAGCAGCCCCCACTCTTTCTTTTGCTCTTTCCGCTATGCCCTCAAGCCTTCTCCAGCCATCCACTGAGCCTGTAACTCAGGTTGTCAGATCAAAGGTTCCTTTGCACCCATTAAACACAGCACAAGACAGGTCTTCTTTGCACAGAATGGGGGATATTGCTCCTCTCAAATCACAGGCCAGGGAAGATGGTGTCTCAGGTCCAATCTTTGGCTCTAACAAGCTCCCTATCATTGAAACAGAGAAGTTAAATAGAAAAGAAAACACAGAGCAACCGTACACCACTACCTACCTGTACATCGTGGTTCCTTGCATCGTGGGTTTCCTGCTGTCATTATGTGGCCTACTGTACTACAAACACAGATATCGGGTGAGTTCTACTTTTTAAATAGTGTAAAATACATTTTTACTTTTGCATACTTTTGGTTATGTTCTTTAATTATTTCTGTACTTGTTATTTTAGTATTCATAGTACATAGCTGACAACCTGGCAGTCTGACAACTGTGTACATAAGAAAAGAAAATAAGTTCAGACAGGCAGACAAACTGCCAGTCTCTCTGTTTCATAAAAAAAAAAAAAACATTTTATGTCACTTCATGGGGTGAAAGAGCGCATGGTTGTATGTTGAAATTATCTTTTTTTTTATTACACTAATAACAGCTAGAAAATTTATTTACAAAGGCAGCTCGTGCTGCCTACTGGCAGTTTCATGATTAATAACAGAGAGTTGCTGCACGGTGCGGAAAGTGATTGATTGCATTCTTAAGTTCAGGGAAAAACTGCTCTCAAAAGTTAACCCATACCTGACCTATTTAATTGTTTCCAGAATTCCATGATCTGCACAGATTGATCTGTTGAGGGTTTACACTGTTCTCCCTTTTGCTCACTACACAGAGCAGAAGCTGCGGGTTTGGGAGTGGGCAGTCAGTAACTCATGTAAACATGGAATTTGCTTTATTGATTTCTCAGAGAAAAATGCGGGTATTTCAGAAGCGCAAAAAGTTTTTCAACATGCTTTTAGGAGATTTTTACCGTGATGTGGTCCACATTGTGCTTAATTAAGTGGCCCTTTAATTATAAACTAACAAGGCTAAAAATGATTAAAGGATCTAATCAAAAGTACTTATAGCAAAATAAAATATGGACCCATTGAGGCAACCTATTTTACCTGAAGTGTCCCATATACATGAACCTTGAACCCTTGAAAGGACCACACACTGATTTTAGCTTTTTGTTTTATGAATAGTAAAATGGCATAATCACTGTGGGAGAGTAGTAGATGTGGACTGATTGGTAATAGAGGTATACATAATGAGAATATATTTGTCTTGGAGTGCAAGGGAGAGTGCTTTCTATTTTTAAAGAGGGACGTGCTCTCCCACTCTACATAATATGTTGGGACCTCATGGGGAGGGTCTAAGGCCCTTGTGAGATCACTTGGTCTTATCTTGCCCACCATTACTTTAAAACCTTTGCACACAGTGGTATTACTGATGCTACTTTTTAACCCTTAATGCCAAACTTGAAACACAGGTCTGTGGTATTCTGATATGCAGAATTATAGGGCCCCTATATATTTTTTTGCTGTTGTTTCTGGAGGTATGATCTGGCACTAGTCAAGTTTACTGGCAGAAGCAGGGAATTCCTATGCTGGGTGTGACATCTCGTTTCTTGGTGCAGATCATTGCATCTCCAGTTCTTACTCATTATAGGAAGTAGTCTCTTCTCCAGGGCATTATTCTAGCTGTGTTACAAGATTATATGTTTATTTTACAGATAATGCAGAGACAGCAACAAAAGCCGAGACATGACCCAGAAGTCCCAGAGGAAATGTGAGTATTTAGACAGTACTTGGTTTCTTCACTTCTCCATATTGGGCTATATTAAGGCAAGGCTTTATCAATTCAATGGAGCCATTCATTATAAAATGGGAGATTTTTTTATTTCATTTTTTTTTATATCGTAAGTGAAAGATGTTACATAAGTTAGAGAGATCGCTTTACACTTTCGGATATAGCTGAGTAGAATAACATAGGAACTTGAGATCTCTCACCTATGTGAATACAGACCATTGTATATAAATTGTTAAGATTGTTATGTTGCTAATTAAATGGAATGCTTTCTTCATTCTCTCCATTCTTCTCTTGATTATCATTAATCTGCCATCTCTTCTTTCAGGCCTCTGCAAAATCAACAGATTGAACTTGATGTCCTGCAGTGGGTGAGTCATTTCATTTTCTTTTGGGTGTATCTGTATAGGGGAATATGTACTGTTTACAAGTTTGTTTGCTTTTGGTTTGTTTGTTTTTTCATCATTTATGAATATTATTTGCAATATCTAAAAATATCACATCAGCCTTATTAAATTGCAATTCTGCAAATTAAATAGGGCTCTATAGAAGCACATAGCATTTTTTTTACAGAAGTTTTTAGTTAGTGAACTTCTATCCAAAAGCAAGGTCTTCACTAACTAAAAACTTCTGTAAATAAATATGCTATGTGCTTAAATAGAGCCCTTTTAAATTTGCCGATTTGCAATTTAATAAGGCTGCATATATTTAGAGGATGACCACTGAAGGTAATTTAATATAAAGAAATACAACCTCTATGTTTTAAACATGATATGAAGTTAATATATACAGGGGGCAGCCATTGCCTTATTTAAAATGCTTGTTAGAACTGCTTTATCAACTTGGCGGTGCCTTATAAACTAATGAGATTTCCATTAGCCCTGTTGAAAGCACTGGCACCAAAAGGATTGCCACATTTCTATTGTAGTTGTTGAACAGTTCTTAGCAACCATATTCATCTCTAATCAATAAAAGCAGATCAGCATAATTAAAAATAGTCTCTTTCACACAACATGATTGCATATAATAGTAAATATAACAATAATAATAGTATAATAGTATAAACAATATTTTATTAATTATCAAATGTACATTTTTTGAAATATGGGACTACAGTGATCTTTTATATAAATATATCTCAAAAATACAAATGGGATAAACAAGTTAAAAAATGAAGAGGATAGATAGATAGATTTTTGCTCCGGATATGTTTTCAGTGTATTGAAATTCAGACAGTCTATTACAGCAGTTGAATGAATAAACTTACAAAAGAGCCTGCAAATGATTGACTAGGTGCAGTTCAGGGGGGGTTTTGTCGCAGCCGCTTTCACAAAGCGATTGTGAGGAAAGTAAAAGTAAATTTCCCGGCCTTGTTGACTCAGTAAACAGTTGTTAAATCATAATGCTATATCCCCAAGGCCTCATAATAAATAATGTATTTGCTTTTTAGGGCTGATGACTCACGATCTTATGAGAAGGATGACAACATACCATACTGGTTCTTCCTGTTCTAGAGGTAGAACATGCTACATGCATGGCGCCTGTTACCTCATGTGTTGCGTCTTTAATGTCCTGTACCCATGAAGTTAATGCACTAAATACAGGCATGCACTTCTACCTGCATAGCCATGGCTTCCTTGCCTCATCTTTGACAAGTGCCTGGAAAACCATGATCTCCGTCCACAAAGTGATTGACAGTCCTCTTGGATTTACCATCTTTGCCACTGATGGAACTTTGCTTCTAACATCTGGAATTACCGACCCATTCATAGACTTGTGGACCTATGGGCGTGTTTAACATAACAACGGAATTTTGGAAGTCTTGTAAAAACTACAAGAAGATAAAGACTACAACATACTCAGAGATTGATAGCTGAAGGGACATCTTAAAACAAATATTGAATGTGTACACATTATTACACAAGTTCATTTTGTGCCCTGTGGATATGTACATAGGATATAAGAAATGCAGGTATACTCCAAACTACTTGGTGACTGCAATGGCGGAAAAGACTTCTAGACACACTTGAGGTGTGGAATGTATATTGTGTTAAGATAAGACCAATAAGACTCAAAACTGTGGAACTGAATTTTGGTTGGAAATTAAGGACATTCTCTAATGAAAGACTGTTCTAGATCCTGTGGTGCCAAAATGCTCTGTACTTTGGTACAGTTTATTCAATATAATCTCCACTAAGGAAAAGACTGCACCGATAATTCCCAAGTTTCTGCGTTTCTCTTGGTACTCTTTATCCAGATAAACTTGCCCGTCCAACTACCTAATGTTTGTTACTTATACGTTCTGTGATGTATGAGCTAACCTTGTATACACAAATCCTGAATTGTGAATATTGTTACCCATATCTTGTCATAGGGTTTGCAGTTGAGGAAGACACACATTTTCAGATCTCTTGTGCGTGTCTAAAATATAGGTATACGAAGATATATGTTATTAATTATGGGTGCCTCGCTACAGCTGGAATCCTAGGGAGGCTCCAGTCCTTCTGTGCTGGACACAAAAGGAAAAGGAATCTTGTTTTTTGATTGAATTTAGATTTTATTATGCATTTTTTTTACTTTAACATTGTGACTGTGCTGTGTCTATTTTTTATAGAGAATTATTTAAGAACAGATGGAAATCGTGTATATTTAATATATATATATATATATATATCTACTGCTCTTGTGTTGTTTTTATTATTTTTCAATGTCTGCTTTATTTATAACTAGTAATTTGCCCGCCATAACGGTATCCTAAAATGTTATCTTGAATTGTCTATGCTGTCTCTCCCTGTCCTGCATGTCTCTCTCTCTCTCTCTCTGTGTCCTCTCTCTCTCTGTGTCCTCTCTCTCTGTCCTCTCTCTCCTCTCTGTCCTCTCTCTCTCTGTCCTCTCTCTCTCTCTCGTTCTCTCTCTCTCTCTGTCCTCTCTCTCTCTGTCCTCTCTCTCTCTCCCCTCTCTCTCTCTCTCTCTCTCTCTCTCTCTCTCTCTCTCTCGGGTCTATCTCATTCTCTCTCTCTCTCTGTCCTCTCTCTCTCTGTGTGTCCCCTCCTTGTCCTCTCTCTCTGTCCTCTCTCTCCTGTCTATCTCTCTCTCTCTCTCTCCTGTCTATCGCTCTCTCTCTCTGTCTTCTCTCTCTCTCTGTGTGTCCCCTCCTTGTCCTCTCTCTCTGTCCACTCTCCTGTCTATCTCTCTCCTGTCTATCTCTCTCTCTCCTGTCTATCTCTCTCTCTCTCCTGTCTATCTCTCTCTCTCTTTCTCTCCTGTCTCTCTCTATCTCTCTACTAACAATGTTTCACCTGCGCACAAAATACCCTGCAGGCTCGACAGACAAACCGACAATTATTATATCTGATGGCATAAGTACCCTAATTTAATGCACAATACATTTGATACTTTGTAAATTACATTGTTTGAACCCATATTATCCAAATGTCCAGCAAAATAATATACAGTTAATTGTAACTTATTAAGCACCAAATATGTGCTGCGGAACATAAATGGTAAAGAATGATGACTGCTCAGTAGAGGCTGAGAAAGTGCCTGAAACGTTGCCCCACTGTATTCTTTGTAATACTGACTTTTATTATTATTATTATTTATTATTATTAATATAGTATTTTGTAAAGCACCAACATATTCCGTATAGCTGTACAGGGTTAAATACAATGAAAAAAATAAAAATAAATACAATATAACACATTGCAGAAAGTAGAGGGCCCGGTCTCTAAGTTCAAAATCTTACATACATGTTTTTTTTTTTTTTTAAACGCCTTGTGAAGATTGAAAACTTGCAATTCAAAGGGATAAATAAAACAAAAGGTGAAGAAATTAATATAAGAAACAAGAACTTGGAAAGTAATTGAAGAGAGAGTAGTGGGTTAATTATCTAGATTTATGTCATTATTTTGCTTTGGTTACTAAGAGTGGAATAGCCATGAATGTCCAGTATTCCAGATGAATAATCAGAGTATTGTAGCATACCTTTTTTTACAAACATTTTATTTAGAGTAAACCGTATTGCTTCTGACTTGATATAAAGAGTTGTACCTCTCGGAAGCTTGTCAAGTCTAAATAATATGTTTTCCCAATAAAAAAGGTATCACTTTATACTGTAATAGTGAAATCCTACTTTAAACACAGAGCAATGGATTCATGGAATGGTTTTCCAGCTGCAGTAGTAGGTTTTTTCATTCACTGTGAGTATTACCATCTAAATAAATGGGACCTTTCTTGTGTCACTTTAAGATTAATTTTATTAAACTAGAGTAGCAGAATATGTAGGCAGAGTAATTTCTATCTGCGGTCAGTCAGCAAATGAGTGCTGAATTACTCATTTAATACTGTACATAACATTTACAGCAAAAATAGAGCATGGATTAACCTTAATATGTTAGTTCTATGTTTCGTTTTTCTCACCCTAACGGTCATAGGGCACTACAGAAATGGATTCCTTGCTCACTGTGCCTGACGAGGCCCAAGAGAGGCCGAAACATGTCTTGGGTTTGTTGGTTCTCCTGTTCAGGGTAAAATTGCCTGGTATTTTGGGGCTGGATCACTCCTTTGAGTGAGAACAGACTGACATACTACAGGATATTTCTCCATGTGAAGGGCAGAGGCTGCTAGGTAACCAGATCTATACAGCAAACCTACTTAGGCATTGTTCGTTCTCAGACTGAGTGCCTCTGACCCTGTTTCTGAACAGAATATTATCCATATGTGCCCTTTCCCATTACAGTGAACGTCACAGACATTATAAGACCAATGTAATGCATTTAAAGATAAAGCTCATATGTTTGTTAGGCAGAGACTGTTAAAAATAATATGCAGTTTAAAATAAAATAACTAAAAAATAATATTTTTTCTTACTTGAAAGAGCTGTTTTTCTCTTCCTTCCTGTGTCTTATCAGGGAATGTGGCCACCTCTTGCTGAGACCTAGACCATCAGCGAGCTTGGAAGAAAGGAGGGCAATGATGTAATTGCCTCCACCTCATGATGTCATTGTCTCCTCCTCCACTGCATTGAATAAAACCTAATTTCAGCTGCTCCTTTGCCTCCATCCCAGTGACATCATGGGCGTGAAGTTAATGACTATACACTGTATAGCCTAGGACCCATGCTCAGTCTGAACCAGAAGCTAGATTAGTATGACTTTTTCATTTGAGCTGGCCTCAAGCAGCTCTGCTTGAGGAAATTTTTTTTTCAAAAGTAAGATTAAATATTAACTTGTAATTGTTTTAAACTGCATATTATTGTTAATAACAAACATATGAGCGTTATTTGTAATGCAGACCTCAGATCTACACCAGCTAGACACAGGAGCACATAGCACGGGTGTGCTCTTAGTATCAAAGGACCAGGAACAATTAAAATGACTCAAAAGAATATTGCAGAAATGAAAAGTAAATGTAAAAATTAAAATATTTGCAACTGGTTGTAACATTTTTAAATAAAATGCCTTAAAATTGATATAGAAGTTAGATTTATTGATAATTAATTAAAAGATACACCTTCATAGATAATGGCTTTATCAACAGTAATTGATTAAGATTTGTGGGGACAGTGAAAGTAAGGAAAAATATTAACTCATATTTGTTAAAAACTGCGTATTGTTTTTAATAATCTTTGACCAACATACATATGAACTTTATTTGTAAATGCATACATCACGTTTACACCAGCAAGACACCAGAGCACACAGCAGGAAGTCTGCTACATCTAATATAGCTTAACAGCACAGCATATCAGCCAGAAACCAATAAAAGTAAGAGTTCAAATATACTTATGCATGTACTTTCATTTTAATAGTCATTATTTTATAGTATTTTTATAGCCATTTCTGATGTTTTAAATACTTGCTTTACACACTTGTATAATGCTCTACAGACCTGTATCACATACACTAGCTTTTTATTATGACACATTATTATTACACATATTATCCATGTAATTACACTCATCAGCAATGCACACATACTTCATATACACATGTATAGTTCACATATTAGCCCTTTTCAGATACTTTCTGTAGTTTATTACAATTAATCATAGTAGAGAATTGCAGTTAATTGTAGTACAGTTGGGTTAAAGGGCAAGTTCCATCTAAATAGTTAGGTGTTGTGAGCTACTGAGAAACATAGATACATTCATGTAACTGTTATAGCTTTCCTGTTATCTCCACTACCTTAACCCTAAACCTAACCCCTAACCCTAACAACAAAGGGATAGTCAGATAACAGTAAACATAGGTGGGGGCAGATAACAGAGTGATCCACAAGGTAATCTTCTTGAGTGCTCTTAAAATATCAACAAATATAGTTGAAACTTGCCCTTTAAGGTAGGTAGTTGGTAGAAATGTGTTGCCTAGATTATGTGATGGGACAAAGGTTGTATAATGGTGGTGCTGTCACAGCAGGGTATATATAGTGGGAAAGGATGAAAGGTTACCCAGGATCGGCATCATGGTTGGGCTGGTGGCTAAAATTAGGGTACGTTAGCAGGTGTTGCTAGCTGATCAATCAATAAAGAAAGACAAATCTGCTGCAGGTGGGAGAGAAGTGTTCTCTGGAATTCATAATCCCCTGGACTGAAGAGGCTGGATTTCAAAGTAAAAAGGGCTTCTGTAAGAGGAGCGAGCACTGGGCCAAGAGACAGAAGAGAGAGAGAGAAAATGCAAGGAAGATATTGAAGTGAACAGTGTGACAGACTGTTTGACGCAGAGGCTGCACGTGACCCAACGGAGCCTGTGAGGCAATCAGCCAATCGAGGGAGGGATTTCTGCCCGTGTTCGCTCGTTGGGCAGAGCAGCACGGTCTCCAGCCTGAAATCCCACCCTCTCACCCTGTTATTTGGTTGAGTGTTAAAGTTGTTATTGTTATGTACATAATTAAAAGAAAAAAGAAATATATATACATATACAGTGGATATAAAAAGTCTACACACCCCTGTTAAAATGTCAGGTTTCTGTGCTGTAAAAAAATGAGACAAAGATAAATCATTTCAGAACTTTTCCCACCTTTAATGTGACCTATAAACTGCACAACTCAATTGAAAAACAAACTGAAATCTTTTAGGTAGAGGGAAGAAAAAATATAAAAATGAAATAATATGGTTGCATAAGTATGCACACCCTTAAACTAATACTTTGTTGAAGCCCCTTTTGATTTTATTACAGAACTCAGTCTTTTTGGGTATGAGTCTATTAGTATGGCACATTTTGACTTGGCAAGTTTTGCCCACTCTTCTTTGCAAAAACACTCCAAATCTGTCAGATTGCGAGGGCATCTCCTGTGCACAGCCCTCTTCAGATCACCCCACAGATTTTCAATCGGATTCAGGTCTGGGCTCTGGCTGGGCCATTCCAAAACTTTAATCTTCTTCTGGTGAAGCCATTCCTTTGTTGATTTGGATGTATGCTTTGGGTCGTTGTCATGCTGAAAGATGAAGTTCCTCTTCATGTTCAGCTTTCTAGCAGAACCCTGAAGGTTTTGTGGAATTATGGCCAAAAAGTTCAACCTTGGTTTCATCAGGCCATAACACCTTTTCCCACATGCTTTTGGGAGACTTCAGATGTGTTTTTGCAAAATGTAGCCTGGCTTGGATGTTTTTCTTCATAAGAAAAGGCTATCATCTTGCCACTCTCCCCCATAGCCCAGACATATGAAGAATACGGAGATTGTTGTCACATGTACCACACAGCCAGTACTTGCCAGATATTCTTGCAGCTCATTTAATGTTGCTGTAGGCCTCTTGGTAGCCTCCCAGACAAGTTTTCTTCTCGTCTTTTCATCAATTTTGGAGGGAGCTCCAGTTCTTGGTAATGTCACTGTTGTGCCATATTTTCTCCACTTGATGATGACTGTCTTCACTGTGTTCCATGGTATATCTAATGCCTTGGAAATTCTTTTGTACCCTTCTCCTGACTGATACCTTTTAACAATGAGATCCCTCTAATGCTTTGGAAGCTCTCTGTGGACCATGGCTTTTGCTGTGGGATGCGACTAAGAAAATTTCAGGAAAGACCAACTAGAGCAGCTGAACTTTATTTGGGGTTAATCAGAGGCACTTTAAATGATGGCAGGTGTATGCTGACTCCTATTTAACACTATTTGGAATGTGATTGCTTAATTCTGTACACAGATACATCCCCAGTTATAAGAGGGTGTGCAGACTTATGCAACCACATTCTTTTTCTTTTCTTTTTTTTCTTCCCTCCGCCTAAGTGTAGACTATTTATATCCACTGTATATATATATATATATATATATATATATATATGAGAAAGAGCTGTATATAGGAATTTGTGGGGAAAAGGTCGTTATTGTTGTATATATTTTGCTATATTTGGTTTGGCGGGAGGTGAGTTGCCCGGCCCACTGGCCTAAGTGGGCGTGGCCCTACCTCACAGGGCGTGCTTAATATAAGCATTGGGGCTTTGGGCAGTGAGGTCACTGTCCGTGGCCAGGGCTCCTCCCCCTGGAAGGTATTATGTAAATTATATACAGAAATTTATGTTTCTGTTATATGGTTATTTATTAATAAAAGCTGTGGCCCGTGTTTCTCCCACTCAGTCGTAGTGTCCATTATTTCCATCAAAGCCTAAATGAATCATGCCTGGGTCAAGAGAAGGGATGTTCACATAGCAGAGAAAGGAATGCAATACATTGGGGATGGGGTAGTGCAAGTTTATTAAAACAGTAGCCCTTTTTGGATGCATTTTATGCAATTGTGTTATACACATTCATTATTCTCTGATACTTTATAGAACAGTTATTACACACATTATGTGTTCTCAGATACTTTGCATATAAGGATATTACATTAGCCTTGTATTGAAGTTGTAAAATGAATCATATTGCACTTTCCTGATGTATTATATACCAGACACACATTTACACTGTATTTATGAGTACATTTACACTTTCCTGATAAATTCTGTAGCATTTCATTACACACATTTACATTATTCTGATGTATTATGTACCAGTGCATTACACACATTTACATTTTCTGTACTAGTATATTACACACATTTACACTTTCCTGATGTATTACATACCAGAGCACTACAAACAGTTACACTTTCCTGATGTATTCTGTACCAGTGCATTGCACTCATTCACACTTTCCTGGTGTATTTTATAGCAATGTATTATACACTTTTACTCTTTCCTGATATATTATTTACCAGTCCATCACACACATTTACTCTTTTCTGATGCACTCTGTAGCAATGCATTACTCATATTTACTCTTTCCTGATGTATTCTGTATTTGTGCATTACACACATTTATTCTTTCCTGATGTATTCTGTATCCGTGCATTACACACATTTGTACTTTCCTGATGTATTCTGTATTAGTGCATTACACACATTTACACTTCCTTGATGTATTCAGTACCAGTGCATTACACACATATACTCTTTCCTGATGCATTCTGTATCAGTGCATTACACACATTTGTACTTTCCTGATGTATTCTGTATTAGTGCATTACACACATTTACACTTTCCTGATGTATGCTGTACCAGTGCATTACACACATTTACTTTTCCCTGATGTATTCTGTATCCGTGCATTACACACATTTACTCTGTCTTGATGTATTCTGTATCTGTGCATTACACACATTTGTACTTTCCTGATGTATTCTGTATTCGTGCATTACACACATTTACACTTTCTTGATGTATGCTGTACCAGTGCATTACACACATTTACTTTTTCCTGATGTATTCTGTATCCGTGCATTACACACATTTACTCTGTCTTGATGTATTCTGTATCTGTGCATTACACACATTTGCACTTACCTGATGTATTTAGTATTTGTCCATTACACACATTTACACCTTCTAGATGTATTCTGTACCAGTGCATTACACACATTTACTTTTTCCTGATGTATTCTGTATCCGTGCATTACACACATTTACTCATTCCTAATGTATTCTTTATCTGTGTATTACACACATTTGTACTTTCCTGATGTATTCTGTAGCAGTGCATTACACACATTTACACTTTCCTCACATAGGCCCCTATTTAATTGTCCAAATCACAATTACCTGAGCCCGTATTGGAGCCTGTAAATGTTACTGATATTCAATTGGCTACTTTTAGCTACTAGCATTCCAATTGCGAGTTAGAGGCTCAAAAGTACTGCGGTTGTCAAAAACGTCCTATCTTCTCCTTTGGTGTTTCAAGCACTTAAATGTTAAAATATTGGAAAAGCAATGAAATGCATTAGCATTAATTGCACAACAGTCTCAAGCACGCAAATCTGCACTGAAAATTTTCTTTTTCTATGCTTTATTTCCCTGTTTTATCGATCCCAGGAATCAAGGACTTAATACATATGACGGAACCCGCTTGGACTACAACAGTAGCTTTATTGATTTTTATTGATTTCTATATTTTCAATTGCGAGTCTGATTGCAAATCATACTTCTAAACACTAAAGGCCTCATTCAATTGCGATTTGGCCAATCAAATAGGGCTCTAAATAAGCACATAGCATATTTTTTTTAAATAAGTTTTTAGTTAGTGAAAACCTTGCTTTTTAACTTCTTTAAAAAATATATGTTATGTGCTTATTTAGAGCCCTATTCAATTGGCCAAATTGCAATTGAATGAGGGCCTAATTGATTGTAGTTTAAACTCCATGTTTTACGGATGTCATGATGACGGTCTCATTTACTGTTGGCTCTGTCAAAATTGTAACTTACGGACTTGCTTAATTGATCCTGATCATACACTGAAATGCTACATACAGGTTCACGGTTTGCGTGTGGAGGCTGTGAGCATGTAATTACGGGCTTGAGTCAATGAAATACATCTGTATATGTAACAAATTTGTAACCCACAGCCAAAAGTTTAGTTTGAAGGTAATTACGGGCTTGCAATTAAATGGGGGCCATATTCTGTAACAGTGTATTGCACACATTTACACTTTCCTGATATATTCTGTACCAGTGCATTGCACACATTTACACTTTCCTGATATATTCTGTACCAGTGCATTGCACACATTTACACTTTCCTGATATATTCTGTACCAGTGCATTGCACACATTTACACTTTCCTGATGTATTCTGTACCAGTGCATTACACTTTCTTGATTTATTCTGTACCAGTGCATTACACACATTTACACTTTCCTGATATATTCTGTACCATTGCATTACACACATTTACACTTTCCCGATGTATTCTGTACCAATGCATTACACACATTTACACTTTCCTGATATATTCTGTACCAGTGCATTACACACATTTACACTTTCCTGATATATTCTGTACCAGTGCATTGCACACATTTACACTTTCCTGATATATTCTGTACCAGTGCATTGCACACATTTACACTTTCCTGATGTATTCTGTACCAGTGCATTACACTTTCTTGATTTATTCTGTACCAGTGCATTACACACATTTACACTTTCCTGATATATTCTGTACCATTGCATTACACACATTTACACTTTCCTGATGTATTCTGTACCAGTGCATTACACACATTTACACTTTCCTGATATATTCTGTACCAGTGCATTGCACACATTTACACTTTCCTGATATATTCTGTACCAGTGCATTGCACACATTTACACTTTCCTGATGTATTCTGTACCAGTGCATTACACTTTCTTGATTTATTCTGTACCAGTGCATTACACACATTTACACTTTCCTGATATATTCTGTACCATTGCATTACACACATTTACACTTTCCCGATGTATTCTGTACCAGTGCATTACACACATTTACACTTTCCTGATATATTCTGTACCAGTGCATTACACACATTTACACTTTCCTGATATATTCTGTACCAGTGCATTTCACACATTTACACTTTCCTGATATATTCTGTACCAGTGCATTGCACACATTTACACTTTCCTGATGTATTCTGTACCAGTGCATTACACTTTCTTGATTTATTCTGTACCAGTGCATTACACACATTTACACTTTCCTGATATATTCTGTACCAGTGCATTTCACACATTTACACTTTCCTGATATATTCTGTACCAGTGCATTGCACACATTTACACTTTCCTGATGTATTCTGTACCAGTGCATTACACTTTCTTGATTTATTCTGTACCAGTGCATTACACACATTTACACTTTCCTGATATATTCTGTACCATTGCATTACACACATTTACACTTTCCTGATGTATTCTGTACCAGTGCATTACACACATTTACACTTTCCTGATATATTCTGTACTGGTTAATTACATATATTTACATTATCCTGATGTATGCTGTTGCAAAGCATTACACACATTTGCACTTTCCTGATATATTCTGTATCCTTGGATTACACCCATTTACAATTTCCTGATGTATTCTGTATCCGTGCATTACACATTTACACGTTCCAGATGTTTTCAACTTGATACATCTGTAAGTCATCAGCTGGAAATAGCGTCTGCAATTGAGATAAGAAAAAATTTCAACATTTGAGCATGTTTGGAATGCTGCAATCAGAAGACGTCCTGGATATGTGCTTATAATACAGTTAAAGGGAGAGACAGCAGAAAACAGTGGGAGAAACTAATAATGTACAGAGATCAAAGCAGAGAGAAATCTGTACTGGATTCCTAAATAGTCTATGGATTCCAGCAGTCTCAGAATCCCACTGCATGATAACCTCTCATAATTATATGACTAAGCATTATCCCACTGGTATACTACTGGCATGAAAAGAGAGGATGAAGGGGGGTAAGTCTTAGGTGTGGTGTGATGTCTGCTGATCGAGATGAGATATGGGTTCTTGAGTGGGAAAAAGAAATGTAATATATTGTGGTGATGTGCTCTTCAGTTCCTGCTATGAACCACTATGTTTAATATACTCTTTTAAACAACTTTTCAGAATGGAAAAAAATACAGCCGCTAATTGAATTATTATTATATTTTATTATACTGCTATGAAATCTACCATTTCAGCTTTTGCTAATCAACATGTTGAGATAGGAAGGGACTTTGGATGTAAAAGAAGCTGTTATCTGCACAACTGGCATGTGGTAAATAAAACTGGCAGGGTTCTCAAAAGGACTAATGAAAAGTTCATTCGTTTGCAAGGGCACGCCCTCATGAGAAAGTAGGAGACAGCATCAGATCAGAAAAGAAAATGCATCCGTGCAGTTAAAAAAGTAAAAAAAAGTAAAGGTTGTGGGTTTTTTCTTTTTAAAAAATGTGGGCAATTATCTTGTTTAATTATTCAAAAGATAATATGGGAAAAAATGACCACACTGGTTGTTTGTAGATTGTAGGGGTATGTGGATTTCCCCAGGGCCATGGACATCCTGTTGCCAGCCATTGTTTGTTTAGGCTCAGGCCTATTAAAGGCCGTTTGGTGTCTGGGGGAATGTTTCTGCCTAGGCCAACAAGGTCCAGGTCTAGAGCAGCACATTTTCAGGGGGCAGCAGGCTGACTGATGATGCAATGCAGTACGTTGAAATATATTTGTATATACACAGAAATTTTTATATTTAGTGAAATATCTGTTTGTAAGTGCACTTGACACTTTCTGACATACCATAAACAGTAGACTCTCAGTTAACTGGCACCCAGAGGGATTGGTAGATGCCGTATAAATGTAGTTTCTGGTTGCTTAAGAGTCACTATTACAAGAGGCCTAGATAAGCTGCACATAGGATGCTCTGCTAAGTATATTTCTCAGTGAGGGCTGTTCAAGCAGCAGCAGCTTTCACTCCTCACTTACACAAAGGTACATTCGGCTGGAGGGTGTGGTGCTGAACCCGGGGAATGTAACAACAACACTGCACTGACTCAGTCACTCATGCCCGGGAATGTAACACCAACACTACACTGGCTCAGTCACTCATGCCCAGGGGATGTAACTCCAATACTCAGTCACTCATGCTTGTCTGCTTCCAGGCAACATTGAATAGCAGAGACATACAGTGGATGCAATCTGGGCGCCTGTAAGCATTTTGTGACATGACAACCTGGCTCCTGGCATTTGTTGAGCCCTGTACATTTTCATTTTTATTTAAATTATAGTATTCAATTTTTGTTCTGGTTGCTTGAGAGTTCTGGTTGCTGGAGTTCTGGTTAACTGAGAGTCTACTGTATATTCATAAACACACATAAACTAGATACCTCCTGTAGTCAAAATGACAAATGATAATACATCTTAAGGTGTTATCACTCACACTACAATATAAGTCATGTTTCATTTTGAAAAATTGGGAATTCTATTTTATTTGCACCTACAAACAGAAGTTATGATTTGACTGCCATTTATTATAGCACTAGCGAATTGCCCGTCAAAAAATGACGGCAATGAAATTGTAAGGTAGCTAAATTAGTAAATGAATATAGTGTACCTATTTTGAAGCATTGTGATGAAGAGCTGGCAATCTGTGTTGATGTTGCTGCAGCATTAGTGGTGTGGAGCTGCTGTATAAGCATGCTGAATGTGTGCAGTGTAACACTGTGCGTGCGCGAGACCAAACCGTTAGCGTAGTCGTGTACTTCCGCATTGGTGTAAAATGGCGAGTAATGTGTGGTATAGGTCTGTATCGGAATATCCGTAGGTGTTTTGTGGTGTTTTGCGAGTTTAGAGTGCTGTAGCCTCGTTTTCGTTTTGTTCGGCGGCCATTTTTTCTCTCGCTTTTTTTCAGTCTCTAAACTGTTTTATTTCGAGTAAAATCGAGGTGTAAGTTGCATTTTTGAGGTCCTGGGTGCTCCCTCTTGGTGTAGGTAAGTTTTTTATGTATGTGCTGTGTGTATGTATTGTGTTTTAAATGTTTGTATGTCGGCGAGTTGCGTCCGATGTTTGCGAGGTCGTAATGTGTGGTAACGTGTTTCGTACGTTGTTTGCGTTCCTCGTAAAATTTAGCGAGTGTCGTAATTTGTGTGTCGTGTTTTTTGAGTAGCGACGTGAATTTTGCGAGGGTTTGAGGCCCTTGCCCAGTGACCTCGCCAGCAACTGAGTCCCTCGCTTTGCGAGGGGCCTCAGTTGCTGGCATGGAGCGCCTTCGGCGCTCCATGCCAGCAACTGAGGCCCTTGCCCAGTGACCTCGCCAGCAACTGAGGCCCTCGCTTCGCGAGGGGCCTCAGTTGCTGACATGGAGCGCCTTCGGCGCTCCATGCCAGCAACTGAGGCCCGTGCCCAGTGACCTCGCCAGCAACTGAGGCCCTCGCTTCGCGAGGGGCCTCAGTTGCTGGCATGGAGCGCCTTTGGCGCTCCATGCCAGCAACTGAGGCCCTTGCCCAGTGACCTCGCTACGCGAGGGCCGCGGCTCGCTACGCGAGCCCGCAAGCGTGAGCAACGACTCGTACGCTCACAACTATATATGTGATATTATTGTGGACAGAGGCAGTAGTGATCAGCCATCTAATACATTGTGAGCATAAGATGGTTCAACTTTTTGCATCTTCTGTCCTCCATATATATTTTCATTTGTTGGATCACTTAAGATCAACAGCGTTTGTTGCATTACTTATGTATTTATGCATTTTTCATTCATATTTTTGTGTCATAACCTAAATATTTTTGAGCCCCATTCAACTGCAAGCCCGCAACTCGCTCGCCGATGGCCGCGTGTCTGCGACTGAGTTGCGGGCTCTCTCTTTCCCTTACGTTCTGATGCTATTCAATTGCCGCGGGCCAAGACTTGCTGCCCAAGATACAAAATCGGAAACCCAGGTTTCCAACGTAAGCAGAGCAGGGCTTACTACAGTTGCTACTGCTTACTGTCAGCCAATAGGAATTGAGACCGTCATCATGACGGCAATGAAACCTGCGGGTACTCCCGCAGGCTCCCGATATGTAACCCTGCTGCCAATTGGGACCCCCGCAGTGTCCCCCACATGACCCCCATGATGCAGGGATCCCAATCGGGACCCCCACTGCATTTAAAAATATTAAGTTCCCTGACGCAGGCCCTTAAAGGGCCCACGGCACACGATTAGTTAAGTCCGGCTGCAGGGGTACTGTACGTACCCCTGCGGCACCTAACATTAACCCCTCCAATGCTGGGTGTCCCCATTGGGACCCCCGCAAGATCCCTACATTAACCCTTCCAGCGGGGGGTCCCAATCAGGACACCCGCTGCATTTAAAATTCAAATTTCCTGCCGCTGGCCCTTTAAGGACCTTAAAGGACCTAAGCTACAATAAAAAAATAACCCTATCACTCATGGGGCTCTGTATAGAGCCCCATGAGCCCCTAATTAACCACATAACTCATGGGCCTCTATACTGAGACCCATGAGCCTCTAACTAACCCCATCACTCATGGGGCTCTATACATAGCCCCATGAGCCCCTAATTAACACCATCAGTCCCATAAGGGTCTATATGGACCCTTATGGGTCAATAATTAACCCTCACAATAACACTATAAGTGCCATGAGGGTCCCGATCGGGACCCCCGCAGCAAGGAGTTATTGTGGGGACCCTGCTTGGGGCCCCCATCAGGACCCCCGCATCATGGGGGTCATGTGGGGACACTGCAATGGTCCCGACAGGAACCCCGACGGGAACCCCCAGGTTTAATGTTTTGTGCCATGGGGGTATTAAGCATTAGTGTGCCGCGGGCCCTTTTATGGACCCGCAGCAGGGAATTTAAAATGTTTAAATGCAGCGCTGTCCCGATCGAGACCCCCGCTGCAAGGGTTAATGTGTGGACACTGTGGGGGTCCTGATGGTGAGCCCCAGCATAGTGTTAATGTGGGGACCCGCATCATGTGGGTTTCATTTAGGAGTGTGGGGGGGGGGATGTGTTAGCAGCAGTGGGGACATTCGGGGGAGCATACGTAAGTGAAACTAAAGCTCTTGCGTGTCCTCCTTAGCACATGTAGGACTTCGTCCTTCATTTGCGATTTGCGAGTGTGGATACATTTGCGAACTTGGGGGAATCGGGCAACTGAATAGGGATTTGCCATTTTAGCACTGTGAAAGTGACAGATCAAAGGCTTCAGAGTGGTGTAGGCTACACATCACATATATAGTTGTGAGCGTACGAGTTGTTGCTAACGCTGCGGGCTTGCGTAGCGAGCCCGCGGCCCTCGCGAAGCGAGGGCCGCGGGCTCGCTACGCGAGTCGCGGCCCTCGCGAAGCGAGGGCCGCGACTCGCGTAGCGAGCCGCGGCCCTCGCAGCGAGCCGAGGCCCTCGCGAAGCGAGGGCACTGCCCGAGGGTCTCAGTTGCTGGCATGGAGCGCCGAAGGCGCTCCATGCCAGCAACTGAGGACCCTCGCGAAGCGAGGGCCTCAGTTGCTGGCATGGAGCGCCGTAGGCGCTCCATGCCAGCACCTGAGGACCTCGCAAAGCGAGGGCCGCAGTTGCTGGCATGGAGCGCCGAAGGCGCTCCTTGCCAGCAACTGCGACCCTCGCAAACTTCACCTCGCAACCCAAACAGTACGACACACACATTACGACACTCGCAAACAACATACGACACACGTTCACACACATTACGGACTCGCAACACTCGGACGCAACTCGCGAACATTAGAAAATGTCAAACACAATACATACACACACCACATACATAAAAAACTTACCTACACCAAGAGGGAGCACCCAGCACCTCAAAAATACAACTTACACCTCGATTTTACTTCAAATAAAACAGTTTAGACACTAAAAAAAAAAACGAAGCGAGAGAAAAAATGGCCGCCGAACAAAACGAAAACGAGGCTACAGCACTCTAAACTCGCAAAACACCACAAGAAACTCGCAAAACACCACAAAACACCTACGGATATTCCGATACAAACGTATAACACACATTACTCGCCATTTCTCGCCAATGCGGAAGTACACGACTACGCTAACGGTTTGGTCTCGCGCACGCACAGTGTTACACTGCACACATTCAGCACGCTTACACAGCAGATCCACACCACTAATGCTGCAGCAACATCAAAACACATTCACAGCTCTTCCACACAATGCTTTAAAATAGGTCAAGTATATTCATTTATTAATGTATTATATATTTCATTATTACACACTAAACAGCATTAGCTACCTTACAATTTCATTGCCGTCATTTTTTGACGGGCAATTCGCTAGTCATATTATAACTACTAGACATTGATAAAGCAGACAGTGCTGTTAGAAAATCAAATCTTCACCAGTACAAACACAAATGATGTTACATTCAACATCGACTGAAAGGTTCTATGCAGGGCAGAGGTGTAGCTACAGCTTTTGCCGCAACTCTCATGTGAACAATATATATATATATATATACATATATATATATATATAAATAAATGAATAAATAAAGGAACTACCGTATATACTCGAGTATAAGCCAAGTTTTTCAGCCCTTTTTTTAAGGCAGAAAAGGGCCCCCTCGGCTTATACTAGAGTCACTCTCCCCCCCGTGTCTCTGTTACCCCCCCCCCCCGTGTCTCTCTAACCCCCCGTGTGTCTCTAAGGGGGGTGGGGTTGGGGTTGAGGGGGGGTTGAGGTTGAGGAGGGTTGAGGTTGAGGAGGGTTGAGGTTGACGGGGGTTGAGGATGGGGGGGTTGAGGAGGGAGGATGAGGATGGGGGGCTTGAGGAGGGGGTTGAGGATGGGGGGGTTGAGGAGGGAGATTGAGGAAGGAGTTGAGGATGGGGGGTTGAGGAGGGGGGTTGAGGTTAAGGATAAGGGGTTGAGGATGAGGATGGGGGGGTTGAGGAGGAGGTTGAGGATGGGGGGGTTGAGGAGGGAGGTTGAGGAGGTGGTTGAGGAGGGGGGTTGAGGAGGGAGGTTGAGGATGAGGAGGGAGGTTGAGGTTGAGGAGGGAGGTTGAGGATGAGGGTTTGAGGAGGGGGATTGAGGAGAGAGGATGAGGATGGGGGGTTGAGGATGGGGGGTTGAGGAGGGAGGTTGAGGAGGGGGGTTGAGGAGGGGGGTTGGGGTTGAGGGGGGTGAAGGTTGAGGAGGGTTGAGGTTGAGGGGGGGTTGAGGATGAGGATGGGGGGTTGAGGAGGGAGGATGAGGATGGGGGCTTGAGGAGGGGGATTGAGGAAGGGGTTGAGGATGGGGGGGTTGAGGAGGGAGGTTGAGGATGAGGAGGGAGGTTGAGGATGAGGTGGGAGGTTGAGGATGAGGGGTTGAGGAGGGTGGTTGAGTTTGAGGATGGGGGGTTGAGGATGAGGATGGGGTTGAGGAGGGGGTTGAGGATTGGGGGGTTAAGGAGGGGGTTGAGGATGGGGGGGTTGAGGAGGAAGGTTGATGAGGGGGTTGAGCATGGGGAGTTGAGGAGGGAGGTTGAGGAGGGGGTTGAGGAGGGGGGTTGAGGATGAGGAGGGAGGTTAAGGATGAGGAGGGATGTTGAGGATGAGGAGGAGGGGTTGAGGAGGGGGGTTGAGGAGAGAGGATGAGGATGGGGGGGTTGAGGCTGCGGGTGGTTGAGGGGGGGGTTGAGGCTGGGGGTGGTTGAGGAGGGGGGTTGAGGAGGGGGGGTTGGGGTTGAGGGGGGGTTAAGGTTGAGGAGGGTTGAGGTTGAGGAGGGGGTTGAGGATGAGGATGGGGGGTTGAGGAGGGAGGATGAGGATGGGGGCTTGAGGAGGGGGTTGAGGATTGGGGGTTGAGGAGGGAGATTGAGGAAGGGGTTGAGGATGGGGGGGTTGAGGAGGGAGGTTGAGGATGAGGAGGGAGGTTGAGGATGAGAAGGGAGGTTGAGGATGAGGAGGAGGGGTTGAGGAGGGGGGTTGAGGTTGAGGAGGGGGGTTGAGGATGGGGGGTTGAGGAGAGAGGATGAGGATGGGGGGGGTTGAGGAGGGGTGTTGAGGATGGGGGGGTTGAGGAGAGAGGATGAGGAGGGAGGTTGAGGAGGGGGTTGAGGATAAGGAGGGAGGTTGAGGAGGGGGTTGAGGATAAGGAGGGAGGTTGAGGAGGGGGTTGAGGATAAGGAGGGAGGTTGAGGATGAGGAGGGAGGTTGAGGAGGGAGGTTGAGGAGGGAGGTTAAGGATGAGGAGGGAGGTTGAGGAGTGGGGTTGAGGAGGGTGATAAGGGAGGGGGAGACACAGGGAAGGGAGATTTTGGAAGAGACACAGGGAAGGGACAGGGGAGAAGAGACACAGGGAAGGGAGATGGGAGAAGAGACACAGAGAGAGAAGGGGACACAGAGGGCACAAGAGGGACACAGGGGGCAGCACATTTCCCACCCTCGGCTTATACTCGAGTCACTCATTTTACCCAGTATTTTGTGGTAAAATGGGTGCCTCGGCTTATACTCGGGTCGGCTTATACTCGAATATATACGGTATATATGACCAGGTTAGTTACCTGGTATTTTGGGAGGGGCCCTCTCACTTCCGCCTCTTCCTTGGGCGGGCCTTCTCAGAAGCCAGAAGGTGGTTTCTCTGCACTCTCCGGCCTCAGGCTTACCGAGCCTGCTCCTGTCGCTATATTCCCTTAGGTCCCTCAAGCTTGCTGTTGTTTGGCTCTCCTGCATCATCCATGTTCTAGAGGGCATTCACATCACTGGAGAGCAATGGTTGACATGTCCGTCAAGGCATCCATCGCTGAGGGGTCATGGTTCCAGAAAAACATTTCTACATTGCTGGGAATTGTGGTTTCAGAAAGACACATTCAATAAGCAAGGTAAATAGCAGATTTGGCCTTAATCCGTTGTGCAGCCTTGCCTTTCCCATGTCCAAGGTACTGTTTTTCAGCTTTTGCGCCCACACGGTGAGATTACTGTCAAATTCTACTAAATAGCTGTCCCATTTCAGCCTTCGCAGGCTCCACCCAATTGTCCTGGCCAATCAGTGTCTATGACCATGTCCAAGGACGCGCCCCTAATCACATTCACACATGCCCTTCTCAACCTTACATGGCATTATTTTACTTTTTGCCATCACTTCGCATCGATCGTACAGCTTTCCATCAGTCCTAAGTCAGCCTTCATTACTCATTTCCTTGATTGTTTTGGCCTTTTTTACTTAGCAAGCTCATCAGCCTTCCTCAGTTTCACATCATATTTCGACCTCTACATCGCTTCACTTCAAGCCTCCAGCTTTCCAAGCCCTAAATCAGCCTTTCATTACCCTTCTTGATCATTTTGGCCATTTTTCACTAACCAAAGCAAGCTTGTCAGCTTTCAACAAGGTCTCACGTGATTGTAAGTTTGCGAGTTTTCAATCTTGTGTCAGAGCGTTGGAAACAAGCTCTATGTACATTTGATTTTATGCTCAAAAACAGGGCCCTCCATCCTTTACAAGGGGTTACATTTGTTTTTTGCTATGTACTTAACCCCTGTACAGCGATACGGAGTATGTTGGCGCAATATAAATAAAGATAATAATAATAATAATTTCAGCCTGCATCATCACTTCGCTTTGAGCCTCCAGCTTTCAAATAGTCCTTAAATCAGCCTTCATCCCGCATTTTCTTGATCATTTTGGCCATTTTTCACTAAGTAAAGCAATTCCGTCATCCTTCCACTAAGCAGCCACGTCATATTTCGGCCCGCATAATTACTTTGCATAGATATTTCCAGCTTTCATTACCCCTAAATCGTCTATTTTATATTCTGTTTCCGCTTCACTTTGTGCTGATTCAGCACAATCAGCATCCCATCATTGTCCATTCCATCTGGCTCTCTAAGCAGGCCAGATTTTCAGTAGCATCCAGGCACCCTTCCGCTAACCTTTGTCGCTGTACTGTCCTCATTTCAGTCACCTCTTTTTGTAAGAGAGGGACCTGACCACAAATATATATATATATATATATATATATATATATATGTATATATACATATATAAATCCTTCTGTCTCTCCCCCTTCTCTCTCTCTCTCTCCTTCCCTCTCTCTTTCTCTCTTCCCCTTCTCTCAAGCTCTCTCCCTCCTCTATTTCACTCCCTCCTCTATCTTTCTCTTCCTCCTCCCCCACTCTCTCTCTCCTCGCTATCTCCCTCCTCTCACTCTTCCTCCTCTCTCTCTCTCCCTCCTCTGTCTCTTCCCCCCTGCTGTCTCCCTCCTCTATCTCTCTCCCTCTTCTCTCTCTCCCTCTCTTCCTCCTCCACTCTCTCCCTCCTGTCTCTGTTGTCTTTTTCTCTCTCTTCCCTTTCTTCCTCCTCTCACATCTTATTTCATTCTGCATCATCACTTCGCTATGAGCCTCCAGCTTTCCATTAGTCCTTAAATCAGCCTTCATCACGCATTTTCTTGATCATTTTGGCCATTTTTCACTAAGTAAAGCAATTCCGTCATCCTTCCACTAAGCAGCCACATCATATTTCGGCCCGCATAATCACTTTGCATAGATGTTTTCAGCTTTCTTTAGCCCTAAATCGCCTAATTTATATTCTGTTTCCGCTTCACTTCGTGCTGATTCGGCACAATCAGCCTCCTATCATTGTCCATTCCATCTGGCTTTCTAAGCAGGCCATATTTTCAGTAACATCCGGGCACCCTTCTGCTAACACTTGTTGCTTTACTGTCCTCATTTCAGTCACCTCTCTTTGTAATATATATATATATCCTTCTGTCTCTCTCCCCCCTTTTCTCTCTCTCTCCTTCCCTCTCTCTCTCCTTTCTCTTCCCCTTCTCTCTATTTCACTCCCTCCTCTATCTATCTTTCTCTTCCTCCTCCCCCACCCTCTCTCTCTCTCCTCACTTTCTATCTCCCTCCTCTCACTCTTCCTCTTCTCTCTCTCTTTCTCCCTCCTCTCTCTCCCCCTGCTGTCTCCCTCCTCTATCTCTCTCCCTCTTCTCTCCCTCCCTCCCTTTTATCTCTCTTCCTCCTCTCTCTCCCTCCTCTCTATCTCTCTCACTCATGTCTGTCTTTTCTTTCTGTCTCTCTCTTCTCTCTCTCCATCCTCTCTCTCTTCCCCCCTGCTACCTCCCTCCTCTATCTCTCTCCCTCTTCTCTCTCCCTCCCTCCTCTTTATCTCCCTTCCTCCTCTCTCTCCCTCCTCTCTATCTCTCTCCCTCCTGTCTCTCTTTTCTTAATCTCTCTCTATTCTCTTTCTCCCTCCTCTCACTCTTCCTCTTCTCTCTCTCTTTCTGCCTCCTCTCACTCTTCCCCCTGCTGTCTCCCTCCTCTATCTCTCTCCCTCTTCTCTCCCTCCCTCCTCTTTATCTCTCTTCCTTCTCTCTCTCCCTCCTCTCTCTCTCTCTCACTCATGTCTGTCTTTTCTTTCTGTCTCTCTCTTCTCTCTCTCCATCCTCTCTCTCTTCCCCCCTGCTACCTCCCTCCTCTATCTCTCTCCCTCTTCTCTCTCCCTCCCTCCTCTTTATCTCCCTTCCTCCTCTCTCTCCCTCCTCTCTATCTCTCTCCCTCCTGTCTCTCTTTTCTTAATCTCTCTCTATTCTCTTTCTCCCTTCTCTCTCTCTTCCAGAAGTGGATCTTGCATCAAAGGAAGAAACAATAGCTCTACAAAAATATACATGTCCCACTCACCTCACACACATATCTTTCAACTATGTATCATGAATCCTGCTACGGTCCTGCAGAGGCATTGAAATGTAACTTCTAATTAGCAACTAATAAACTTTAGAACTTTTTCCTGGTTAACTATGCTCTTAGTTTTCATATATATACATAGTTTTCATATATATATATATATATATATATATATATATATATATATATATATATATAAAATCAGTGTATTGCAGTGAATAGGGATACCCTTTTTTATTGGAAAAAAAAGTATCCGTAATAAAGCGACGAGCTTTCAAGATATAATGCCTCTCTTTATCAAGTCAAAAAGCAATACTGATAAAAGTACGAACTAAAAACAGTAAACAGAAAGAGATGGAAAAAAAAAGGAAAAACAAGAAAAACAAGTGAGAAACAGACCAGCATTGTGAATAATGTCCTGATAGGTCAGTAAGTAAGTCTATAGATCAGGTTGTAGATAAGAACACAGCAGAGTAAAATAAAGAGCAATACATTTCAGCATGTAGCTTAGCAAAACAGTAATAGAAGGCGGGGAGATAAGTGGAATGTATGTGCTAGAAGACATTAAGATAGTGGACCAGAATGCCTAAGTCGATGTTAATGCCCCAATCCTTTGTATTAAAACATTGAATCATTTTTAATTCAAAAGTTTTCCATTGTTGGATGGTTCTGAAATTTCCTCTGAGTACTTTTATTTTGAGGTTCTGGATGGAGTGATTCTCCTAGGTGAAATGGTGTCCAACTGGAGTACAATGTCTTCATGGTGTTTTTTGATGGAGTTTTGGTGGAGGTTCATTTGCATGTGTTGTTTCTGGCTGGTTTCTCCGATGTAGCACCCCCTTTCACATACAGTACATTGTATCATGTACACTACATTGGATGATGTACATGAATATGAGCCTCTGATGTTGTGGGTCTTGTTGTGCATGGCTGTGTCCTCTTTGCAAAGAATGCAACTAATGCTGGTCTATTTCTCACTTAACTCTGGCCATTGAATTTTGTTTTTTCATCTCTTTCTGTTTACTGTTTTTAGCTCATACTTGTATCAGTATCGCTTTTTGACTTTATAAAGAGAGGCATTACCTCTCGCAAGCTCGTCGCTTTATTATGAATACATTTGTCCAATAAAACAGGTATTACTATTCACTGCAGTACTCTGATGATTCAACTGGATTACTGGACATTCAACGCTACCTCACTCTTTATAAATAAATATATATAGTGAATTAATAATACATTTGTGTTCACATTTGAATGTCTAAAAAAAGTTAAAAAACCTGCTTCCAGCTCAGAATTCCGAGAAAAACAGTTATTACACTGCATTCATGCAAATGTACCCACAAGGGCTTTGCTCTTTAATTCAAATACCATTTCAAACATGGCTCCTTTTAAACATATGCCTGTTGTATTACACAGCTTTAAGCAAAGCCCAGGATGGATTATGTACAAGCCAGGAAACCCACACAGACATCTGTTTTGAGGTTACTGCCTCTCATAAGCGTGGGGCCAGTTCCTAGATTGTGTAGTAGATTTTATGAGGAGATAGTTTACCACAACAATCATTTAATTTATCGTGGGCAAAAGAGCGATAGAAGCCCTCCACCGTACAGTAGTACAGGAAATAAATAGTACATTTGTGCTCACATTTGTGCATCTAAAACAAATTAAAAAACATGTTTCCTGCTCAGAATTTCAAGAAATACAGTTATATATGTATTCTTAATTGTGCAATGGTCTAAGAGCTCTCTTGATAGTAAGCCAAGACCTCACCAATTCCTTTGTAATTCCAAGTTGAGATCTTTTCACATTTCAGTGAATTGGCTCCATAAAATAGGACAGGCAATGGAGTGGTCTTATATCCCTTGGTTAGAACCCATAACAGTAAATAACCCTACAGTAAAAATAGCCCTGTTTTTCAAATAACATTTTTTGAAGAGCTATTTATCAGAAGATATCCCTCAGTATGCCAAATATAAAATTGTATACAGCTGTGATAATCACAAAGCTGCACACTAAGGCTTCTGAATAAAGTAATATATATATAAATATATATATATATATATATATTTTTTTTTTTTTTTTTCACACATATAAAGTTGTGTGTATTTGTGTGTTAATGTTATAGCGCTGTCTTTCGTCCTATGCATACTAGTTGGTGTGAGCAGTTGAAGAACACAAAAATAACAAAAATAAATGTAACTGTCATAGTTTTGAACTCAGTTGCAGTTTGGTTTGATCTTGAGCTGTCTCTTGAACCTCTGACCCAATCAGTTCAGTGACAAAAATCAGAGTTAAAATGGCGGCTTCCTCTCTCCACAAACTTAGAGGGTTAATTGTCAACCTATGCAAGCTTCTTAATTTTTACATAGAATGTTAATTATATCTAAGAATGCTCTTTAATATAAAAAAATGAAGTTTGCCCTTTTACATACTACACTCAGCTTTTTACATCTCTGAGAACTGACACATAACGCCATTGAAATGTAATAATGGTTTGTGGTCTTGCCAGTCCCTAAAGTCCAGCAGTGCTCTAGGACCCAGCAGACCACATGTGGTAAGTGAAAATCAGAGACTTGGCAGCACAAACTAACATCTGGAACCAGTCATCTGTGTTCAACAGCGCTGCATTCTGTTTTTTTATCTAGTTTGTTTCTTCAAGAAAAAACAAATAAAAGAAGTAAAGCCTTAACTTTCCATTTCTGCAGCTTCCCAGGATATCATTACTTGTGGTTTTCTCAGTGTCGGAGCTAGTGTTAGGAGGGTCCTAGTACATTATAATTTGGGCCCCTCTTCCAACGTCACTTCAAAAGGTAATGGTCAATAAAAAAATGAAAATATATGTAGGTGATCCCTGGAAGGTATGATCATGAGGCTGAAGCTCATATATTTTGGCCATATCATGAGACGGCAGGATTCCCTAGAGAAGACTCTGATGCTGGGAAAGAAGAGGACAGAGGCGGAGATGGATAGAATAGATCATTGAAACATTGAACATGAAGCTATTGGAACTCAGAGGGGCAGTGACTAACAGATGTAACTGGCATGCTGCAGACCAGGTCACGGAGAGTCGGACACGACTGAACATCAAAATGAGGTCAGACCATCCATAGAGTGATCAGTTCACCATATATAAAATGTATTTATCTTCCCCTCTACCCTAATATATTAAACGTCCACCTTTACGTCAAGCCACTGCTGCTGGTAGTAGAGTGCCCTGCCCAGTTGTGGGCTCTGCACCACCTGCACCAGCGTTAGCTCTGCTGTGCCTGCGTACAATTATGGTGATCCCTTGATCCATCCCTCTTTGTCTGCGCATTTCTTCTGCAGCACTGACAGCTGCAGTTACAGGAGCCATCCGCCAGAGGGCGCTGAGAGTTTTCGGGCACCATCAAGTTCCAGGGAAGGCAAGGAACTATTTTCCCCTCCAACGTGGTGCAACCCCAGGGCCGCGGGCGCACCTCTCATAGTTCAAGGCCTCTCCTGTCAGCGCGCCTTTCATGCTAAAATCTGCAGCACCATCTGTCACCCGGAGGCGGAACTGCAGCTGTCAGATTTTGCAATGGTAAAGAGGGAAAGGACATTAATCCTTAATGTTCAATAAAAAGGTTTTATAACCTTCACTTCTCTACAATACTTGCAACCTTCTACTATTAAGTTCCTTGATTTAAAAAAAAAAAATCATCTTATTGCTCAGAAAGCAGAAATACTGGAGTAACAATTAGTTGCAACAGACAGTCACAAATGATAGAGAGCCCTTCCCAAAAGAGATTAAAATACCAATGAGGTGATTAATTACACAGTGAAGATATGTGTAAAATATAATCATAATACACGGCAAGTACTTACTGAACTGAAGTTTAGTTATTTTAAAGGAACACTGTAGTTAATTGGTTCTACAGGGTATTTTGAATAACTAAATATTTTAACGTTTTTTTTGGGGGGGGGGGAAGCCTTTAAAATTTTACATTTCTGATTATTCTTTACAGCAGGCTTCGAATTTCAATTTTGCAGTGTCATTCTGCAAAAGAGCACATATAAGTTTATGACCACAGTGTCTATTTAAAGAGAAACTAACGTAATTTTTTCCCAAGATGTGGCAATCATTACTGTCAATGCTTTCCTTGGGAATTATGGACATCTTATACCAGAACTGTCAGAAAATCAGCTCAATCAAGTAGCCCCATCAAAGATACTCAAAGCAAAGAATAATGAGAAAATGAGTTGTGTTACTTGATTTTTTATTGCTAAAAATAGGTTAGGATCTAGGCATGAGAATATGCATACCTTTCCAGAGTCCAATGCCTAAAAAATGGTTCATGTAGTGAAGAGCAAATGAATCAGGCTAACCCATTTCACCTATTATGTTCAGACCTCGGCTAATTAGGCTGTGTGGAAAATCTTTTTTAGAACTTGTGTTCTGGCAGCAAAGTCAGCAAGAGATATAAGAGACATGCTAAAGACTAATAGTGATATTTGAAATATCGATTTTTTTTGTTATCTCTTAAGCCTTCCTACTTGATATTTGAAGAGAAACTGCCTATGTGTTTAGTTAGTGCCAATACAAGTGCTGTATTTTTGTTCAAACACTGCTGCTGCATGTATGGCATGTAACTTTGTCCATAGACCTATAAAATTAAAATAAAACTTAAAAAATAAACATTGCTGCAGGACGCTGGTCCACACACTCACTATTACCTGTTTTGATTACTGCTTCTTCTGAATTGTTCATCATTCATCTGCCTTTCCTTACTTGAATATAAAATGCACGCTTCTGTCTAGTTTATATTATCTGACAACTAGGGTCAGATAACATAATACACACTAGAGCCATCCACCTCACAATGTCTTTCTATCAGTTCCTTTCCGTATCCTACGAAATGAAAAACCTTTCTAACTTTGCACTCCTTCCTACCCAAGTAAACTTTAACTTCCTTCCTGACCCTTGCTATTCCCTGTCTGTTATTCATGTCCAGATTTCTACCTCTTCAATTCCCTTTAGATTGTAAGTAGCAAGTTTCCAATCTTGTAGGGTGCTTTGGAAAAAGCACTTTCTACAAAGATTCTAAGCTCAGAAGAGGGCCTTCCATTTTCTGCAGTTTGTTAACATTGTTGTTTTCCTTGTTCTTATCCCGTGCACAGAGCTATGGAATATGTTGGTGCGTTACAAATAAAGGTTATTAATAATAATAATAATAATAATAATAATAATAATCCTCCACACCCAACGCTCATCATCTGCTGCTTCCCTCTAGCAATCTCTACATTGGCTCCCTATTTCCTCAAGGATAAAATACAAAAGGTTGAGTATAACTTACAAAGCCTTTATCACCACACCCTGCAATATCTATATCACAACTCTGGTTTCCCGATACACTGAACAACACCCTCTCCACTGTACCCATTATTTATTCCCTTCCTCATTACATCAGCCTGAAGGTACTCCTAATGGATGTACTCCTTGTGGACAATGTAAAACTTAATTAAATGTAAAGCAAGCTGGGGTTTTTTAAGTATTATTATTGTTTTTTTCTGAGACATATAAGTTAAATAAAATACTGGAAGTTCAACTAACATTAATGTATCAATAAATATCTAAAAAAAAGTCCATTAAATAGACAGGAAAAATTCCAAATGACCAGTGAGACTAGCAATGCAATTATTAAGAAGAACATTATAAGAAAGTTCAAATAAGAATATATATTACATCTATACCCACTGAATGGGAAATAGTGTTGATAGTTACATTATGATCTCTGACAAAAACTATTTACAATAATGAAAAAGAGCAATGATGTGGATTAATATACTCTAACAGAGTATAAAAACAGCAATAAGATAATGGGAAAAGCACAGAACCACAGTAAATAGTCCATAAGATTAAATACTATCAGTTTATATAGAACTAACTTTTGTAAGTACTACTAAGAGTTAAATATAGACACACCCACAGAAGGTATAAATAAAATGACAATACACCCCATCACTGCCCCTGAAGAGTAGCAGCTGCAGAGCTTTACAAAATGCTATTAGATTTGAGGATACTATATTAGGACATCAATGAACAGGCACAACATAGTATAATCACCTATATAGTTGTCAACCGCGAGGTGAGATGTCGCTCGCGAGCCTCCTGAAGAGAGGCCTGCAGTTGAGGCTGAGGGCGCTCATTGCACTGCGAGGTGAGCAGTTGAAGCACAAGGGACTTAGGCTGCAATGAGTGCCAAAGGCGCTCATTGCACTGCGAGCCTCGCAAAGCGAGGTTAGCAGTTGGGGCACATGGGACTTATGCTGCAATGAGCGCCAAAGGCGCTCATTGCACTGCAAGCCTCGAAAAGACTTAGCTGCAATGAGGCCTCATCGCGAGGCCCCTGGACTCTGCGACGGAGGCAAAATTAAGGCCTGTATGACTTGGGACCTGCCATGCAAATGGTGCTCAGAGGAGCAAAAGCCTCACATTGTGTGGCAAACAGCATTGCCAGCCTTAGAATTTTATTCCTGTCATTTTTGACAGGCAATTTCCTAGTGAAGTATAACATTGGATCATCTATTTACCAAAGCTCATCTAAGCAAAGAGATAAGGTTAAGTAGTGGTGTAAAATAGTGCACCACAAGGCAATCCAGGTCTAATTAAGCAAACAGAACAAACTGACAGAATATTGAACTGAAAATAAAGCTTTTAATGCAAGAAGTGTGAAATATTGCACCTTAAAGTCTAGCTTATATTCTCTCTGCCAACTGAGATCAGGTGAAGTAATGGTGTGAATAGTAGCACCATGAGGTAACCTGTAAATAAATGTTGTGCAAAAAAACTGCAGAACTGCAAAATTAATATGAGCTATCACATATTATAATTGTCAAACTGCGAGCTGGCATCACTCTTGCCAGTCTCGCGAAGCGAGGCAAACCATTGAAGCATTGAAGCCTTCCGAGCTCGCAGGACTTAGTCCATGAGCGCCATAGGTGCTCGTTGCCCTGCGAGCCTCGCTAGCAGTTAAGGCATTGAAGCATGCGGGACTTAGGCTGCAAGCAGTTGAGGAACGCAGAGAAAAAAAATCTGACCTCGGAAAAATAAAATTTTAACTGCCGAACCGCGGACATCGAAAAACACGAAATAATACATTTACACCCACAAGCAGGAGAGCAAAGGAAATTTGCATGGTTATATGTCCTACATATAAAGGAAGTTGTTAAACAATGGATGACACTTCCTGAAAATAAACAGTGTTTGCACATAGTCTATGAACAGCTGGATAAAATTATGGCCAACAACCCATACAGTCAAGCATAAGCCTTCCTCTGGATTCAATACCTATGTGGTGTACCAGTAGTTGAACTACAAGTTGCATGTTACAAAGCATTATGTCATGGTTTACAATACGGATTCATACAAACTTCATCCATTCTTATATTATTCCTGCATACATGACAATTAAAACGTTTAATATTGTTAAAAAATATTGGATTACCAGTTGTTGAAATACAAGTTGAATGTTAAAAAAATAAACACATTTATTATAATTATTGTACTTCTTTGTAGATAACAAAAAGGTTAAGAGTGTCAGAGACTCACATTGTGTGGCAAACAGCATTCCCAGCCTTATCATTTTCTTGCCGTAATTTTTGACGGGCAAGTCGCTAATATAAAAGGAGTTAAGTCGGTAAAATAATAGTATGAACAAAGTGAAAAAATTATACACAAAAGTGAAATAGTTGAAATTAAGCTTTATACCAAAGTGACCAGAACAAGAGGGCCTGCAACTTAGTCCATGTAAAATAGCTAACACAGTGAATTTGAGTACCACATTAAGGCAAGGCTAAGTAGTGGTGTCAAATTTAAAAGAAAGACACCATAAGGTATCATAGTAGAATTGTTAAATTAAAACAAAAAAACACCATAAGTTATAACAGTATATAAAAAAAGATATACAAAAATAAAATCTTATATTAAACAGTATTGAGGAAACTGAACCTCAATCTGAAAGCCGAATAGAATTACCAAAAAGCAACTAAATCAAGTAATTTGACAATTAAAGTAACTTCACTCATATTGAAGTAGCAATATATGTAACAACATTATATGGAAACTAGGAAATTGCCCATCAAAAATGATGGGATTAAAATTGTAAAGCTGGCAATGCTGTTTGCCACACAATGTGAGGCATTTGCTCCTCTGAGCACCTTCGGCGCTCATCGTGAGCCCCGTGCTGAGCGCCTTCAGGCTCATCGCGTGACTCATAATGAGTGCCTTTGGCGCTCATTGCGAGCCTCTCCCCTCGTATTTCAACTTTCCTGCTTTGCACTGATCACTTTAGGCACTCATCCCGAGCCCCATGCTGATCGCCTTTGCAGCTCAATGCAAGCTTCTCCCGGTCGCAGTGCTCATCGTCCTCTCGCCTACGGGGGGGGGGGATCATTGCAGATATAATCTGGACATAAACAGTAATTCATATTACAGTTATAAAGCAAAAAGTGTTTGTACTAATAATTAAGTCCTATATCCTGATACAAAATATAAAGGTATAACCTGAAAAATATGAACTAAAAATAGGGAACAATGATGCCAGACGTATAAACTGAGCATTAGGTTGCTCAGTAAGTTGTTCTCAATGTGTGGTTTTTAACATTTTTAGCAAAGATGACTATTAAAAGTAACATTTTACTGAATTATAAGTGGGTATCAAACGTAAAGCCTAAAAAGGTACTTTTTTCCACTGATCCATAACCAAGTGAAATACTGAGAGAGGAACAGCAATTAGTAATATAAGAACATATATTTAAAAGGTCAACCAGCAAGTGACCGTTTACCAAGGATACTGTACCTCTTGCGGTCTACGGAGCATATGATTATTTTAAGAAAAAAAATAAAATAATCTGAAATATATCACCATACAGTTTCTTTATTTATGTATGTATTTGTTTACATGGAAGTTTACATATGAGCCACCCATGCATATAGCTAATAATGTTCATCAAGTAATTTCTATTTTGAAACTGCTTTCAACTGATTCAACCTTGTACTGATTTAAATGTCATTCCACCATACATTTCTATACGCATTCAAAGGGGAATCCAACACATAATATATCAAGTTGGTCATTTCTTTATTCACCTCAATAAAGTCTTTAAAAAAACAGCTTGTGTGAAGCCCCGTGGGACACTCTTTTCCACTTTACAACTGCCTATTGGGTGCAGTATTTGCTCATTCGCTCTTGTGAGTTTGTTTTTAGCTTTTCCATTCAAAATAATAAATTACCTTAACTGTGTTGAACTATTTGTAGTTGCTGCACACTTTTTTCCTTTTCATTTTTAGCTTTATTTAAATTTATTTTTTTAAGGGAACAAGTTTAAAAAAAAAATACAAATGTATAAAAAATAAATACTGTATTTCAAGGATTTTATTGCTAATCAGTAAATAAATGTACATATGAAACCCTACTGCATGAGCACTATAATGGTGCTCTAAAGTGACTCAGTAAAGTGCAGAAATGCAAACTAGATATATGAACAAATACAGTAACAATTAGTTGTCATTAGAAATTTGAGTGGAAGTGTTAGATAATCAAGATTGAAATAATAATATTTTAAGCATAAGTGCACTTAGGGGAATAAGTCTTCCTACTCTTCCAATAAGTTTGCCTCATGAGATTATGTCTCTCTCATGGGCCGATAACCCACCCGCATTTACAATCATTTACAATCAAATGTGTAGTTTTTTTTATGTCAATCAGTCTTTTTGCCCCTTGAATCTAGTTCTGCTTATTGTGAATAGCATGCTCAGATTGACTTACCGTATATACTCGAGTATAAGCCGACCCGAGTATAAGCCGAGGCACCCATTTTACCACAAAATACTGAGTAAAATGAGTGACTCGAGTATAAGCCGAGGGTGGGAAATGTGCTGCCCCCTGTGTCCCCCCTCTCTCTCCCGTATCTCTTCTCCCCTCTCCCTTCCCTGTGTCTCTTCCCCCTCCCTTATAACCCTTCTCAACCACCCTCCTCATTCTCAAACCTCCCTCCTCAACCCCACTCCTCATCCTCAACCTTCCTCCTCATCCTAAACCTCCCTCCTCATCCTCAACCCCCTCATCCTCAACACCCCCATCCTCAACCCCCTCCTCAACCTCAACCCCCCTCCATAATCTCAACCTCCCTCCTCATCCTCAACCTCCCTCCTCAGCTTCAACCTCCCTCCTCATCCTCAATGCCCTCCTCAACCTCCCTCCTCATCCTCAACCTCCCTCCTCATCCTCAACTCTCTCCACATCCTCCCTCCTCAACCCCCCTCAACCTCACTCCTCAAGCCCCCCATCCTCATCCTCCCCCCTCAACCCCCCATCCTCATCCTCCCCCCCTCAACCCCCCCATCCTCAACCCCCTCCTCACCCCCCTCAACCTTACCCCCCCTCAACCTCAACCCCCCTCCTCAACCCCCTTATCCTCATCCCCCTCCTCACCCCCCCTCAACCTCAAACCCCATCCTCAACCTCAACCTCCCTCCTCCTCATCAACCCTCTCCTCACCCCCCTCCTCAACCTCAACACCCCCTCCTCCTCATCAACCCCCTCCTCAATCCCCCATCCTCAACCCCCATCCTCCTCATCGTCCTCAACCTTACCCCCCCTCAACCTCAACCCCCCTCCTCAACCCCCCATCCTTATCCTCAACCCCCCCATCCTCATCCCCCTTCTCGCCCCCCCCTCAACCTCAAGCCCCATCCTCAACCTCCCTCCTCCTCATCAACCCTCTCTTCACCCCCCTCCTCAACCTTAACCCCCCTCCTCCTCATCAACCCCCTCCTCAATCCCCCATCCTCAACACCCCCATCCTCATCCTCAACCCCCCATCCTCATCCCCCGCCTCACCACCCCTCAACCTAAACCCCCCTACTCAACCTCCCTCCTCCTCATCAACCCCCCCCCCTCCCCAACCTCAACCCTCCTCCTCAACCTCAACCTCCGGCACCCTTTATATGCTAATGACGCGGGGTCAAGACGGAGTAGAGGCCGGAGAAGAAGCAGGTAAGTGAAGGGGAGGTTTATGGTCTCCCTCAACAGCTACAACATATAAATGGGATCCCCCTTGTCATCATTTGGTCCTAAATCCCCATGACCCTGTGCCTATAACACCCTGTCCCTTATATGCTTACTAAGACAATCCTGTGCATGGCCTGTGCTATATAATAGTGCTATATATTGCCTTTTGAGGTTCACCTCCAGCATGCATTACCAGCCCATGTTTAGCCACAATCAGTGCTAATCATTCCTCTCTTTAATGCTTCAGTCTGCCTATTATGACTGTTCTCTTACACCCTTGTGTCTAACACACAACTGTATTGTGTACATGACATAATTTTCCATGGATGTGACATAAATTGTCGCTCTCAGCACTCTGATGTGCTCTGGGTCCATGCTGTTGATGACTATTGTTTGGGATGTGGCTAGCCCTTTAATAGGCAATGTATTACACCTATTGTAGGCCATGTGGGTTTCCTGATTTATATTAACCTTTTGTTGCTGGAGTCTGTGTTACCATTGCAGTTGATATATGGTATGTCGAGGTATATAGTTGATGTTCCACAATGTATACAAACTAACAGCAATATAATGTTTAAATAATGCAACATATGTGCCTATGAGAATGTTGAGTATTAATTTATAATGCACATACCGTATATATTCGAGTATAAGCCGATTTTTTCAGCCCATTTTTTAAGGCAAAAAAGGGCCCCCCAGCTTATACTCGAGTCACTCTCCCCCTGTGTCTCTCTAACCCCCCTGTGTCTCTCTAACTCCCCCCCCCTGTGTGTCTCTGAGGTTGAGGAGGGTTGAGGTTGAGGAGGGTTGAGGTTGAGGAGGGAGGTTGAGGATGAGGAGGGAGGATGAGGAGGGAGGTTGAGGATGAGGAGGGAGGTTGAGGATGAGGAGGAAGGTTGAGGATGAGGAGTTGAGGGGGGGGTTGAAGATGTTGGGTTGAGGAGAGAGGATGAGGATGGGGGGTTGAGGATGGGGGGGTTGAGGAGGGAGGTTGAGGAGGGGGGGTTAGGGTTGAGGGGTGGTTGAGGTTAAGGAGGGTTGAGGTTGAGGAGGGGGTTGAGGATGAGGATGGGGGGGTTGAGGAGGGAGGATGAGGATGGGGGGCTTGAGGAGGGGGTTGAGGATGGGGGGTTGAGAAGGGAGGTTGAGGAAGGAGGTTGAGGATGAGGAGGGAGGTTGAGGATGAGGAGGGAGGTTGAGGATGAGGAGGAGGGGTTGAGGAGGGGGGTTGAGGTTCAGGAGGGGGGTTGAGGATGGGGGGTTGAGGAGAGAGGATGAGGGTGGGGGGTTGAGGAGGGAGGATGAGGAGGGAGGTTGAGGATGAGGAGGGAGGTTGAGGATGAGGATGAGGAGGGAGGTTGAGGATGAGGAGGGAGGTTGAGGAGGGAGGTTGAGGATGAGGAGGGAGGATGAGGAGGGAGGTTGAGGATGAGGAGGGAGGTTAAGGATGAGGAAGGAGTTTGAGGAGTGGGGTTGAGGAGGGTGATAAGGGAGGGGGGAAGAGACACAGGGAAGGGGGAGGTTGGAAGAGACACAGGGAAGGGAGAGGGCAGAAGAGACACAGGGAAGGGAGAGGGGAGAAGAGACACGGAGAGAGAGGGGGACACAGAGGGCACAAGAGGGACACAGGAGGCAGTACATTTCCCACCCTCGGCTTATACTCGAGTCACTCATTTTACCCAGTATTTTGTGGTAAAATGGGTGCCTCGGCTTATACTCAGGTCGGCTTATACTCGAGTATATTCGGTACATACTTTTTCATGTTTTTTAGTACAGTACTATCTCTTTAACAGCTTTTGATTTGTCTCAGCAAGGCTTTTTGGAGCACTTACGGGTGGTATTCAGTACATATAACTTTTTGTTAAAAAATCAGCTATCATAAGGCCTCACGCTTCAGTAACTTGCAAGAGAACCGTAAAATTATTTTGGAATGGGCTTTGAGTCAGAATCAGTGGAACCTGATAATAATGATAATTTCGGCCTAATTTGTAGTGGCTTTGTTTGTTCCGTAAGAAAAGACTGATTGAGATTGACTTGTACAGTAGCCTTCTGCATCAAAAAATTCAATAGCGCCCTTATTTGGTGACTAGATAAGGAACAAATTATTTCTAAATCAAATACAACATTTTACTCATTTGGCTGTTCAGGAGACTACCCAAACCATCCCTTTATATATAAATGTATTTGGCCACAGAACTATTGCCTGACCTATTAGGCTACCAAGACAACATAACACTTAGCTTGGACTACACATGTGGCCATAACATCCCTTGGCTATTTTGACGCAATAGCTATTATTTACTTTTATACTTTTCATCCAAGAATCTGACACTAGTAACACAAACAGAGTTTATTCATAAGATTTGAATGGCAAAAATACTGTAGGGGGTTGCCAGTCCCTTCTCCAGTGGATTTGTCTGACCTCTCTGCTATGACCTGCCCGTCTTGGGTGACCCTACATAGTATAGGTCACAGCTTCATTGAAGTGGTACAGATCATACCAACTATGATGAATGATAAACAATATTAAATATATAAATAAATGTAATGTACATAATTTTGTGAAAATAAAATAAAAGTATATTGAAAAAATAATGCATATAGTACAATATGTCAAATGATAAGAACAGTATATACATGTTATTTCTTATGCAATATTTATGTAACACCCCAAAGCAATGAACATAATTGTCAGCAATTAAAGCTAACAGACCGTGCCAGCAGGTTACAGCTTTTAATGACTCTGACAAGCAATTTTATTACATTTTTTTGACCCACAGATCATAAATGCAATAATCATACATAATAAAAAAGATACACAAAAATAGTTACCGTAAATGCATTATATGACAGAATTGTATTAACTGATAAGTCACGTCTCAATCTCTATATCGTATTTTTAATCTTATATGAAAAGGGAAGATTATTACCAAATTGTTAATTCTAAATTATTACATTCTGTCCATGGTTTCTAAATGCTGTAAAATTGTTCTTCCTGCTCCAACTTAGCGTAAGAATTTTTTTCCATTCTGAATATTTGGCAAACATTTTTTATAGCGTGTTAATGACTGGTGTTTCGTTTTGTAGCCAGTGAGCCACTATAACAGTTCTAGCCGCAGTTAATATTTGTATAATTTGCTTTTGTCCATCTCTCCCTATACCCCTCAAAGGCCCATTTAGTAGCATGTCTACCTTTAATTCATAAGCCAATGTATTTTTTTTATAATTTATTGAATTTTTCTCCAGAATGGTTGAATTTGAGAGTATTCCCACCATATATGAATGGATATGCCCAATTGTATACATCCTCTGTAACATATTTATTACTGTTGGAATTCTGTACCAAAAGTATAACCTTTTATAGTTTGATTCTTTAGTATGCATATCTCTTGATCTTTTGGCATTCTGATTTCATATTTTTTGCATGGTTTGTTATCTATTTCTCTTTTCATAATAGAGTAACATTTGTGTTTATATGCTAATGTACTAGCTTGCTGATCACCCCTGAAAACCTCAAAGAGCTCTGTCCTCTCCATTTTCACCATTGACTTTATATTTTAAGGTAGGTTTCTCTGAGATTGGCCCTTTTATTCTACTTAATTTTCATTTTTTTTGTTATTTATTGTTTGTAATACTTTTTTAATCTGTGTAAAATTTTATGTAGTGTTTTTTTTTAAACTTTAGACAATCATGGGTGTAGTGTCCATGGGGGTCCATTTTGATGACCCCCATGGCACATAGGGGTTAATTTTAGCTGCCATGTGATTATTTAATCCACCATGATTCATAATAGCATGGGGTTAAGTTTAGATGCTGTGACAATCCTGGGGTAGGGGCTATTACTGCACAGGGCCACCTGCTATAGACTACAGATTAACTACTTACAAGAACCGTTTGGGTTTTTGGAAATCTTGGCACCAGCGCTGTGATATCTGGCTTCTGTATCAGTCAGGGTCTTTCCATCAGGAATCATAACTTCCAGGAGTCTCAGTAACCTTCCTGTGGTAGTGACCAGGACAAGTTACTTGCAGGGTGGAGATAGGATCAGTATCACAGCCACCAGGAGCAAATAAGAGAACATACCATTTATATATGTCTCAGCAGCAAACCGATTTATTTTTGGAAAGTCACCAATATTTATAGGGGATAGATATAGAGGGGGTGTATACAACACAACAATGACAGGAAATGGCAAATACAGGAGATTGACTACACACAGGGTCTAATAGTGTGGCAACCTAGCATCCTGTCTGGCACCTGAGAACAATAGGCCACCCTCCAAATACACATAATGCTGTCTCCATGTCTAGTGGTCCAGACCTCAAACAGAGTACATTAACTGTATCTGGCCAAAGATGGGACAAAACAGATTACAATACAATGGAGGTGTTCATGCACATAGTCCAGTGGCTGGAGTCAAGCAGTATGTCCTTTATGGTGGCTCAATGGGCTAAGATCCAAGAACTGGAAAAGGGGTCTGTGACAGATGCCATGGAGGTTCTTTAGCTTTAGATGTCATGTGGTGTAAGTTTATATAAATTATAGAAATAGGGGTTAATTTTGAGTGCCATAGTGGTCCATTAGAGATCCCCATGATAGGGGTTAACGTTTACCTTCCAGGAGGTTCCTTAAGCACCTCTGTGTTGCAGGGCATTAACTTTTAGTTGCCATGAGGGTATATCAGGACCCCCAGGCTTATATTCAGATAATGAAATGGAAGGAGGGAATCCCTGGGTTACCCTGGTTTAGTCAGAGTATTATTGGAAATACCGGGGACCCTGGGCATATAGGGGTAGGGATTTTGGAGGGGATTGAGGGGATTTACAGTGTTAGTTAATGTAGTGGGGGGTGTTATCCCCTTTATTGTGTTGGATATGAGAAATCAATAAGCAGGTCCAGAGCTGATTCAATTCTCTGAGCCATTGGGTCCTTTAAGCAAATGAATAAGGATCTCAAAAATTAAGTTAATTGATGCCTACAAAGAAGGGAAAGACAATAAAAAATCTATAAAGGCGCCTCCAAATCCCACTGTTTGAAATTTAGAAGTAGAAGTTAAGGGAAACTGTAGAAGTCAACACCAGATCTTGAAGAGCAAGACAACTTTCAGATAGAACTGCTCATTTGCTGGGCAGAAAGACAAAGCAAGACCCATGTATGATGAAAATGGCCTGCAAAGGTTTATCTGACAATTGAGTGGTGGTGCACTGTTCCACTGTAGAGTTGTTTTCACAAACATGAACTGCACAGACGAGACTTCAGAAAGAAACCTTACCTGCAATCTCATCACAAAACCCAACTCCTGAAGTATGCAAAAAAAAAACTAGATAAGTCAGAGGCATTTTGGAACCAAGTGTTGTGGATTGATGTAGTAAAAATAGAACTCTTTGGCCACAATTTCCAAATGTATGGGGAAAAGGAGCATCATCATACTAACTGATAAGCATGGTGTGGATCTATAATGCGTTGGTGTTGTGTAACAGCCAGTGACACAGAAAACATTGTACAAGTAGAGGGAAGAATGGATTCTATTAAATATCAACAACTTGTGGAAGTTATTGTCAAAATGGTTACAATTTGACTACAAGTAAATGTAGATGTGACAAGTGGTCACTCCATGATATTAGTGGAAATGAAATGTGACCTTCAACTAAGAAGACCAATGGGTTAGACACATTTCTAATTAATAATGACATTTAATGACAAGTGACATTGGCCAAAACACTGATCCATGAAGAAATCGAAATTCGAGTTGTTGGTTCAGGGAAGTTTGTATTTTGCTTTGTATGAGACAAACCTGCAAATGGTTTCAGGCTGTTCTTGATTGCTTTCCTCCAGGATAATCCAAGTGGAAATGTGAATTAGATAACTGGATTTAGTGGAATTATACCTAACTATGAAACTAACATATCACATGAACTAGAAGTGAATAGTTTGGGCATGATTTAAATTTTTTTTTTTTTAAAGGAGATGGTATGATTAAGCTTTCAGTACAAGCTAACGAAAAATAATTAATTTTCTCTAGAAAAACAGTGCCTAAGAGGTATTATTATTATCTTATGTAAAAACCTCCAGGATTAATACATGGAATTACCAGAAAACTTTTATTTCCAAGAAGTTTACATCAACTGATAAAAAGGCACCATAAATTGGAAAACAGGTATAATTCATGTAAAACAGAAAAAATGTATTCACTGTAAGGGCAGTCTGGCTCATTACCAAAGGAGATTTTGACAACAGATTTAAATTATAACTTTATAAAGCTATATTAAGCTATATACAGTATACATTCTTAGCGAGTGTTTCTGTAAATTCTTTTTTTGCTTGCTGACTTAAAGGCATATCTAAATTTCCTGGATTATGAATGCAGCAGTGTATGAAAACATTTTTTTGCATGAATACATACCAAAAATAAACATTTATAAACTCTGATGTTTGCTAAATCTTTAAGTTTGCAAACTGAGGCTTTTGTTAGTTGACACCCCTGAAAATCCCAGCTAAGATTAGAATACAATTCATAATTTGTTTTTGCCAGGAGAAAGCAGAGGTTAGCTAATACATTTGTATCATATTCTGGGGTGCCTGTGCTGCAAAGCAGCCTGGGATATGTAGTCTCTATCTCTCTATAAACCTAATCTCTGATTCAGCAGTGAGCTCAGACCCCACCCAACCATGTGATTCCATCCTGCAGCAAGTACTTCCTTTGAAAGGTCAAACTCTGTAGCTGGCTGTTTTCCTGTGTGTACATGGTTATGTAAGCTTCCAGTGCGTGTGCAAAGCTGGAATTTACTTTCCTGCCTAGAACTTTGTAAGCACACTGAACTTTTCTATATAACACATATTTTTCTGATAATCACTGCCTGTTTCTTACCAAACATTTGAAACCCAGGAAACTTAAATATACCAAGATGGTAATCAGAGAATCCATAGGTCTAGTTGTATCCGTTTGTATTTGCTTATAAATGATCTCACTACTCTTAGAAATCAAGTGTCTAGTATTTTGGGACTTTATTAAAATTTCAACGTTGTTTAAGCTTTGCCGAGTAATGTTTTTATTTATATTCTTCAAAACTCGTGAAATTTGATGTGAAGTGAACCAAAGTTTAGTTGATATATTATATTTCAACTTTAGCATGTTATAATCTAAAATGTTTCCTTTTTCTCTCTCTATAATGTGCCCCAGTAGATATATTCCTTTGTCTTTCCATTCTGGTTCTAAGTAGATATAATTCATGCGTGCTAATGTTGTCAAAGGAGTAAGTTCACTATATTGCTCTATGAATTTAAATTTTTTGTTCATTTTTATCCACTCTTTTACCATTATAGTCAAAATAGTTGCTCTCGGGTCAATGTATGCTAATGCTAGTTTTGGAGTGAACAATAGAGCATTAAGGTCGATATTGTGTAGCATATCACTTAAAATCTGGTTCTCCGGGTGAGTGGAAAGAGGTTGACTCCACTTTATATATTGTGCCAATTTAATTGCTTCCTGATAGTGAAAAACCATTGGGTATGCAATGCCACCATTTATAAATTTTCGACTCATTATTGCTTTTTTAACTCTGATCTGACCATTCTTATTCATATATCTATCGATCATCTTCTGGAATTTAGCTGTCCATTGGCTTGAGATTGAAAAAGGGAAAGATCTAAATACATAGTTAAGTTTAGGAAGGAGAGACATCTTGATTGATGCAATTCTACCAGAGAAGGATATTTGATTGACCGGCCAGTTCTCAATAAGCTCTTTAGATGATTTATATAAATTGTTCAAATTGGAGGTTTGAATACTTCTTATATCATCACTAAAGTTAATTCCCAGGTGTGTAAATCCCTTTGTGTGGGCCAGCTGATACCTACTAGTCAGGCGCTCTTCGTCTTCCTCTGGAATATTAACACTTAGTGCTTCAGATTTCTCTATGTTTAATTTATAATTCAACACTTTACTGTAGTTTGCAATGATTTCCATCAGCGCCTTCATAGATATATGAGGATGCTCCATATATACTACTACATCATCCGCGAAGAGGGAGATCTTGTATTCCCTTTTGCCTACTTTAATCCCCTTAAAGTCCGACGAAGCCCTAATAGCTATAGCGAGGGGTTCTAGGGTCAATGCAAACAAAATGGGAGACAGGGGACAACCCTGACGGGTTCCATTTGTTACCATAAAATAATCTGATTGTACCCCTTTCCCCAAAACCGATGCCGAGGGAGCCTTATATAGGGCAGCTATAGCTTTCGATGCAAATGAGTCAAACCCATATCTATGGAGGGTCTGCATCATAAAATCCCACCCTACCCTATCAAAAGCTTTTTCAGCATCCATGGATAGGAATAGGGTGGGGGTGTCTTTTTTCTTCGCATAAGTTATTAAATGAATCAGTTTATGGGAATTATCGGCGCCCTGCCTCCCTGGGACAAATCCTGTTTGGTCGGACGCTATTAATGATTTAGATATTTCTGTAAGTCTTAGAGCCAAAACTTTCGCATATATTTTGGTATCTATATTCATAACCGAAATTGGTCTGAATTCTTTGCAAGAGTGTGCTTCCTTATCTGATTTTGGTATAGTGATTATATTGGCTCTAAGCATCTCTGGTGGGAATGTACCTGTGGTTTTAATTTCATTAAATGTAGCTACTAAGATTTGCATTAACTCTTCCTCAAATATTTTATAGTATGTTGTAGAAAATCCATCTGGGCCTGGTGCCGTGTAGTTTTTTAGGTTTTTAATAACTTGTCTAATTTCTAGTTCCGTTATCTGACTATTTAAAGCCTCCTTTTCCTCATTTGAGATAACTGGAAAGTCAATCTGATCTAAGAATGATGATATGTCTTCACTTTTGGGTGTTATAAAGTTTTCTTCCGAGTTTAGATTATACAAAGCTTGATAAAATTTCGCAAATTGATCCGTGATTTCTTTAGGCTTAACATTTTTTATTCCAAGATAAGGAATATTACAATCTTGATATTTTTGTTTTTTAATCTTATTCGCAAGATCTTTTCCTATTCGATTATTGAAATGAAATGATTTTTGTTGTAGTTGCCAAAGACTCATGTCTGAGCGTTTTTGGTTAATGTTTTTAATTTTGTTCCGAATTGTTATTATCTCTTGTGTAAGGGTATCATTTATTTTTATTTTGTTTTCTTGTTCCAATTTATACAATTTTATATGTAAAAGTCGTAAGGACAATCCTCTCTGTTTAACCCAGATGCTTTTCAACTTGATTAATATACCTCTTGTATATGCTTTTAGTGAGTTCCATATTGTTGTATTTAATGGAACCGACCCCATATTAATTTCCAAAATTTTTTTAATTTCCATTCTAATAGTATTTAGTCTTTCCTTATTTTCTAAGATTTTATCATCCATTCTCCATGCCCTGCTAGATTTTATCTCCCCCTTTTCCTGTATTTGGAGGGTGACTGGAGCATGGTCCGAGATTGTTATTAAACCAATTTTAACTGATTGAATTGCGTTTAACAAAGACTCATTCACTATTATATTATCAATTCTTGAATACATTTTATGAGATGCAGAATAATAGGTATAGTCTCTTTCATTTATATTTATAAGGCGCCATGCATCATATAAGTGGTTTTCCACCAATAATTTGGAGAAGTCCTGAGCTGTTTTTTCCATACCTTTATAGTTTTTGGGAACTTTTTTGTAGCTTCTGTCCATCTTAGCATCAGGCGTCATATTAAAGTCACCACCTACTATGCGTCCTCCTATAGCTATCTTATCCAGTTTCTTTAATACTCCCTTCAAAAATATATTTTGTTTATTATTAGGGGCATATACATTTACTATTGTCATATGTTCGCCATTTATTTCTCCTACCCAGATAATATAACGGCCTTTACTATCCAAGACCACTAATTCTTCTTTTAATTTTAATTTTTTATTAAACATCATTAAAACTCCACCTGAGTTTTTTTTATGGCAAGCATTAAATACTTGAGGGAATCCATGTTTGGCCATATGAAATATTCTTCCCTTATCCCAATGGGATTCCTGAATTAATACAATATCTGGATTTGTTTTGATCAGCATTCTCGAAATGGAGGCTCTCTTTGACGGAGAATTTAATCCCCTAACGTTGTAACTCACTATCTTCAAACCCGGCATTATCTTCCCTCCACTAGGCCCTCCCCCCCGCCTCCCATCCCGCAGCCCCTGGCTACATCCATACTTCCAAACATACCACACTCTCTCTTGGAGTCATACCTATCCAGTCTAACCATTCGCTCCCTTCCCCTTCCAAGGGGATTACAACTGCAACCACCCAGTTGTACCTTATGGGCGTGAACGATGAAGGGATATGTTAAGTCCTCCATGGAGGTTTCCCCACGCCTGTATATCTTGTATTCCTAATTTACCTTCTGGTTCCCAACCGTTCCCCCCCCCCCACCCCCCCCAATTATGTTACTTTACCCCTGCTCTCTCCAAGCCTTTTTAATCCTGGATATGCTCTCTTTGCCTGTTCATTTCTATTAATTAATAATTTACCTAATCACAATTCCTGTTGTAAATATACCCCTCTCCTCCCTTCCTGTCATTTTATATTCCAGTGAGAGGGAATAGGTGTGGTGTTCATTTTAATCTTATCCGGTGATCAAACATAGACTCTAGAATGCTGCCTGTTCCTTCCTCTCCCCATACCTTATCTCCAGACACCAACATAATCCAACTTTCTGAACCTTTTATGATCATTATTATATCCTGATCTTGTGGAGGCAGTGCTTTCTGGCTAAAACAGGTTCACAAGGTAATAAGAAAGTGTGAACTTGAGTATATATCCAATGTAACCAATCTACTTTATCTATTATCTTAAGTGCCTACAAGCAATCAGGAGCATTCAATGCCCTTTTCTTTATGAAATTCCACACACCAGTACCCCTGTAGATCACTCTGGCTTCAAGTCCTGGCCTGTTAGTGTTCCTTGAGTACTAAGATTAAGAATCAATTATCTAAGGCAGTGGTAGTCAACCTGGTCCCTACTGCCCACTAGTGGAACGATTTAAGCTTTCATGGTGGGCAGTAGGGTAATCGCTAGGTGGCATCTCTGATGAGAGACGTCTCACACTGGAGACCCGCAGGGCCATGCTTGTCTGGGTGGAGAGCTGGTGAGACAGTCTTGGGACAGCAGTCAGGGTCAGATTACTATCTAGTAAGTACAGGGTGATATATATCTAGGGTCATATGATTTATGTACCTAGAAATTGAGTTACTTCAGCACCGGGGAGCAGTAAGGAAATGTTACTATCATACGAGGGCAGTAGGTATTAAAAGGTTGACAACCTCTGATCCAGGGGAACAGGGGGTTCTATGGATAGATACCATATTTTCTTTTGAAATACCAAAAATGTTATTTAAGAGATTCATGTGATAACTTAGAATAATCTATACTCAGAAAAACATTTATTTAATGTATGCACCTCTTGTGCATCACTTCTCGATATGGATGAGTAATTAATTCCTTGGAAAATGCCATAACTGGATGGGCAGTTTTCCACGATCCAGTTCTATAATTGCATGATACTTTCTACCCAATGCGCGTATTCTCCAACAATTATTGAATATCAATTGAATGTGCTAGCTAGATGCTGTAGATCAATGGTTGCAAAACTTATGTATCATAGAAACTCTTTCTAAGCTCCAAAACAACTCTTAGACCCCTGGATCTAAAAATGGCTCCCACGAAGCCTCATAAACCCCTATCAAGTAGCATTAAATGGCTTCCTAGAATCCAAAACCCGTGGCATAAATTACTTCAGAAAAGTAAAATCATTCTGCAGCTCTCACAACTCAGAGAAACCATGAGGTTTGTCACAAAAAAAAAGAACCATTTTGAGGTATATTTCCCATAGTACTCCTTGGTCACATAATTGCAAGCACTAAAGCACTACTGCAACAGGACAATGCTTATCCGTGACAGTGGTGCTCAATCCAATCCATGCCACAAGCCACTTATTAGCACTTCTACTATGGCTTTTGTTGGACCTCGGGCTTGCAACGTCAATAAAGGGGTTCTGGACAGACTGGGTGGGTTGTAAGAGTGACTTTGACACATTGAAGCAGCGGTGGGATGTAAGCAAGGTGAATGTGTGCATTTGTGACACTTATGTCATGAATAAACCCAAGGGTACAAGTAGACAGTGCTAAGCTGAACTGGAGTCATTCTCAGGTGCTCAGTCTTGAGCAGAAGCCGTTTGCTTGTAGGGTCTAGTCCTTGCAGAGTGAGTGTGTAGAGAGGAAACGTGTTCTCCATCACCTGGCACAGCTACAGGCCAAGGCGGCACAGGCTAAAAGCCGCTCCATATTCTAAAGGATAAGGACAGCAGCCCTGCCTCTTCTACTCACTAGAGAAAAAGAGAGGGCAGCAGTAAGCATATAACGTGTCTCCTCGACGAAGACAGTGCCCCTCTAATAGATCTGGACATCATCTGGGACAGGAATTTCTATCAAAACCATTAGAGATTGTAGATAATTCGGCTGTTTCTACTATGATCACACAAATTAACAGATAAACCCCTATAATATCACAATCATAATCAGGCTGTACAGAATTAAGCCAGTGGGACGATCAGACAACATACTTGCTGCCACCAGTGACATCCGGTGCATGATGACCTTTAGTCTGAAGCCACATCCTGAGCAAGATAAGACTATATACTGATCAAACCACTGCGATCTCAACATGAAGTACTGTAGTTATAGTTTGTGTAAAAGATCACCAGTCTAATTACAATGCACATAAGATATAACCATCATCATCCCATATATATCATCAGGCAACATGCAGGAAGTTGTGACATTTAATACTAGGCATTACACCATATAGTTACATAGTATTTGAGGTAGAAAAAAATACTTTTAGTCCATCAAGTTCAACTTTTTGAGATCTCCTCTGATCTGTAGTATGCAGATTAGTTGTTAATTGTTAACCATGTGATGGATGATGTTGCTTGAATGTGTCACATGCATTTCAGGCATCAGGCAAAAAAACTAAAGCCATTCAAAATGTTAAATCCTGAGTCTTAAAATTATAAGAAGATGGAAAATTCTGCCATTTCATATTGACCAATATACATATGAAATCATTTACTATGGACACCAAAGAGCATCATCTTACTAACCGATAAGCATGGTGTGGATCTATAATGCGTTGGTGTTGTGTAACAGCCAGTGACACAGAAAACATTGTACAGGTAGAGGGAAGAATGGATTCTATTAAATATCAACAACTTGTGGAAGTTATTGTCAAAATGGTTACAATTTGACTACAAGTAAATGTAGATGTGACAAGTGGTCACTCCATGATATTAGTGGAAATTAAATGTGACCTTCAACTAAGAAGACCAATGGGTTAGACACATTTCTAATTAATAATTACATTCAATGACAAGGGACACTGGCCAAAACACTGATCCATGAAGAAATTGAAATTCCAATTGTTGGTTCAGGGAAGTTTGGATTTTGCTTTGTATGAGACAAACCTGCAAATGGTTTCAGGCTGTTCTTGATTGCTTTCCTCCAGGATAATCCAAGTGAAAATGTGAATTAGATGGCTGGATTTAGTGGAATTATACCTATTATAACAACTGTGTAACACATGTAACTATGAAACTAACATATCACATGAACTAGAAGTGAATAGTTTGGGCAAGCTTAAAAAAAAAAAATTTTTTTAAAGGAGATTGCGTGATTAAGCTTTAAGTACAAGCTAACAAAAAATAATACATTTTCTCTCGAAAAAAAAAGTGCCTAAGAGGTATTATTATTATCTTATGTAAAAACCTCCAGGATTATTACATGGAATTACCGTAAAACTTTTATTTCCAAGAAGTTTACATCAACTGATAAAAAGGCACCATAAATTGGAAAAAAGTATAATTCATGTAAAACAGAAAAATGTTATTCACTGTAAGGGCAGTCTGGCTCATTACCAAAGAAGATTTTGACAACAGATTTAAATTATAACTTTATAAAGCTATATAAAGCTAAATATATATTGTTAGCCAGTGTTTCTGTAAATTCTTTTTTTGCTTGCTGATTTAAAGGCATATCTAAATGTCCTGGATTATGAATGCAGCTGATAGAAGAGAATCAGCAGTGTATGAAAACATTTTTTTGCATGAATACATACCAAAAATAAACATTTATAAACTCTGATGTTTGCTAAATCTTTTAAGTTGGCAAACTGAGGCTTTTGTTAGTTGATACCCCTGAAAATCCCAGCTAAGATTAGCATAACATTCATAATTTGTTTTGGCCAGGAGAAAGCAGAGGTTAGCTGATACATTTGTATCATATTCTGGGGTGCCTGTGTTGCAAAGCAGCCTGGGATATGTAGTCTCTATCTCTCTATATACCTAATCTCTGATTCAACGGTGAGCTTAGACCCCATCCAACCATGTGATTCCATCCTGCAGCAAGTACTTCCTTTGAAAGGTAAAACTCTGTAGATGGCTGTTTTCCTGTGTGTGCTTGGTTATGTAAGCTTCCTGTGGGTGTGCAAAGCTGGAATTTACTTTCCTGCCTATAACTTTGTAAGTACACTAAACTTTTCTATATAACACATATTTTTCTGATAATCACTGCCTGTTTCTTACTAAACATTTGAAACCCAGGAAACTTATATATACCTTGAAAATACAAGATGGTAATCAGAGAGTCTACAAAGTTTGCACTCAAATAACTTTTTTCCTATCTCAACTATTATGGTACTATGTAAGGGTGATGTATAGCTCTCTATATTTATATGAAGTCATTATACAGACGAATATCTGATTTAGCAAACATTATTAGACAATATTTCTAAATTCACTGGGCTATAGAGAAAACATAGCAATATTACCCACCCCTTCCTTTAAATATGTGAACTATTAATGCATATAATGCATTGTCTTATTCCAATGAGTGTCAATACAAATTGATCATTAATATACCTGATTGTTTATTAAAGTATTGTATAGATCTGCTTATGACCTGTAAGCAACAATCATCCATGAACCACACCAAGAACAAGTGTCTGTGACTAAGAGATTTCTGATATGAATCTAGTCAGAGATGCCAACTTTCATCTTTAAGGCACAGACTTTGGACTCCTCCAAAGCTTCAAGCAAATGTGTTTACAGTATATATATTTGAGAAAAATAAATGCAAATCAAATGTATTTATTAGTCTACCATAAACAGTCCAATCAGCAGAAAATAATCAATATAACATTGAATTCATGGACATGAAAGTCTCGGAATTGTTAATCACATATATAGTTGTGAGCGTACGAGTTGTTGCTAATGCTGCGGGCTCGCGTAGCGAGTCGCGGGCCTCGCGTAGCGAGGGCCGCGACTCGCGCAGCGAGTCGCGGGCCTCGCGTAGCGAGGGCACTGTGCCAGGTTCTCAGTTGCTGGCATGGAGCGCCGAAGGCGCTCCTTGCCAGCAACTGAGGACCCTCGCGAAGCGAGGGCCTCAGTTGCTGGCATGGAGCGCCGCAGGCGCTCCTTGCCAGCAACTGAGGACCCTCGCGAAGCGAGGGCCTCAGTTGCTGGCTTGGAGCGCCGCAGGCGCTCCATGCCAGCACCTGAGGACCTCGCAAAGCGAGGTCTTCAGTTGCAGCAACTGCGACCCTTGAAAAAAAAAGTTTACGTCCAAACACATTACGACACTCGCAAACAACATACGACACACGTTGAAACACATTACGACACTCGCAAACAACATACGACACACGTTCACACACATTACGGCCTCGCAACACTCGGACGCAACTCGCGAACATTACAAAATTACAAACACAATACATACACACAGCACATACATAAAAACCTTACCTACACAAACAGGAAGCACCCAGGACCTCAAAAATGCAACTTAGAACTTAATTGCACTCAAAATAAAAGAGTTTCGACACTAAATACTTTGTTAAGCGACAAAAAAAATGGCCGACGAATAAAACGAAAACGAGGCTACACACGCAAACACCATGCTACACACGCAAACACCATACGAGACACGTTACCACACATTACGAGTTCGCAAACATCGGACGCAACACGCCGACATACAAACATTTAAAACTTAACAAAGACACACAACAAACACATAAAAAGCTTACCTACAGCAAGAGGAACCAGCCAGCACATCAAAAAAACAAGTTACACCTACATTTAAATCAAAATAAACACTTTAGACACTAATACCATCGCTAAGCGAGAGAAAAAATGGCCGACGAACAAAACGAAAACGAGGCTTCAGACGTAACTACACTACACTTACTCGCAATAATGAAACACATACTATGCGGAACGTATCACAATCATATTAAACACCATTTTGAACAGTAATACGCCTAAAATGGCGGATGGAACGCAAATTGTAAGCTGGAACGCAAATAGCGCATGCGTATTGCGTTCTAACGGTCTCACTTTCCAGAACTTTCTACAAGTTTATAAATACTGCCTATTTCCAACTAAAAAATACATTTCTCCTCAGGTGATCAACGGAGTGACTTCTGAGATAACTGCTGCTTTTACTTGAGAAGACAATTCTTTACTAATTTACTACTTTACATTGTGCAAATTACAACTGACAGGTAAGCTATAATATATTACATTTTATTATCAGGTCAGGTCAAACAAATAAAAAAATCAACTAGGATTTATGTAGTCATCATGTATGGCACATTTATGTGTATAGGCTCCCAAACAAAATTAAACAGAGCTTTATGTATAGTGACATCTGACACGCACATATATGTCTATAATGTATAGTTACATGTGACACGCACATATATGTCTATAATGTATAGTGACATTTGACACACACATTTCTGTGTATTGCCCCTTCATAGTGACATGTGACACGCACGTATATGTGTATAATGTATAGTGACATGTGACACGCACATATATGTCTATAATGTATAGTGACATGTGACACGCACATTTCTGTGTATTGCCCCTTCATAGTGACATCTGACACCGACATATATGTCTATAATGTATAGTGACATGTGACACGCACATTTATGTGTATTACCAATGCAACAAAATTAGCTTACAACAAAATCAGTAAACAACTACATTTTAATGACATTATATGTCATGTATACTGATATGTCACACGCACATATATGTGTATCATCTATAGTTACATCTCACACACACACATTTATGTGTGTTGGAAAAAATAAATATAATGTTAATTTAACCATTTAAATTTGACTCATGTATACTGATATGTCACACGTACACAAAATAATTACATTAAACTATGTAATGTGCTTCATGTATGTGAGATTTGTGTGTAGCCCCCAACAAAAATTAAGGTTAATTGAATTAATTTACTGCAATTCAATACATCAGATAAAGCTGAATCTTTCTATTTCGTTTCATATTCAAACAGACTCTGCATCAACAGCGTCTCTCAACAATTTGCACCGTGCACTGTGAAGCACAATCCCTTTTAAAGAACACCAACAAATTTGAAGAGGTAAGATACAAGAACACATTACATGCTCAAAAGGACATGCTTTGCTAGATGACAAATTATAAATATACAAATAACTATTTCACTTTCTTTTTCAAACAGACACTAAAAGAAGACCGGCGGATTAAGATTGGCAGGAGGGGACCGTCTGTCATTCAAAACTTCTATCAAGGTAAAGTATTAAGTATAAACAAGAAATAACCATGAGCCTTATTCAATTGCAACTTCCTCATTTGAATAGGGCTCTATATAAGCACATAACATTTTTTTTATACAGAACTTTTTAGTTACTGAAATTCTAACCACAATCAAGGTTTTCAATAACTAAAAACTTTGCTCAATAAATATGTTATGTGATTATATAGAGCCCTCTTCAATTGGCAAAATTGCAATTCAATGAGGACCTATATGTCTTTAATGGCCAAGGGCCTCACTGAAATGTGATTTGCCCATTTCAATAGGGCTCTATATAAGCACATAACATATTTTGGAAACAGAACTTTTTAGTTAATGAACTTCTAACCACAATCAAGGTTTTCAATAACTAAAAACTTTGCTCAATAAATATGTTATGTAATTATATAGAGCCCTCTTCAATTGGCAAAATTGCAATTCAATGAGGACCTATATGTCTTTAATGCCCAAGGGCCTCACTCAAATGTGATTTGCCCATTTCAATAGGGCTCTATATAAGCACAGAGCATATTTTTTAGGAAATTTTTCTTTTGTGAACACGTTCCTTTTGGATACAAGTTCACTAAATACAAAATTCCGTACAAACATATGCTCTGTGATGATATTGAGCTCTATTCCATTGGCCAAAACACAATTGAATAAGTAGCTCACAATATAACAAATGCAGTAACCAAAGGCCCTTATTCAATTGCTATTTTGGAAAATTAAATATGGCTATTTTAACAAATATATGTGATGTGCTTATTTAGAACCCTATTCAAATTTCTACATTGCAATTCAATTACGGCCTTACAGTACTATTATATTGTAAAAAATGCAATTGCATGAGGGCCAAACTATGCAACATATGGTACACACAAAGGCCCTCATTCAATTGCAATTTGCCCAATTGAATAGGGCTCTAAATAACAACATAACAATAGCTTAAAACTAAGGTTTTAGTTAATAAAAAAATATCAAAAATACAGTTTTTCAATGACTACAAAATTATTTTAACTAATATGCTAATATGCTATGTGCTCATTTACAGCACAATTCAATTAGCCAAATCGCAATTCAATGACACACAAACTGCTACACACAAAACAGAATTTCTTATTAAGGCCCTCATTCAATTGCAATTTTGCCAATTGAATAGGGGTCTAAATAAGCACATCACATATATTTTTTAAAGAAGTTTTTAGTTATTAAGCATCTATCCAAAAGCACGGTTTTCACTACCTAAAAACTTCTTTAAAAAATATATATTATGTGCTTATTTAGAGCCGTATTCAATTGGCAAAATCGCAATTGAATGAGGGACTAAGGGCCTCATTCAATTGCAGTTTGGCCAATTGAATAGGCTCGAAATAAGCAACTAACATATATTTTTTTAAAGAAGTTTTTAGTTAGTAAACATCTATTCAAAAGCAAGGTTTTCACTAACTAAAAACTTATTTAAAAAATATATGCTATGTGCTTATTTAGAGCCCTATTTAATTGGCCAAATCGCAATTGAATGAGGCCCTAAATGTTTAACAACCTATAAGCCTTACAAATAACCAAAAATAAGAATAACAAAAGTGTTGTGCACCTAATAGCATTGTATAAAAAAGCACACAAACTCATAGCAAACTATATTAACATTCTTCTTTAATGTTTAACAAATTATAACCTGTACAATCAAGAAGAAATTAGTTTTGCACAAGTGATGTGCACCAAACAGGATTGTCAATAACTAACACAAACACATAGCAAACTACATTAATTATATTATTTCATGTTTCACTAACTATAACCATCCAAATAAAGGTTAAATAAGTATACCACAAGTGGTGCGCACAAAACAGGATTGTACAAAAACTAACATAAACACATAGCAAAATAAATTCATATTCTTATGTAATATATCACAACCCACAAGCCTTACTAAGAACCTTAAATAAGAATAACAAAAGTCTTGGGATTGTACAGAAAGTTAAAAAACAATTTTTAAAAAAAAATAAATATAACTGATACAATACAGCAAAATTAATACATTTTTTACTTATTTAAAAGACATTTCACTCAAACAACATTTTCTATTTTACATTACAACAGATACTGCGTGAAGACAATCGGACGAGGACTTTTTCCACAGGACCGGACCGGACCATCGGACGAGGACTCGGACCAGACCAGCAGACGAGGAATTTCAACACAGGACCAGACCAGCAGACGAGGAATTTCAACACAGGACCACACCATCGGACGAGGACTTTCACCAACGGACAACAACATCGGACGAGGAATATCGCCACAGGACCACAATATCGGACAGGGGCTATCGCGACAGGACCACACCATCGGACGAGGACTTCCGACAGAGGACCACACCATTGGACAACGATTTTGAAACGAGGAGCAACAAACATTCGGATTTAAATCACACTTCAACCAAGGTAAACTATAATAACTACTAAAGAATAACACTAAAGAAACTGGTTTCAGTTGCATCCGTCTCAACAGAAAAATAAATTAATTAATTTACTATCTCACTTATTTTATTTAAATTGCTACTATGCAATACATAGCTCAATAACCACATCACTTTTTTTTTCACCAAAGAAGTTTTGCAGTGGTAAATATCTATCCACAAACAAAGTTTTTAATAAATACAACCATTATTTTAAATAAATATGTTACATGCTTATTTACAGCAGTATTCCATTGGAAAAATTCTGAGCCACTGAAGACAGGAATTATAAATTTAACTAAATATCAATGATACATTCATGATTTGCCTTTTATTTCAACAATTGTGTACAATCATCTTTAACAGGAATTACAAATTTAAATATACACAATTACATTTATTTGTTTCCGTTTACAGATTAATATGGCTGATAACGAGACCAAAGAAGAGAAGAAAAGACGTCAAACTAGAGAAAGACAAGAGAGATGGGCCGCCCAGCAGACACCGGAGGAGAAAGAAATTAGAAGAGAAAAAGAACGCAAAAGACTTGCAAATAAAAGAATATCCGCTGCAAAAATGAAACATACAACCAAAATAAATAAAAAAATAATAAAGCATTTACAAACTGTTCCTAAAACATCAGATGACATTTTACAACATACCAGTCAAGACAGACCAAAAAAAAAAACTACCAAAAAAAAGCATTTACAAACTCTTACTAAAAACTTACAGGAAATTTCAACCGAACAAGTCCAACATATACCAAGAAAATGTACGAAAAAAACTAAACATTTAGAACCTGTTGTTGAAACATTTCATGACTTTTCATCTGATGAATATCAAAGTCAACATCCAATATGCATTGCAAATTGTCCTTTAATGAAGTCTTTAGCAGTAGAGGTTCATAGTTGTGGGGACATGACTACTCAATGTCAATTTTGTGAGGCTTATTATTTTAAACAGGAGAGACCCCGAGATGGACAATTTATTAGTTGTTGTCAAAAAGGAAAGTTCAAACTTCCACAAAGGAAACAATTTCCAACCTATTTACTAAATATTCTGACTGAACCTACTTTTCCAAATTACAAAAATTTTAAGACAAACATAAGATCCTACAATAGTGCCATATCATTTGCATCTATGGGGGCAACATTGGCTGCTAATGTACCAGGACATGGTCCTTACTGTTTTAAAGTCCAAGGACAAATTTATCATCGCACTTCCCATTTACATCCAGAGGAAGGAAATAAAAGAAAATTCGCTCAACTATATGTCCTAGATACAATGGAAGCTGTTGACCAACGTATGCAGATGGAAGAAAATAAAAAATGCTTACCCACTGTTTTCATAGAGCTAAATAATATTATGGACAACAATCCCTACAGTAAAGCTTATAAAAAATTGGCAGAAGTAGAAAATGAACAACTACTTCATTCACAAACACATCAATTACCAATGCCGAAGGTTAATATGGTGCTTAAAAGAGACAGACATACTGATAAACGTCGTTATAACTTGCCAACAACAAATGAGGTTGCAATGGTGTTTCACAATGATGAAGGAGAACCACCATTTCAAAGAGACATACGAATATATCCTAGAAATGAGGACCAACCGTTTATTAATATGAGTATCTTAAGTCCAAATTTAGATCCAATGACATATCCCATCTTTTTCCCACACGGAGAAGCAGGTTGGCAACCAAAATTAACTCTTCCCAGTTACCCAAATGCTAAAGGCAGAATCCGAAATAATGTTTCTATGCTTGAATTTAAAGTAGCTCAAATTGCCATTCGCAATGTATTTAATCCAATTTTATGTGGTGGGAAACTAACACAACAATGGATTATTGATTCATATTTGCAAGTTGAGGCAAATAATTTAAACTTTATCAAATATCAACAAGATAAACTCCGTGTAGAACAATATTCTGGACTCATGGACTATGTTGCTGACGTGGCTACAAGCAGAGACATGACAGCTGGCAAAGCCATCATTTTACCATCTTCCTTTCAAGGATCTCCTCGGAATATGAGAGAAAGATACAATGATGCTATGGCTATTGTGACAAAATTTGGCAAACCCGATTTATTTGTGACATTTACATGTAATCCACAATGGCCAGAAATTACACTAAATCTACTTCTTGGACAAACTGCTTCAGATCGACCAGATTTAGTAGCCAGAGTTTTTAAGATTAAATTAAATGAATTAATACGTGACTTCACTATAAATCAGTTATTTGGCAAATGTCTTGCTTATGTATATACCATTGAATTTCAAAAAAGAGGCCTTCCACATGCACATCTTCTAATAATACTTCAAGAAAAAGATAAATTAGATACTTCAGACAAAGTGGATGCAGTCATTGTTGCTGAACTACCAGATCCAGAACTATATGGTAGACTATATGAGATTGTTACTCATCGCATGATTCATGGACCCTGTGGTGACCTTAATCCACAATCACCATGTATGGAAAATAATAAATGTTCCAAAGAATTTCCCAAAGATTATAGAGACAAAACCTATGCCAATTGTGATGGATATCCACTTTATAAAAGAAGAGAAGGAGATAGTGCCATTATTCGTGGGAAAAAAGTGGACAATAGATATGTAGTACCCTACAATCCACATTTACTCATGAAGTACAACGCCCACATCAACGTAGAAGCCTGCACTTCCATCAAATCAATTAAATATGTCTATAAATATATTTACAAAGGTTACGATGCAGCTACTGTAGTCGTCAAAAGTGCAGACAACCCTGAAAGTAGTGAGTTAGTACATGATGAACTTGCATCTCATGTAGATGCTCGCTATGTCAGTGCGCCAGAAGCTATGTGGCGGCTTTTAAAATTTGAAATGCATGATAGATCACATGCAGTATATAGGTTAGCAGTACATTTGCCACAACGACATTTAGTCTATTTCCATGCTGGAAATGAAATGAATGCATTGGCCCAAAGTGAAGATCGTCACACTACACTAACTGCATGGTTTGCATTAAATTCCACTGATGCTGAAGCAACACAATACTTATATATTGAAATTCCATATCACTATGTTTTTGTGAATGGATTATGGAGACCAAGAAAAACCAGAGGCAATAAAATTATTCCAAGAATTTACACAGTCAGTCCAAGAGATGTTGAACGTTTTTGCTTACGGATATTACTTTTAAATGTTCCTGGAGCACAAAGTTTTGAACACTTAAGAACTGTTAATGACATTGTATATGAATCCTTCCATTTAGCTGCAAGACATAGAAACTTACTCGCTGATGATACAGAGTGGGAAAGATGCTTAGAAGAAGCAGCACAATGTCAAATGCCGCGACAGATGAGAGAACAATTTGCTTTTATTTGTATCTTCTCAAATGCTCCAAATGCATTAGCTTTGTGGGAGACTTTTAAAAGTAATATGGCTGAAGACTTTATGCGACGATACAATGAACCCATTGCACACTTAAAAGCGTTAATGGAAATCCAAGAAGTCTTTTTAACTCATGGATTAAGTTGTGCAAGTTTTAATTTGCCTGATCCAGGTCTTATAGATGACATTAACTTTGAAGACTATGACATTCAACTACAAGCAGAAAGAACAGAAGAAAGACTTGCAACTTTAAATACACTACAATTGCAAGCATTTCATGCCATTAAAAATGCTATAGATGATGACATGGTGACAGAGCGTTATTTCTATCTTGATGGACCTGGCGGATCAGGAAAAACATATTTGTACAATTTATTAATGAGTTCAGTACGAGCACAAGGAAAAATAGCAATGGCGTTTGCCACTACTGGAATTGCTGCACTTTTATTAGAAGGTGGAAGAACTGTTCATAGTGGATTTAAACTGCCAGTGCCTATTTTAGAAAATTCTGTGTCAGATATTTGCATGACATCCTTACAAGCAAAGAAATTGAAGAAATGTAAATTAATTATAATAGATGAGGCCACAATGATGTCATGCTATGCCCTCCAATGTATTGACCGTTTGCTTCGTGAAGTCATGGATAATATTTTTCCATTTGGTGGAAAGGTAATGTTGTTGGGTGGCGATTTTAGACAAACATTACCTGTTGTTGTACATGGCAATCGAACTGACATTATCGAAACATGTATAAAGTCAAGTACAGTATGGAAACATTTTACCCATCTTCAACTGCAACAAAATATGAGATCAGAAGGCCAAACTGATTTCAATGATTGGCTTATTAAAATTGGAGAAGGCAGAACAGAAAAAATACTACATTTACCTGACGACACTGTAGAGATCCCACCTCATATGATTTGTCAACAAGATATTATATCGGCTATATTTGAAGGGAGCATAAATAACGAAGAATATTCCGAGCTTGCCAACCAAGTCATACTGACGTGTAAAAATAAAGATGCATTAATCCTCAATAATAAAATCTTAAAAAAAATTTATGCACCACAAAGAAATTATCACAGTGCTGATTCTGTACTTGCTGATGACAATGAAAGTCAGGCTAACTTTTCGACTGAATTCATAAACTCTTTAACTCCTTCTGGAATGCCACCACATATTTTGCAGCTAAAGAAAGGTGCAATTATCATGTTACTGCGAAATATGAATCCCAAAAAAGGCCTATGCAATGGCACAAGATTAATTGTTCAACAATTAAAGGACCATTTTATAGATGCTGAAATTTTAACTGGGACCCATAGAGGAGAGAGAGTTTTCATACCAAGAATAGATTTAGCACCAAGTGAAAGTAGTCTCCCTTTTATACTTCAAAGAAGACAATTTCCCATTATTATGGCATTTGCCATGACCATTAATAAATCACAAGGTCAAACTTTCAAATCTGTGGGTATTTTCTTGGAAGAACCAGTTTTTGCACATGGTCAATTGTACGTTGCGTTGTCAAGGTGCAAAAATCCACAGGCTATTAAAGTTTACATTGAAAACAATGAAAGTCAAGGTGATTTATTAGAAGATGGACGTATTTTTACTAAAAACATTGTCTACTATGAAGTACTATAACTTTGAAGGATACTAATTAAAGATGCCAAGATTTTTTAAAAGCATTGCAAAATACATAACAATTGGTTGTTTAATTCAGTCATAATTAATGGAAGTCATGTTTATGAATGATTCGCCTCACAAAATACTTGCCTTGCATTGTTAGTAAAAATTATGTTAAAATGTTAAGGCACTATGTTAATGTTTCTAATGTTACAAGTTTAAAAAATATATTTTCAAGTTATTTCATTCAACATATTACAAAGTGGATGTTAAGAGGTCAAGCACCTTTTAAGTCACAATGTAAATATTGTCTGTTATCTTAAGATTACTACCTACATTAATGTTTATCGCCAATTTATGTGCTCAGTAATAAATTAGTTTAATTACGTACGTTTTAAGAAGAGTTTGACTGTATGCCTTCCTCTACATTCAATGTATATTCAAGTTAACAATTATTGTGATAGAAATTGAATTTTAATACTGATTAATTTAAATGTCAATTGTTTTTACATTCAAATGTTAATACTTTTAATAAAAAATTACTTTACAAAATGTATTCACTATGTTCATGTTTATAATGTTCAAAATTATACCAATGTTTTGTCAACTTCTAAACTTACATAAAAAATAAAGTTCAAGTTTAAAAATATATACTTTGATGGTTATTGCTTACATATATTTTAAACTTCATCTTAAAATTTGCAACGTTTAAAAAAGGCTTTTTACTTTTGGCTTTCCTATTCATTCAATGTATATTCAAGTTAACAATTCTTCAGATACTAATTACATTTTAAAAAACCATTACATCAACATTTTACAAAAATACACGTTCATATTAAAATACTTACAAGTGTCAAAAATATATGTTAATAACTAAACAACTTGACAAACATATACATAACATTGCCGTCATTTTTTGACGGGCAAGTCGCTAGTTATGTTATATTATTGAACATACTTAAAGGACCACTGCCCAATGAAAAAACAAATATATCTTTGAAAACTCTGACATAATTATACAGGAAAAAAGTCATACAGCTAGTATTTAATTAGAAAAAATAAATACATTTTGATGTCTCTGCAGGACCCTGGCAGGATCCATGATGCATTGGTGGAAGTTGTGTGTGAGAGAGGGGCATTTATATTTCTGAAGACCTGAGTGTTTTTATGCAACATCCTGATTCTGGGCCAGTGAGAGGGAAGAGGTGTGGTGTTCATTTTAATCTTATCCAGTGATCAAACATAGACTCTAGAATTCTGCCTGTTCCTTCCTCTCCCCATACCTTATCTCCAGACACCAACATAATCCAAATTTCTGAACCTTTTATGATCATTATTATATCCTGATCATGTGCAGGCAGTGCTTTCTGGCTAAAACAGGTTCACAAGGTAATAAGAAAGTGTGAGCTTGAGTATATATCCAATGTAACCAATCTACTTTATCTATTATCTTAAGTGCCTACAAGCAATCAGGAGCATTCAATGCCTTTTTCTTTATGAAATTCCACACACCAGTACCCCTGTAGATCACTCTGGCTTCAAATCCTGGCCTGTTAGTGTGCCTTGAGTACTAGGATTAAGAATCAATTATCTAATGCAGTGGTAGTCAACTGGTTCCTACTGCCCACTAGTGGACGATTCAAGCTTTCATGGTGAGCAGTAGGGTAATCACTAGGTGGCATCTATGATGAGTGATGTCTCACACTGGAGACCCGCAGGGCCATGCTTGTCTGGGTGGAGAGCTGGTGAGACAGTCTTGGGACAGCAGTCAGGGTCGGATTACTATCTAGTAAGTACAGGGTGATATATATCTAGGGTCATATGATTTATGTATCTAGAAATTGAGTTACTTTATTACCGGGGAGCAGTAAGGAAATGTTACTATCATACATGGGCAGTAAGTATTAAAAGGTTGACAACCTCTGATCCAAGGGAACAGGGGGTTCTATGGGTAGATCCCATCTTTTCTCTTGAAATGCCAAAAATGTTATTTAAGAGATTCATGTGATAACTTAGAATAATCTATACTCAGAAAAACATATATTTAATGTATGCACCTCCTGTGCATCACTTCTCGATATGGATGAGTAATTAATTCCTCGGAAAATGCCATAACTGGATGGGCAGTTTTCCACTATCCAGTTCGGTAATTGCATGATACTTTCTACCTAATGCGCGTATTCTCCAACAATTACGGTGCCCAATGATGAATATCAATTGAATGTGCTAGCTAGATGCTGTAGATCAATGTTTGCCAAACTTATGTATCATAGAAACTCTTTTGGAGCTCAAAAACAACTCTTAGACCCCTGGATCTAAAAATGGCTCCCACAAAGCCTCATAAACCCCTATCAAGTAGCCTTAAATGGCTTCCTAGAATCCAAGACCCGTGGCATAAATGACTTCAAAAAAGTAAAATCATTCTGCAGTTCTTACAACTCCATGATGTTTGTCACAAAAAAGAACCATTTTGAGGTATGTTTCCCATAGTACTCCTTGGTCACATAATTGCAAGCACTACTGCAACAGGACAATGCTTATGCGTGACAGTGGTCACTTATTAGCACTTCTACTATGGCTTTTGTTGGACCTCGGGCTTGCAACGTCAATACAGGGGTTCTGGACAGACTGGATGGGTTGTAAGAGTGACTTTGACACATTGAAGCAGCGGTGGGATGTAAGCAAGGTGAATGTGTGCATTTGTGACACTTATGTCATGAATATACCCAAGGGTACAAGTAGACAGTGCTAAGCTGAATTGGAGTCATTCTCAGGTGCTCAGTCTTGAGCAGAAGCCGTTTGCTTGTAGGGTCTAGTCCTTGCAGAGTGAGTGTGTAGAGAGGAAACGTGTTCTCAATCACCTGGCACAGCTGCAGGCCAAGGGGGCACAGGCTAAAAGCCGCTCCATATTCTAAAGGATAAGGACAGCAGCCCTGCCTCTTCTACTCACTAGAGAAAAAGAGAGGGCAGCAGTAAGCATATAACGTGTCTCCTGGATGAAGACAGTGCCCCTCCTATAGATCTGGACATCATTGGGGACAGGAATTTCTATCAAAAACATTAGAGATTGTAGATAATTAGGCTGTTTCTACTATGATCCCACAATTTAACAGATAAGCCCCTATAATATCACAATCATAATCAGGCTGTACAGAATTAATCTAGTGTGAGGCGATCAGACAACATACTTGCTGCCGCCAGTGACATCCGATGCATGATGACCTTTAGTCTGAAGCCACATCCTGAGCAAGATAAGACTATATACTGATCAAACCACTGCGATCTCAACATGAAGTACTGTAGTTATAGTTTGTGTAAAAGATCACCAGTCTAATTACAATGCACATAAGATATAACCATCATCATCCCATATATATCATCAGGCAACATGCAGGAAGTTGTGACATTTAATACTAGGCATTACACCATATAGTTACATAGTATTTGAGGTAGAAAAAAATACTTTTAGTCCATCAAGTTCAACTTTTTGAGATCTCCTCTGATCTGTAGTATGCAGATTAGTTGTTAATTGTTAACCATTTGATGGATGATGTTGCTTGAATGTGTCACATGCATTTCAGGCATCAGGCAAAAAAACTAAAGCCATTCAAAATGTTAAATCCTGAGTCTTAAAATTATAAGAAGATGGAAAAGTCTGCCATTTCATATTAACCAATATACATGTGAAATCATTTACTATGGACACCAAAGACCTTTCTATAACCACTCTCTTTCTATAACCACTCTCTACTGTTGTAAAAATATTATGTCGGTATGTACTATGGTTTTATGTCTACAACCAATAAATGTTATGTCCTAGCTACTATTCCACCCCATCAGAAATCTCCAAGCATGCGAACATTGCATTTATTGACATTTGAATGCACAAAACATATATAACATAATATATGTGCAAAAAGTCAAAAACATTTATATTGCATTAATCAGAATCCATCTCTCGCTCTACTCTATCTAATCTTAGCCTTGTAGTGTCTACCAATGCGTGTGTGTTTGTGTCTTCTTAGTAGATGGTCTCTCCAAGTAGATGGTCTCTCCAAGTAGATAGTCTCCCCTTGTTGATGTCCTCTCCTTCTGCCCTGCTTTTTTTAACCTGTTCATCACAAATACTATCTTGCCCTCCAACACTGAATAAACAATTATCTGTGAGAAGCTCAGGGGGACACTTCATAAAGTTATTGATCCACTTCTAGCTTTATTATATGGCCCCAGGAGAGTAAGGCCTCTGTGCACTGCACCGGCTGCACCGGCGGTACCTCCACTCCTGCTACTACTACACTCTTTCTCCCTATCAGAAATCTCCAAGCATAGGAATATAAAACGTATGCAGTCCTTTTTACCAGGGAGATTGCTTTATTCAAAATCTGTCAAGACAAGATTTGATTCTAAAGATGTCAGTGTAAACTGAAAAATCATATACATTGAATTGCTTAACATTTCTTGACATATGCATACACAAAACATATATAATAACATAACATGTGCACAAAGTCACAGATATAAATATTGCATTAATCTGAATCCCTCTCATACTCTATCTAATCTTAGCCTTGTGGTGTCTATCAATGTGTGTGTAATAGTTTTTATTTTTTCTTTGCTAAAACATTTTGCTTTGTATGATGTTCAGTTATTTAAAAGAACAAACAGAAAAAGTCTGAGCACAGTGTTCCTTTAAAGGAATATTACATTACTAGCGACTTGCCCGCCCAAAAATGACGGCAATAAGATTGTATGGCAGGTAATGGTGTTTGGTTGAGACATTAATTTTGTTGGTGTTACGAGATCCTTCGGCGCTCATTGCGAGGCTGTTGGTTGTTTGTGTGCTATGATCAGCGTTGGCGGTGTTTTTTTGTATGCTAATGACATACTTAATAAATTAATAAACTTTACCTATTTTGAAGTAATATATGCAGGAAGCATTGTGTTGAAGAGCTGACAATCTGTTTTGATGTTGCTGCAGCATATAATTTAGGTTTGCGCTGTTGTGGAGCTGATGTGTAAGTGTCAGCAATGTGTGCAGTGTGTAGCGTAAATAGTGTGCGTGCGTGAGGAGAACCCGTTAGAGTAGCTGTGTACTTCTGCATTGTGTTGTAAAATGACGGCTAATGTGTATGTGGTACTCGGCTGTGGATGATTTAGCCTTTTGTGGTGTTTTGCGTGTTTATGGTCGTGTAGCCTTGTTTTTGTTTTCGCGAGGGTCCTCATTTGCGTGCCTAAAGTCGTAGTGGGTCATAGGGATGGCCTATGGCGCTCATCAGCAGCGCCTTTGGTGCTCCTTGCCTGCAACTGTGTCCCTCGCTTCGCGAGGGCCGCAGGCTCGCTACACGAGCCTGCATCGTTAGCAACGGCTTTTGGCAAGCCGCACTGCTGACAACTATATATGTGATTGTGCTTTGTGCCAATAAAATATATGTGGTTAGGCCATAAAATTCAGACTATAGCCTACTCTTGTTTGTAACTATAATTTTTCGCTCTTTTTGGAAGTCATTACGCTACTGATTCAAATTGAAATCTTAAAAGCTACGTTAATTTTTTTCCAATAATTCAGTTATTAAATAAACAAACAAGAAACCTAATTTCTTCTGTATCTATTTCCTTCTTCTGTAGCTTTCACTTGTATCTTGAATTTCCAGTGTTACAAGTGTTCCTATTTCACCATATATTAGTCTGTAACAAAGCAATATCTCTCTATTCTTACTGTTGAAATCTGCACTTTTTTCTTTTTTTTTTAGAGGTTTTGCAAGACATTTTTTTGCTGCTCTCTAATAGATACAAATCAGTTTCCATATACAGAGTCTTCAAGATCTGCTTTTCTGAGAAACTCTCAGAAAAAGCCCCAAGTGGTTATCACCTTTCTTCATTGTAGGACAGCTACGCAGGTTATTACTTAAGCAAGATATTTATTTTAACTCCATGAACCCTGCAGCTCTAAAAGTTAAAGGAGCAAGAAAAAAAAGCACTTGGCTGTCAAGTATGTACCAAACTAACAATATTAGCAGCTGTGTACGACATGGACATAAAACATTTTTGGGGAAACTCTGAATTTTTAAATATATTTTATTTTTGTGTGTTTATAGGTATCAGTGGAAGGAGGGTGGGGAAGGAGAAAACAGGGAGAAGTCCAGAGCCTTTGTTTGTTAAATGGGCTAGAGGTTTGGGTATCTAAAGAGGCTCTGTCATGCAGGAATCATGTGTATTTTTAAGTTATTCTTAAAGAATTAAACTTGCTACACATTGTACTAGTTATTTGTTTCTTAAAAGAATCATTCCGGAGATAAACATCATTCTTTCTGCTCTATTCTTATGAAAACGAGTGGCTCCTGAATATTAATTTGTCGCTTTGATGTGCTAATTACGATTACAGTCTTCTCCACCCCGATCAAGCACTCTTAGCTGCAAATTAGCAATACAACGAATGCTGAATATCTTATTAATGACTTACTAGTACAATCTATACTTTATATATACCGGTATATATTTATGTAATGCTCTTTATAATGAAACCAACTTGTTGTTAGGGTGACAGTGTCCTTTTAAGCGCACATTATCTTCCCATAACTTCCCTTTCTCTAAGTCTTCTCATTAAGGCCCATTAATTATCATTCACATCGAAGGTTGATTATGAAGAAGAGCATGCCCAGCTGTATAAATGATAATAATCATAAATATATTTAACTAGCGACTTACCCGTCAAAAAATTACAGCAATTAAATGTGTATGTTTTGAATTCTGTTTTGTAGGTAATATGCGTATTTGACACTTCTAACCTTTTTCTTATCTCTAAAGAAGTCCAATTAGTAAATGAAACATGTTTATTTTTTTAACATGCAACTTTTTTGTGACGAACTGTTAAATCATGTTTTTTTTAAAGTAGTAACATTTTAATGTAAGAACATGTCAACATTGTATTAATGAGTATTGTAAACTTGACATAATGTTTTGTAACATGCAACTTGTAGATTAACAACTGTTAAACAACCATTGAAACCTAGCCAATTGTATCAAAGGGGGAAAAAATAATTCCTTCCTGACCCCATTAACTGGCGATCGGATTAGTCCCTGGATTAATATTTTGCATTGAATGATACATTTACATTGTATAACAAAACCTCAGCCTCCTGTTAACATGAACTTTGAAATATCTGCAATTAAACAATTTTGCCTTTTTTTTTTTAAACTTGTAACATTATAAACAGTAACATAGTGAAGTAGCATTTAAACTGTAATTGTTGTAAAATGCAAGCCAGGTGTTTTGTGGGGCTAATCATGCAAAAAGTCTACTTCCATGAAATTGTAATCAGTTATTTTGTCGTTGTTGCTTTTTAATGGTTGACATTTGGTTGTTCTTGTTGTAATTGGTGAAAATGGCACATAGAGTTTCCTATGTGAAATAGTGGTTCTCTAAAAAGAGAATGCAAGACATTAAAGTTCGTCAGCGGGGTGTAACCACTGTTCTCTAGGTGTTTTGCCATTGTATAGAGTTTCTTATGGAAATAGTGGTGCTCTAAAAAGAGTCTGAGTGACATAAAATGTCATTCTTGAAATTAAACCACCGTTCTCTATATTAATTTTTTTGTTTCTGTTGTGAAATTGTCGTTGAGGTAATTTGTTATTTTTGGTTGCTTTTTCCTGTGCCATGTCTTGTCTTTGGTGTAATGAAAGTTACAGTACTTCATAGTAGACAATGTTTTTGGTAAAAATGCATCCATCATCTAATAAATCACCTTGACTTTCATTGTTTTCAATGTAAACTTTAATAGCCTTTGTATTCTTGCACCTTGAGAATGCAACATACAGCTGGCCATGTGCAAATACTGGTTCTTCTAAGAATATACCCACAGATTTGAAAGTTTGTCCTTGTGATTTATTAATGGTCATGGCAAATGCCATGATGATGGGAAATTGTCTCCTTTGAAGTACAAAAGGGAGGCTACTTTCACTTGGTGCCAAATCTATTCTTGGTATGAAAACTCTCTCTCCTCTATGGGTACCAGTTAGAATTTCAGCATCTATGAAATGGTCCTTTAATTCTTGAACAATTAATCTTGTTACATTGCATAGGCCTTTTTTTGAGTTCATATTTTGCAGTAACATGACAATTGCACCTTTCTTCAGCGGCAAAATATGTGGTGGCATTCCAGAAGGAGTTAATGAGTTAATGAATTCAGTTGAAAAGTTTGTCTGACTTTCTTTGTCATCACCAAGTACAGAATCAGCACCATGATCATTTTTTTGTGGTGCATACATTTTTTTAAATATTTGATTATTGAGGAGCAATGCATCCTTATTTTTGCATGTTAGTATTACTTTGTTAGCAAGTTCTGAATAGTCCTCGTTATTTATTGTACTTTGGAATATAGCCGATATAAGATCATGTTTGCAAATCATATGAGTTGGGATGTGCACAGTGTCCTCCGGTACATTTTGGATTCGTTCTGTTTTTCCTTCTCCAATTGTAATGAGCCAATCATTGAAATCATTTTCTCCTTCTGATCTCATATTTTGTTGTAATTGAAGATGGGTAAATAGTTTCCATAGTGTCCTTGACTTTATATATGTTTCGACAATGTCGTTTCGATTTCCATGTACAATGACAGGTAATGTTTGTCTAAAATTGCCACCTAACAACATGACCTTTCCACCAAATGGCAAAGTATTATCCAAGACTTCACAAAGCAATTGGTCAATACATTGGAGGGCATGGCATGACATCATTGTAGCCTCTTTTTTTATTTAATTTTTTGCTTGTAATGATGTCATTCGAATATCCAACACTGATGTTTCCAAAATAGGCACTGGCAGTTTAAATCCACTATGCACAGTCCTTCCACCTTCTAATAAAAGTGCAGCAATTCTAGTGGTTGCAAATTCCAGCGCTATTTGACCTTGTGCTCGTACAAAACTCATCAATAAATTATATAGATTTTCTCCTGATCTGCCAGGTCCATCCAGATAGAAATAATGCTCTTTGACCATGTCATCATCTAGGGCATTTTTGATTGCATTAAATGCTTGCAATTGTAATGTATTTAAAGTTGCAAGTCTTTCTTCTGTTCTTTCTCTTTGTAGTTGAGTGTCATAGTCTTCAAAGTTGATGTTGTCTATAAGACCTGGATCTGGCAGATTAAAACTTGCACAACTTAATCCATGAGTTAAAAAGACCTCTTGGATTTCAATTAATGTTTTCAATTGTGCAATAGGCTCATTGTATCATTGCAAAAAGTCTTCAGCCATATTTGTTTTAAATTTGTCCCACAAAGCTAATGCATTTGGAGCATTTGAGAAGCTACAAATGAATGCAAATTGTTCCCTCATCTGCCGTGGCATTTGACATGCTGCTTCTTCTAGACATGTTTCCCATTCTGTATCATCAGCTAGGAAGTTTCTATGTTGCGCAGCTAAATGAAATGATTCATATACTATGTCATTAACAGTCCTTAAGTGTTCAAAACTTTGTGCACCAGGAACATTTAGAAGTAGTAATCGTAAGCAAGAACGTTCAAGGTCTCTTGGACTTACAGTTCAAATTCTTGGGATTATTTTATTTCCATGGCTTTTTCTTTTTCGCCATAATCCATTAACGAAAACATAATGGTATGGAATGTCAATATATAACAATTCCCTTGCCTCTAAATCTGTTAAATTTAATTGAAACCATGCAGTTAGTGTAGTGTGGCGATGCTCACTTTGTGCCAAAGCATTTCTTTAATTTCTGGCATGGAAATACACTAAATATCTTTGCGGCAAATGTACAGCTAATTGATATACTGCATGTGAGCGATCGTGCATTTCAAATTTTAGAAGATGCCACATTGCTTCTGGCTCACAAACATAGTGAGCATCTACATGAGATGCAAGTTCATCATGTACTAACTCACTGAGTTTGTTATTTTCAGCACTTTTGACCACTACAGTAGCTGCATCATAGCCTTTGTAAATATATTTGTAGACATATTTAATGGATTTTATAGAAGTGCAGGCTTCAACATTAATGTGTGCATTATACTTCATGAGTAAATGTGGATTGTATGGTACCACATATCTGTTATATATCTTTTTTCCACGAATAATGGCATTTTGGCCTTCTCTTCTTCTATATAATGGATATCCATCACAATTAGCATGCGTTTTGTCTCTATAATCGTTTGGAAATTCTTTAGTACATTTCTTTTTTTCCATACATGGTGACTGTGGATTAATATCTCCACACGGTCCGTGAATCATACAATGAGTTACCATCTCATATAGTGTACCATGTATTTCTGGATCTGGTAGTTCAGCAATAATTACTGAATCCACTTTGTCACCAGTATCTAACTTATATTTTTCTTGAAGGATTATAAGAATATGTGCATTTTGAAGTCCTCTTTTTTTAAATTCGATGATATAAACATAAGCCAGACATTTGCCAAATAACTGAGTAATGGTTATGTCACGTATTAATTAATTGATTTTGATTTTAAAGACTCTTGCCACTAAATCTGGTCTATCGGAAGCAGTTTGGCCAATTAGCAAATTGTGTGTAATCTCTGGCCATTGTGGATTACATGTAAATGTAATAAATAAATCTGGTTTGCCAAATTTGGTTACAATAGCCATGGCATCATTGTATCTTTCTCACATATTGCAAGGAGATCCCTGGAAAGAAGATGGTAAAATGATGTCATCTCTCTTGTTGTAGAAACCTCAGCGACATAATCCATCAATCCACAATACTGTTCTACACGTAGTTTATCTTGTTGATATTTTATTAAGTTTAAATTATTTAACTCAACTTGCAAATAGGAATCAAGGATCCATTGTTGTGTTAGTTTTCCGACACATAAAATAGGATGGATCTATTTTGAATGGCAATTTGAGCGACTTTAAATTCAAGCATGGAAATATTATTTTGCACTCGTACTTCTGAATTTGGCTTAATTTGGGTTGCCAACCTGCTTCCCCATGTGGAAAAAATATTGGATATGTCATTGGATCTAAATTTGTACTTAAGATACTTATATTAATGAAAGGTTGCTCCTCATTTCTGGGATATATTCTAATGTCTCTCTGAAATGGTGGCTCTCCTTCATCATTTTGAAAGACCATTGCAACCTCATTTGATGTTGGCAAGTTATAACGGCATTTATCAGTATGTTGATCTCTTTTAAGCACCACATTGACCTTTGGGATTGGCAATTGATGTATTTCTGAATGAAGTTGTTGTTCTACTTCTGCCAATTTTCTATAAGCTTGAGTGTAGGGGTTATTGGCCATAATTTTATCAAGCTGAATAAAAACACTGGGTAAGCATTTTTTATTTTCTTGAAGCTGCATATATTGCTCAACAGCTTCCATTGTATCTAGGACATATAGTTGAGCAAATTTTCTTTGCTCTCCTTGCTTTGGATGTAAATGTGAAGTACGATGGTAAATTTGTCCTTCGACCTTAAAGCAGTAAGGGCCATGTCCTGGCAGATTATCAGCTAATGTTGCACCCGTAGATGCAAAGGATATGGCACTATTGTATGATTTTATGTTTGCTTTGAAATTTTTGTAGTTGGGAAAAGCAGGCTCAGTCATAATGCTTTGTAAATATGGTGGGAATTGTTGTCTTTCTGGAAGTTTGACCTTCCCTTTTTGATAGCAACTTATGAACTTGCCATCTTTGGGTCTTTCCTGTTTGAAATGATAAGCCCCACAAAACTGACAGAGAATATTCATCTCACCACAATTATGAACCTCTACTGCTAAATACTTAAGTAAAGGACAATTGGAAGAACATATATCAGTATGAGTTTGTAAGTCATCAATGGAAATTTTATCTGATTGTTCAGCAACAGGTTCTTAATACTTTTGTTTTTTAGTTGCCTTCTTAGGGGTAGATTTTATTTTTTCAGCTGATACTCTTTTGCTTGCAAGTCTTTTTTGTTCTTTTTCTCGTCAAATTTCCTTCTGCTCCGGCGTCTGCTGCTTTGCCCATGTTTTTTGACGTTCTCTAGTTTGCCGTCTTATCTTTTCCTGTTTCTTGTCAGTATCTGCCATATTAATCTGTAAATAAAAAGAATGTATTATTATTTTTGTTCCTGATTTGAATTTGTTTAGTAAGTGCATATTTTTGTACTATCCTGTTTTCTATGCAACACTGTTGTCATTATAGATTTAGGTTGTGTGTTTCGGCTTATAGGTTATTGTAGATAAACATGGCTTTATAGTATAACATTTGTATGTCTTCCTGCTATTTGTTGTCCTATTATTTTTTGTGGATGTTAGCTTTGAGATTATAGGTTTATAGTTTTGGCTTATAGTCATAGCACAGAAAACAGAATCTTTGAGCAAATTTTTAGCAATATTTGTTTTATTTCCGTGTTTTCTGTAGACGATTGTTGTTATTGGAGGATTAGGTTGTAGTTTTAGGCTTATAGGGTGGGGCCCAGAAAAGAGGCTTTATTCTTGAATTTTGTAGGTGTTACTAATATTTGTTGGCTTATCCTATTATCTGTCTATGTTTAGGTTGTGGGTTTAATGTTGTAAGTTAGGGCCCAGGGAAGAGGATTTATTCTTTAATTTGTTTTGTGTTACCACTTTTTTTTCTACTATCCTGTTTTCTGTCTGCCACGTTTGGGATGATAGATTTAACTTATGGGTTAGTGTTACAGGTTGGTGGATCCAAAACAGCATTGCTTGTTACATTTTAAATGTGTCACCAATATGTTTAGAAGGATTGTGGTTTGTGTGTCTCATCATTGTTAGTAGTTGCTTATTATTTTGTTTTATTTTTCATGTTGACATTGGTGCACAGCAAACATGATTTTATTGTTTCTATTTTTTTACTTGTTCTACTATACCTTGGTTGAAGTATTAGTTGTGTATTAATGGCACAGGATCCCCTGTTGCAAATCTTCCTGCGACAGTCTTCAGGCAGTGTCTGTTGTGAAAGAGAAATGTTATTTTTTTTTTTTTTTTAACAAAAGCATCTTCTTTTTGTAAAACCAATGTATTAACATTTTTCCTTTCTTTGTTATGTCTAAAATAGTTCAGATTTGACAGTGTGTGTGAAAACGTGCAGCGCTACAAATTATTTAGTCCTATCCTGTTTTGTGTACACCACTGGTGTAATTCGTTTCTTGGTTTAGGGTTGTAGTTTAGGGCACAGAAAACAGGATTAGTATTTTTTCAATTGTGTATGTGTTATCAATATTTGTTATACTATCCTGTTTTGTGTCCACCACTTTTGGGATGATAGATTTTGGTTATGGGTTAGGGTTAGAGGTTCTTTCAGAGTAAACAGGAATCATTGATCAAATTTCTATATGTTCCTAATATTTGTTATACTATCCTGTTTTGTGTCCAATACTTTTGGGATGATAGATTTCGGTTATGGGTTAGGGTTAGAGGTTCTTGCAGAGTAAACAGGAATCATTGATCAAATTTCTATATGTTCCTAATATTTGTTATACTATCCTGTTTTGTGTCCGCCACTTTTGGGATGCTAGATTTGGGTTATGGGTTAGGGTTGGAGGTTCTTGCAGAGTAAACAGGATTAATTGTTTCATTTTATATGTGTTATCAATATTTCTTGAAGTATGGTGTTTTCTGTTTGTTATAATTTGAATTAGGGGCTGTTTGTTTGGGGGGGGGGGTTTACTTGTTATACTATACCTTGATTGAAGTCTTTTTGGTGTATCAATGACAGAGGGTCCCCTACTGCTAATGTTGCTGCGCCAGTCTTCACGCAGTGTCTGTTTAAAAAGAGAAAGATAAATTGTTTATTGTTTTTTTTTTGGAGGGGGCACATAGACATATCTGTGTATTTGAAATGTTACTATACATGAATCCAGTTGTGAATATTTGAAATCCCCTTTTTTTTTCTTCTTGATTTGTTAATGAATTAAATGTATTATAGCTTACCTCTTTGTTGTAATTTGCAGATTGTGAGGTTGTAAATTGTTAAGGAATTCTCTTCTGAAGTAACGCCAGCAGTGAACTGTCCAGTCACACTGTTCATCACCCGAGGAAAAATGTAGAATTTTCTGGAAAGTGTGCAGTATTTATAAACTTTGAGGTGGTTGAAACCATTAGAAACCACTAGAAAGTGTAGTATTTTTACGTCCTTAGCCTCGTTTTCGTTTTTTTTCGGTGGCCATTTTTTCTCTCGCTTCCGGACTTTTCGTGTGTGTAAAATGTGTAAATCTGATTGAAATTGAGGTGTAACCTGCTTTGCAGACATCCTGGGTGTCCCCCCTTGCTTTAGGCAATGTTTTTATATATAATTTTGTTTATTTTTTGTGTTTTAAGTCTATTCCGCTGTGCGCGGTTAGTCCGTATTTTTGCAAGTCCGTAATATTTTTATGGGTTGTATTGTTGTTGTTGCAAGGACGCAATTTTTTTTCCCTAAGTCCCGCGGCTCGTATTTTTTTGTGTAAGTCCGTAGTTCGTCATTGCGTTTTGTAAGCGGTTCTGAGGCGCCGTAGAGCCTCCGCAAATGCAGCCCATTGCTTCACGATGGTCCGCATTTGCGGGCCGAAAGTCGTAGGGGATCGTAGGGATGAGCGCCTACTGCGCTCATCTCCACCAGCACAAGGAGCGCCAAAGCAACTGCGGCGTAAATGCTATGCGAGCCCACAAGCGTTAGAAACAACCCGCATGCTCACAACTATATATGTGATTGTCTGGGTCATTATACAGTATATATTTATACCACCTGGTTATGCTTATCTTCCTTATCCTCCCCACTGTGAGGGTTCACTAAAGTGACATGGGAAGATTTATTTTCTTTGTTGTGTTTTCTTTTCTCAAATAAAGGTGTCAGAGCACAAAATTAAAATTATTCCCAGCCAATAATATCTACAGGATATATTATGCATTACCTCCTCCTTTAAATTAAGTTTAAGCAGGTTTTATCTAATATTGTATGTAAAAAACGATTAGTCATGCTTATAACATTTGCGTTGCATATCCCCTTAATGAACTTAGATAAAAAGAGCTAGGAAGAATTATGTTTAAATTACTCAATAATCTAACACTTAAACTATTTTTTAATAACAGTCAATAGCAAACATATTTAGTTATATGTTTATATTTTATTTCTGAATAACTAGGACCTTTGCTGAATAACTAGGACCTTTGCTGAACAACTAGGACCTTTGCACAACTTCAAAGGCTTTTGCTTTCTTATCTATAGACAGTTGCTACTCTACTGGACTTTGGAACAACCTCAGGAGGTATAATTATGTCAACTTTACTTTGGCCTTGTCGGGAAGCTCAGGCGTGCTTGTCTGTCCAGGGAGGGGCAAGTAGTGTGTCTGTACTGAAGTAGATGTCTGTATTACAAAGTGCTGTGTGTAGTGACTCTGTTCTTAAAGGGACATAGAAGATACCAGTTTGGGTCTGCCCTCTATAGCTCATGCAGTTTATGAATACTGTGAAGTGTATTGTTTCAGATTGGCCAGTCAGTGACCTCTCTCATTGTTCGCACTGATTTGTCACCATGAGACAATGCAACCCCCTGTATTCATGCAGCGAAACCAATTGGGAACTATTTATATGATTTTAGGCGGAAAAATCACTTTTTAGCACTCCTCAATAAAATAAAGTACATATAAGCAAATAGATTCATATACACTGCATTTTGAGATAGTTTACATGTTATTTTATAGTGGTATAAGAATATCAGGGAAGTAAATAGTGTCTCCAAGTCAGAGCACATTTGACTCTAATGGACAGTCACAGCTGTACACTGAACTGAGCAGGGCAAACACATTGCACACATGTAAAGTGCTCTGAATTGTGCAATCAGTGTACTAGACACTGGAGTACACAAAGTATGAGTAAATATATTATATATAGATGTCTGGAATGTATACACCGTAAAATGCATTTACATATGTAGAAATCAGTTAAATGAGCACATATTGGATGGGACTGTGCACACAAATTAGATACAGACTGCAAGGATTGCCACCTTCTTTCATAGTGAAAAGACCACCCTGTAGAGTGTGTTGTCGTGTTGTTTGTGGTAAAGAGGATTGGGTACCTCAATAAAGCTGTGTGCTAAACTATATATGGCCATACAACATGGGCAGGTCATAGCAGAGAGGTCAGACAAATTGTGGTGCACTGGAGAAGGAACTGGCAACCAAATACAGTATCTTTACCAAGACAACTGTACGGATAAGCACAACCAGTGACATAACAATAGCTATGCCTGGCGTGCTGCTGTTCATGGGGTCACAGAGAGTCAGACATGACTGAACAACTTAACAAGAACGACAACAAGGACTGCACTGGTCCCTGTCTAATAGCATTTCTGAATGGCTGATAAATATTAGCAGCTTTGGTGGCTATAAACATAGAAACATAGATTTGACGAGAAGTAAGAACTAAAAAGGCCCATCTAGCATATCCCATTATACTCTACCTAAAAGTCTGACATACTTAAGCCTCAGGATGACCTTATGCTTCTCCTAGGCATGCTTAAACTCCTTCACTCTGTTTGCCTCTACCACTGAAAAGTCTGTTGAACAACTAAACTTGAAAACATGTTACACTTTTCCAGGACTAGTTAGTATTCCCCAAATTATATACAATGTAATCAAAAATATTTAAACTGGAGATTTAAAACTTAACTTTTATTAATGTGTTTAAAAAGGTGCTTATACTTTTTTTAATATAATTTGTCAACTTTTATTATTATTACTATTATTTTTTTTTATTAAAAATTACAATGAAAACTATGGTCCTCATTCAATTGAGGTTTCAGAAGTTAGGGGATGTGCGTATGTATGTCTGCGGGCCTGCTGCAGGCCCGCAGCTTTCCCAAGTTATGGTGCTATTCAATTGGCCGAGGCCGCAAGTTAGGGGCCGATGGCGAAATTCGGAAACCATGGTATAGTATGTAGCATTTGCAAACTTGAACATGATCGATCAAGCAAGGCCGTAACTCATGAGTAAGAAACAGCGAATGGAAACAGAGATCGTCATCATGACATCAATGAAATCCAACCTCTAAGCCGGTAACTCGTAATTGATTGAAGCCCTTAGGACTTTGCAAAATGGAGGTTGGATTTCAAAGTCCTTCGGGCTTGGAGGTTGGATTTCAAAGTATTCTATTTTTGCAATCTGCGAGCTTGAGAATGTTGTGCTATTAATTCTAAGACCTAACAGGACTTTCCTTTATAATAAAAGTACAGTATTGATTTATTATTAGCATTTGAAGTGCTACAGACATGTCATTAGGCCCTTTGCGAGTCCTCCTTGTTACCCATAACTTGTGGTTAGACTTTTGCCATTTGTGGGCTTGACAGAGTGGTTAGCGAAGGGGAATCAGAGCAATTGAATAGTTATTTGCAATTTTAGCGTTCGGAGGTCTTGCAGCCGTCAAAGATAAAGGGCTTGGAGGGCATTAACTTCTGATTTTCAACATTGCAAAGAATCGCAGCCCGGAGCCCGTAACTCGATCAGAGCACGCAAAAAGATGACAAATGAATAGCAAATTAAGTTAGGGGCTCCACTGAATGAGGCCCAATATACAGTGCCTTGCAAAAGTATTCACCCCCTTGACTTTTTACCTATTTTGTTACATTACAGCCTTAAGTTCAACGTTTTAGAACACAATAGTCTAAGTTGGTGAAGTGAAATGAGAAAAATATATGCATAAAACTATTTTTTAGAAACAGAAAACAGAAAATTGTCATGTGCGTATGTATTCACCCCCTTTGTTATGAAGCCCATAAAAAGCTCTGGTGTAACCAATTACCTTCAGAAGTCACATAATTAATTAAATAATGTCCACCTGTGTGCAATCTAAGTGTCACATGATCTGTTATTACATATACAAACCTTTTTTGAAAGGCCCCAGAGGCTGCAACACCTAAGCAAGAGGAACCACTAACCAAACACTGCCATGAAGACCAAGGAACTCTCCAAACAAGTAAGGCACAATGTTGTTGAGAAGTACAATTCAGGGTTAGGTTATAAAAAATATCCAAATCTTTGATGATCCCCAGGAGCACCATCAAATCTATCATAACCAAATGGAAAGAACATGGCTCAACAGCAAACCTGCCAAGAGACTGCCGCCCACCAAAACTCACGGACCATGCAAGGAGGGCATTAATCAGAGAGGCAGCACAGAGACCTAAGGTAACCCTGGAGGAGCTGCAGAGTTGCACAGCAGAGACTGGAGTATCTGTACATAGGACGACAATAAGCCGTACGCTCCATAGAGTTGGGCTTTATGGCAGAGTGGCCAGAAGAAAGGCATTACTTTCAGCAAAAAGCTAAATCGCACATTTTGAGTTTGCGAAAAGGCATGTGGGAGACTCCCAAAATGTATGGAGGAAGGTGCTCTGGTATGATGAGACTAAAATTGAACTTTTCGTCCATCAAAGAAAACGCTATGTCTGGCGCAAACCCAACACATCACATAACCCAAGGAACACCATGCCCACAGCATGATGCTGCCACCACCATGTCTCACTGTGGGGATGTTTTTCAGCAGCCGGGACTGGGAAACTGGTCAGAGTGGAGGGAAAGATAGATGGTGCAAAATACAGGGATATTCTTTGGCAAAACCTGTACCACTCTGTGTGTGATTTGAGTTTAGGACGGAGGTTCACCTTCCAGCAGGACAATGACCCCAAACACACTGCTAAAGTAACACTTGAGTGGTTTAAGGGGAAACATGTAAATGTGTAGGAATGGCCTAGTCAAAGCCCAGATCTCAATCCAATAGAAAATCTGTGGTCAGACTTACAAGATTGCTGTTCACAAGCGCAAACCATCAAACTTGAAGGAACTGGAGCAGTTTTGCAAGGAGGAATGGGCAAAAATCCCAGTGGTAAGATGTGTCAAGCTCATAGAGACTTATCCAAAGCGACTTGGAGCTGTAATTGCCGCAAAAGGTGGCTCTACAAAGTATTGACTTTAGGAGGGTGAATAGTTATGCACATTGACTTTTTCTGTTATTTAGTCCTATTTGTTGTTTGCTTCACAATAAATTAAAAAAACATCTTCAAAGTTGTGGGCATGTTCTGTAAATTCAATGATGCAAATCCTCAAACAATCCATGTTAATTCCAGGTTATGAGGCAAAAAAACATGAAAAATGCCAAGGGGGTGAATACTTTGCAAGGCACAGTACATAACAAGCTATAGTGGAGCACTGAAGATAATAGCCTGAAAATGATATGTGCATGGACCTAGTGGTACAGACTGGTAGTTGTAAATGAACTTTGGAATATAAAAAGTTTTGCCTACGCGGAGACAGCCCCAGGCACTGGGTCTGACGCAGCGCAGAGTGACCCAGCGGAGCCTGGGGCGCTTCTGTTTGGCTGAAAGAGCGGAGGCGGGACTTCCGCCCGTTTTGCGGACTTCCTCCTTCATTTCTCCGCCGGCCATTGCCAGGATTGGAAGCTAGTGTGGTCTGCTCCCATGTCTTGGTGCCTGCAAGTATAGCTTGCCCAGAATTCATCAACCCTGTCATTGACAAGGCAGTGGTGGTCCCTCTGTGCGTGCTGTGAGTGTGTGTGTGGTCCGTTTGTCTGGCGTGTGCGTGGGGGCTGCGTGGCTTTGCTTAATGGACCCTGGGGATTTAGAGACCCTTTTGGCCATGGTTAGGTCCAGAGCATTGTGTCATGGGGTTAAGTGGTTCTAGGATAGATTGGTTTCGGCGTATCTGGAGAGTGAGGGCCTTTCCAGGGAGGTGCAGGCTCAGTCTAAAGTGGCTGCTAGCCTGAGTCCCATGGGGGAGGTCACTAGCCCAGACGGGCACCATAGGCCTACAGAGCTACGCAACAGCAGCAATTCTGGCAATAGAGCCAACCTGAGGGCAGGGGCCATGGATGAGGTCCCCAAGAGCCAGGAGCTTATCCCACCCACTGCAGAGAAGTCAGAGCCACAGTCACCGCCCAGCGCCTTGCCCTAAGGCCTGCACCGGACCCCAAAGTCCGCTAACACCCCAGTTCAGACCCGGTCCCGGGTTTCTAGGGGTAAGAGTAAAAAGCCAGGGTGTCCTAAAAAGACTCCTACATAGTTCATCACCGTTCGGCCCCAGCGGTCCAAACTGCTGCACCCACGGATGCTGTCATAGGTGTTTTGCAGAGACGATGCTCCCCCAGTGGTGAGACCGGCAAAGACATGGGATCCATGAGAGGAAAAATCCATCAGGTGCTCAAGGAGATGGCTAGCGACTGCAGTCAGGTGGTGATAGACAACGCTCCAGTCACAGCGAGGGCGGCACGGCAGAAGGAAATCCACAGATGAAATAGTTAGGCCACAGCTTAGGTTGACTGGTCGCGGTAATACCCTAGCTAAGGGGACGCCAAGGGATATAGACACGCAAGACGGGTTTAGTTACGGCATTGACCAAGCCCCTTTAGGCCGTTGGGGTCAGTTGAGTCTCTAAGCCCTGCCGTTGCCCTAGATTTGGTTTCCAAGCACTCCTCAGTGCCGGGGCAACGGGATACAGGCATAAGAGAGCTAGTAATTGTTCCTCATGCCTTCAATGTCATGAGAGATGAGGGCGGACGTGAAAGTCTAGATAGTGTTCCTTCAGTCGTTTAATGGCGCCTCGTTGATACATCTGGAAAGCGTGACGAGTGCCCAACTCGGGCTGTATACAGCGGCGGGATTAGAAGGCTTACCGAAAAGGATCATGGTCGGCTGCGGCATGGCCCGAGGCATGGGTTTCTGGAGGCCTCACATCGAACTCAGCCTTTCGGGAGTTATTCCCTATGGTAGCGGCGTTTCAAGCATGGGGCACAGAGTTCAAGGATCGTCAGGTTTGTGTTGGGTCGGTCTGCGAGGCAACGGTTCGTGCAATCAATAGCCTCTCATCATCATCATTGCCGGTACTACACCTTATACGGTGGTTGGTGCTCCTTTGAACATATACTGTAGTTACGAGCATTCCACGTTTTATGTCCGGAGAACGGCATTGCTGATGCCCTTTCTCGGTTGCAGGATGCGCGTTTCCGGACACTGGCTCCAGGGGCAAAAGCGCAAGGCGAGGACATCCCCCCGGAACTCTGGGAGCTTGGAGCGGTCGGATAGCCAAGTATGTCAGACAGTCGCTGGCACCGCAGACATGGGCGGCCTATAAGAAGGTATGGAACAAATGGTGGAGGTTGTCGGTGGTACCGCTTCGGAAGAAGAATCATTAGGCAAGTTACGATGGTTCCTGTTGCAGTGCATAAAACGGTGACTCCAAGGCATCTGTTGGTTGGCAGGTCACGGCGCTGGCCTTCATGTTCAAGGTGGCCGGTACAAGGGACCTGACAAAGGAATTCATTGTTCGCCAAGTGGTGAAGGGTATGTTCATGGGCGATCAGAGGCAGGACAAAAGGCGTCCGATTACCTTCTCATTGTTAGAGCGTATAGCGCATAACTCTTTTCCGGACGGCTTTCTCCCTAGCGTTCTTCGGAGCTTTCAGAATCGGGGAGCTTGTCTCGGCGAAAAGGCACGGTTCGGGGAAGCTGCAGGCAGTGGATGTCTGTCTGGAAGGCGACAGATTGGTGTTATGGTTGAGAAGGTCTAAGACCGATGAGGAGGGGAAAGGAAGAGAGGTGACCTTGCACAGGATTGGTTCTGGATGCTGCCCCCATGTGAATGTGAAGGAGTATTTACAACGGCGGCCACGGGCACTTGGCCCGCTGCTCATACATGCCGACGGGCAGGCATTGTCTCAGTTTCAGTTCACAGCAATTTTAAAGGCGGCGCTGGAACGCTTGGGTTTGGACTCAGCGGATTTTATCTAAATGAGACTTTCTGTGTATTACAGGTGGACAGAGACAGCTTTGGATTATCGGCCATTCCTATGTGTACTGGGCCCACAGGTTAGCCGCAGTCACCAGGAGCAACGCTCAGCTGGGCATACCTGAAACGGACCTGCAGGTACGATGGTTTGGTTTCCGAGGCTTGAGATGGGCACAGGTGCGAGGCTTGCTGGACAACTACGCTCATCCCTAACGGTGACGCTGGTGACTCATCCACGCTGGGGGCAATGATTTAGGGGTGGTCCCTATGCGCAAAATGCTGAAGGACATGAAGAGGGATATTTCCCTCTGGGTACGCCAGTTCCCGGGCCTTTTTATCATCTGGTCCGAGATGATAAAAAGGCATTCGTGGTGGAATGCTAGAGACCCAGTTTTAGTGGATGGGGACCGGCAAAAAATCAATAAGCAAATGGCCAGTTTTGTGCGAAATGTAGGTTTTATTTCCATTAGGTACCGGGAACTCGAAGGCGTAGAGGCTGGTGAGTTGTTTCGTCCAGATAAAGTGCACTTAACCGAGATTGGGTTGGAACTGCTGACATTGGAGTTCAAGGAAGGGGTAACTCGGGCACTAGCTTTATTGAGCGGAAGGGGGGATCTCAGCCTCAGGAGGTGTCCCTCAGTCGCTCTGTGGCGGGAGGTGAGTTGCCCAGCCCACTGACTTAAGTGGACGTTGCCCTGCCTCATGGGCGTGCTTGGAAAATCACTGGGTGGCCCTGGGCCGGGCTCCTCCTCCATTATGTTAATTAAGGAATGTTATGTTAATTACGGTAATTATGTTAAGTTATGGATTATGTTAATCCAGTTGGTTAATAAAGCTATGGCCCGTGTTACTCCCAATTTGATGTCAGTCGTTATTTCACAAGCTAATGGATCTTGCTGGGGTCATGGCCGGTGTGGAGACAGCCCCAGGCACTGGTTCTGATGCATTGCAGCGTGACCCAGAGGAGCCTGGGGCGCTCCCGATTGGCTGAGAAAGCGGAGGAGGGGCTTCCGCCCGTTTCACGGGCTTCCTCCTTTTACTCTGCGCCGGCCATTGCAAGGATTTCCCTCCCTCCCAGCCCCAAGTTAGTTAGGAAATTTTGGTTGGTTTTAAATATATATATATATATATATATATATCTGTGTTATAGGAGAGGAATGGAGTAGGAAGTGTGTAATATTGGCACGTTGTACCAAATTGCTTTCTTGTTTGTTTGATGTTGGTGTCTTGCGGCGGGAGGTGAGTTGCCTGGCCCACTGATTTAAATGGGAATTGCCCTGCCTCATTGGTGTGTTTGGAAAAGCACTGGGTGGCCCTACACTCGTCCCTACACTCGCCTTAACCATGTCAATACACTAATTTCCATTCAGGGCTTAAACACTAAGGGCCTCATTCTATTATCGGCCGTAAATCGCCCGTAAGGCTGAGATTCCTTGCGAGGGTTCAGTTAACTCGCGATTCTATTATACGGCCCCGCAAGGATCTCCTTTTACGGCCGGCCGCATATCTTGGAACCGGCCGTAAACTGTGAAATATAAAAACTGAAAAATAAATTCAAGCCTGCACTGTACAGCTCTGTAAATGCTAGGGATCATATTGGGGGACATGAGGATTAAAAGGAACCCACTCTCAAGCTTGCACATCTGCCCAAACCCGAGTTCAAATTAACTGTTTATTTTCCGGCTGCGGCGTGGGCATGTCTGAGGTGCTCCAAGCACTCTGGACTTTTTACATGGATATTTTACGGATATTAAAAATAAAATATTTTACGGATTTGAGTACAGGATAATTATGTGCTATTTTTTCTAACACCTAAAATCCCTTTATAGTCTTCGCAAAGTGCAGGATGGCTTTATTTGGGCTATTTTATGTGCTTAATTGGTGCTAGCGAGACCTTTTTCCTGCAAGTAACTGCGGCTCGCTTTTAGCCTTGCAGAGAGGTTTCCCGGAGCAATTGAATTGCAAATCTCTTGCGGCCGTTTAAGATCAAAGGCTTTCCTCCGGCGCGAGCGGCCGCAAGAGATAGCAAGGCACCGGCCGCAAGCCTGCCGGAATCCCCGGCCGTAAGGGAATAGAATAGCCGAATAGCTTGCGGCCGGTCCTTGCGGCCCCGCAACGGCTGCGGCCGATAATAGAATGAGGCCCTAAGTAGCTGCGGACAGTGCTGCCTCAGTGCGACACTAAGCTTCTGACGTCACCCGCATAAAGGCATCTACAAAGGCTGTACTTTAATTCTTCTAAGCACAGGCTGCAATTGAATTCTTCTAGGCACAGGCTAAACTTTGATTCTTCTGGGCAAAGGCTGCACTTTGGTTCTTATAAGCACAGTCTGCACTTTGATTCTAATAGGCACAGTCTGCACTTTGATTCTAGTAGGCACCGGCTGCTTTTGGGCACTTGTAGACGCACAGACCGCTCCTGGGCTCTTGTTAACACATGCTACACTGCGCCACAGTACTTTCTTTACTTCCTGGTGAGACAGGATATGGCGTGGTGCAAATGTGAAGAGTTCCAAGCCATTAGTTTCTAAGTCAGACAGGTTGAGTACGCTAAAATGACGTTTTGGGGTAGTCAAATACAGAGGGTCCACTGTATACCTGTGTATCTATTTACTTTTATGTACATCATTTTATTAAAAAGTGCTTATAAGCTTTAGTTTTACTGCCTAAAATCAAACAAATATTACCTGGCGCCTCTGCAGCTCAAGAAGACACAGACTCTGTTGTACTGGGTATGCAGTGTCTCATACTAACCAACCAGACATAATCTCTCAGCAACATTCTGCCACATAATCCTGATAGGTTAGAACACAACACTGCACATCCAGCCCTACAGAGTATTTGTGTGCATACACTGCAATGAGCAGACTCATACAGGGACTATTTGTTTGATTTTAGACAGTAAAAAGAGAGATTGTAAGCACTTCTTAATAAAATAATATATATAAAAGTGAATAGATACATAGGTATATATAATACCTAGTAACATCCAGGAACCTTCCATATGCCTTTAAACTTCATTGTCAGTAAGTATCAGATCTGTGTGATTTTCACAACAGAAATTATTTGATCTGTATTTACCGCAGGTCTGAATTTACATCTTCAGCGCCCCTCGGCACAACTTTCTTAGCCGCCTCGTATGTGCACACTGGTGAGCATCCTCCACACACACTATGCTTTCAATACTTTGCTCACATGTGTGTGCGTATGTGTGTGCGTGGTAGTGTATATATGTGTACAAGGTGGGTTTAGAAGAACGTGCAAAAGATGGGCAATATAGTGAGTAAATGCAAATTGTTATATTTACATAATGCATGCACTCATAAAATCAGTGGAATAATAAAAGCATGAAAAGATGAACGACCGACAAGCCTGCTTTAATTTTCAGGAGAGCTGCCAGTTCATCCAAAAACTGCACCACAGAAGCTCCGTGCTGAGGAGGACATGATGTGGAGATGCAGACCAGGGAGGTGGTGGCGTACAGACACCTCATACCTGATGTCAGTGAGCAGGAGGTACTGAACTATCACTGTCTCACATAATTCCCTGAGTTGATTTATCTAGAGACATCTTCTACATCCACACAAGATAGAAAATGTTAGATATATACACAGCATCCATAAAAGTAGTGAACAAAGCGAGATATACAGAGATTACCATCAAAAAAACATAGATAAACAGATTGATACAAATTATTTCACATTATAGACATATAAACACTATTTCACCCCCACTTTAATATAAAATATACAGCATCTGCTCTACACATTCCTCCTCCCATAACTACAGATATATCCACATAGTTCTCTGTACACTATAGATATGTACAATTAGCCCCACACTAACAATATGTAAAGTCAGTGGCGGAGCTAAAGCATGGAAGGCTCTGGTGCAGAAAAGATTTTACCACCTTGGTCTCCCCGATAGCAATTTATTCAGTGCCCCAAGACCTCTTCAAATAACAGCACTCCTAAACTCCTGAAGACCCTTTCCCATTGATGCTCCCCGCCCCAAGACCCCCTTCCATATCTTCCCTGGGAGAGGGGGGGGGGGGATCGGGCATGGTGGGTTGGGTTTGAAGGAGGGGAGTGTGGTGTATCACCAAATTAATATTACACAAGGTTCGTCTACATTAAAAGGTATTTATTAAAAGGCAGATAACACAATACTATAAATGTATTACAAACACAACAGCCCAGACCCACGGAGCAACACCCCCTTTTAAATCTATCTACCTATATATATATAGTAATTCCCTTCCCCAAACGCTTGATCTTACCCACGGTCAGACCATTGACATCACCTCCTCACACTCACCATCAAGGAAGAAAACAGGAAGCAGCACCAGTTTCCTGCCTGGATATATCCTTAGTTGAGATGATGTAATTTACATCACATCCTGTCCATGAGCAATTGTGGGAGGGAAGTAAAGATTCTCAGCCCTCCTACAAAGGCCTGTTTGAGGAAGTCCTGAATTACCATTCAAGGAAGACAAGTTACCACATTCCCTCACTTTTTCTTCTTCTATGTTGCTCAGTTTTCTAGTTATCCCTCTAGTACAGGAGAACCTAGTGGGAGCAAAAACCTGATATACAGGAGAAATTCAACCCACCGTCCCTCCGGAATAGTTCCCTCAGCGACATAAGTTCTCCTGTACTTTCCTATGGCTGTCAATCCACATATTACACAAAAAACTGAATTTATAGAATTTAGGTGAGAGTGTGTGATAAATGTTTATGTATGTGCAATGTAAAACTTTATTGAAGAATGTATGAGAGAGAGAAAGAAGAGGAAAAAGACACATTATTATATATCCTCCTTGCAAGTTTCATTGCCACACAAAAGTATATTATTATAATTGTCGTTAATACTTGAATGAACATGAGTACCAGCGACAGTGTTCGTAGGACTGGATGTGTCTCTGACTCATGAAGTTCCAAGGTAAAAAGCTTCATTGTCAAATTTGTCCAATCTGCATTTGCAGTAAAATTGATCATTTCAGTGGTAAGGTTTCTTGATGGAAATACCATGGTACAAGACCCTTCTTCCACCAAACATATTTCATCAACTGTCCTATATTCAGAGTGGCCGATAAAGCATGCAATGTCCCCTATGCGGATCACCTCTTGCACCAGGTTTTCTTTTATCAACTGCACCCAGCCATCCTCCTCAGCTCCTTTCTCCCAAACACAACTGCACAGCCATCGGTGTTGAGATTTCCTGCAACAGCTTTCATCCATCTCCAATCCTGTAATAGTGGCCAGTCTTTTTGATGGGAAGTGTTGCCTGTAGATTCCATCACTTAACGTGCCAATGCTATGTATGAAGTTCAGTTGCTCTGCCTGCCCCTCCCAGCGGGGAATTGCCAGGATTAGTCCTATTGTCCCAGATTGTAGTCCATGTGGCATCCATTGATCTGGGCCTTCAATATAGCTGTATTTAAGATTGTCCTCAGTGATGTCCACTCCTTTTCTTTTCAATGACGTGATAATCCTTGTTGCATTGATTTGTCTTGCCCACTTGTTTTCCTGGATGTCTTTAATAGTTTCCTTTAAATCTGCCAACAGCTTTCCTCCAATCATAGAACAGAAAATGGCAGTTCCCACTATTTCATTCTTAATGCTGTTAGCAATGGAAGCAATATTTTCCTCAACTAGATGCAGGTTGTTGGCAATGGTGTGTATGTCATCAACATTGTCTGTCAGTCTACTCACTATAAGGGAGTCAGCTACTCCACCTGTTTTCATAGCATGTCCCATGCCATCAGTAAGGGAGTTTATCCGGCTGTTCAGTCCAATGATGTCTGCTGAATTCCATACTCCCAATCCAGTTCCGACTCCTCCTAAAAGGGCTGCAAGTGTGTCCCGTTTTTCTCGACTCCCTGCTCCGGTCCACTCAATGATGGTCTCTTGTATACTTTGCTTAAACCACTGCCGCTGTGATTCCGGGCACTTTGGAGGAATAGAAAAATCATTAAAATTTAGAATTATTGGGTAGTAAGTCCACCCAACCCCTTGCACAACTGTTTAATGTGTTGGTACCACCACCAATCCGCCTATTGGCCATGGTACCTTCTTCTGATCTTTACAACGTTGCAGCTCCTTTACAGAGACAAATACTTCATCTATTGTTAGAACACACCCCTTTCCAGTATCAAAATTGCAGAATTCCTCTAGGTCAGGCTGGGCAGCTATAACTGCAGCGTCCCATTCTCCACCTTCTTCTAATGTTAAGTTACTCACTACTACTGTAATATTTGTAAACCTCCCTTGTATTGGAGCTCTAAGAGCTAATCCCCTGGTACTATTATGTGGCAAAATAATGTTTACTTGTAACCCTCCACCCTCTTTTACTTCCAATTCCCTGGGCCAAATAAATCTATCTGCTTGAACATAATGTAACTCCAATCTTTTCAAACTCTCTCCCTTATTTGCGGTATCTTCTGGCCTTATTGCCTGTCTCCCCATTCCTACTGTGATACAGCTTATACTTATCCATCCTGGAACAAGGATCCACCACAATCTTCTGTTGACACGCATCTTCATTCTTATACAGCCTTGCTCTGTGGGAACACTAGATTCCATCATTAGAAACATATACATAACAAAAACAACAGGGGCCATTCTTTTTGCAAGTTTGTTCACGGCCCTGTAATCAATGGTAAGTCTCCATGATGAGGCTGCTTTTTCATCTCTATTCCCTTTTAACACAGCTTTTCTCACAGGCCAACATGGTGAGTTACATGCATACCCATTTCCAGATTTAATTATTCCACTTTTCTCCAGTATTTCTATCATCTTGGTGATTGATGCCACTGATTCTCTTGGGACTGGATATTGCTTTTGCCATTGTGGGTCTCCTCCTTCCAAAAAGACCATTCCTTTCATTCTTCCACAGTCTAATTTATCTGTAGCCCAAACAGGTATGTCTTGGATTAGCTTCTGCAGCCATTCTGGTTGTCCGTCTAGTTTCAGTTTGTTTTTTTCCAGACTTTTTATCGGAGAGACAATATATGCCATTGGGAGCACAACCCCTTTCGTCAACTCTGTACTTACCTGATTCACCTTTTCTGTCTTCCACAAACAAAAATTGGCAAGATCTACAATGAAATTTCCTTTTTTTTAAACTTCTATTCCCAATATTTCCTCTGGCCAACCCACTATTGCTTCTACTTGTATTGTTTTTTCTCCAACTGCTACATCAATTGGACCTGCTCTAACCTCCTGTGGATTCCCAGTAACTCCCATACTACTTACTGAAGAATCCCCATTTTTGACCCTGTTGGTCATTGTAACTGCTGCTCCTGTATCTACCAACATATTTTTCCCTACCCCTGCGATGACTGTATAACTGGTAGGCCGACCTGCCTCATCCATGGTTAAATTAGCTGAGTGAATGAGATGCTGAGGCGCAGGGGTTGGGATTTGTCATTGTGACTCACTTCTACTCCGTCCCTCTTTTATAACACTATATTGCATCTTTGCCTCACTTTCCTTCAATTTCCTCTCTGACTCAGCTACCTTGTTTTTAAGTATGTGATTTTCCTCTTCTATCCTATCCTTCTGTCTCCTGAGTTCCCAATAGCCCATGTTACCATTTCTCTCTCCCTCCTGATTAGCCCTCCAGTTGCTGCCATCCCTATTCCTATAGTCCCTAGGTGGATCTCTCCATCTTTTGTCAAAGTTCTGTTTTGGTCTCCAGTTTTGATCATCCTTCTTGTTCTGGGGTACATCCCACGTCTGGTTTCTCCAATTACCATCTATATCTCTACCAGACTCGACCTTAAATGTTCTTACAGCTGAAACAGAGCAGGCCTGTTCTGTGAACTCAGGTATTTGAAACACACAACAACCTAATTGTGGCCTGGTGCCCAAGCTTGTATAATAAAATGGAGACCCAAACTAGGATACAAAGGAAATCAGCATTCAAATACAACAAAAAGCTGCATGGAGCCTACCATATTGTATTCAAATGCAGGGCTAGGCCTGTACTCTGATATTCAACTCACTCAGATAGGCCTATGCTGGTAGTCTATTACAATAAAATAAAAATAAAGGCCTGAAAAACTACTAGGCCTGCTAAATTGAGGCCTGATGAATAATAGTATTAACAAACTCAGGTATTTGAAACACACAACAAACTAATTGTGGCCTGGTGCCCAAGCTTGTATAATAAAATGGAGACCCAAACTAGACTCCACACACAATCAGCACTTGATTTCCCATGCAGAGGATAATTAGACAAAGTAATTTTTCTTCCCCCAAAAAATAAATCTGACTATCTATTAATGTGATATTACCTCATAAATAACCTTTGTAGAAGTCTAAAATTCGTGGTCGCCAAATGTGGTGTATCACCACATTAATATTACACAAGGTTCGTCTACATTAAAAGGTATTTATTAAAAGGCAGATAACACAATACTATAAATGTATTACAAACACAACAGCCCAGACCCACGGAGCAACACCCCCTTTTAAATCTATCTACCTATATATATATAGTAATTCCCTTCCCCAAACGCTTGATCTTACCCACGGTCAGACCATTGACATCACCTCCTCACCCTCACCATCAAGGAAGAAAACAGGAAGCAGCACCAGTTTCCTGCCTGGATATATCCTTAGTTGAGATGATGTAATTTACATCACATCCTGTCCATGAGCAATTGTGGGAGGGAAGTAAAGATTCTCAGCCCTCCTACAAAGGCCTGTTTGAGGAAGTCCTGAATTACCATTCAAGGAAGACAAGTTACCACAGGGAGAAGATTATTTAATTCCCAAAAAAGTTTACATAGCTCTGCACCACTGGTAGCTCCACCCCTGTGTAGAGTTACTCACACACTATAGATATGCACACAGTTACCCCCCACAATGTAGGTAAATACAGTTATGTCCACACTTTAGATATGTAGTGTTACTCACACACTTTAGATATGTACACAGTTACCCCAACGCTATAGATACCATATTTCCACGAAAAAAAAAACGGTTTCGGGGGATGTCGTATTTTTGCATACACAACAATCTACATTTATTCATGTTCAACAATCTACATTTATTTATGTACAAAAATCTACATTTATTAAAATACAGTCATGTCATCTTCTTCTGGAACATCATCATAACTCTCCAAATCCAGAATACAGCCATCCCTCCAACCTGGCCCATGCCCCCTTGACCCCCCTGGGCCCCCTACACCTCACCCTCACCAGACTCTCCTCCCTCTCTTACCCTGATCTGCAGTACTGGTCTTCCCCTGCCGGCAATACTAACTGGGGCTTATTTTTGGGGTTGGGCTTATATTACTAGCATCCTGAAAAATCATGCTAGGGCTTAGTTTCCTGTTAGGTCTTATTTTGGGGGAAATTCGGTATATAAAGTTAGCCCCACACTATAAATATGTACACAGTTAGCCCCCACTCTATAGATATATACATACATAGATACCCCACACTATGCATATGTATACACAGTGCCCCAACACTGAATATATATGAATATATGTATATATGTATATATATATATATATATATATATATATATATATATATATATATACTGTATATATTTATATATACTGTATATATATATATATATATATATATATATATATATATATATATATACAGAAAGTGTTCCTATACACATATATACCATAGCTTCACGCAACAAAAGATAGTCAGACCTTCTAACATAAATATACATACACAGTAGCACAGACACATAATAATATTACATAGCATAGAGTCTGTGATCTCAGTATTTTCATTTTTATTTATGCCAAGGAACATCTTTATATAGGGAAACTCCCCTAGGTGGCTCCCCAGTCAGTCTAATGATAAATCTGGCCGTGATGAACTCTACAGTAAATCTCAAAGAAGGGAAGCAAAGTGCAAGCTGGTATTTTTTCTGAAGAAAGTGTAGTAACAAGGACTGAAACATTCGAGAGGCACATAGGAGAGGCTTTGTAGTAGCGTTAAAGGGCCTCTGAAGTCACAATATGTTCCCTGCACCATTAGAGAGAGGGAGAAAAATCATGTGAAAAAATATATTCCTTTTTAACATTGATGCTGAATTCCGGTGTTTTGAGCTTTGTGTGGCACAATCATAATGAATATTAGCTAGAATCAGGTGTAGAGTGTGTGTGTATATACAGTGGATATAAAAATGTCAGGTTTCTGTGCTGTAAAAAAATGAGACAAAGAAAAATCATTTCAGAACTTTTTCAACCTTTAATGTGACCTATAAACTGTACAACTCAGTTGAAAAACAAACTGAAATCATTTAGGTGGAGGGAAGAAAAAAAAGAAAAGAAAAATAATGTGGTTGCATAAGTCTGCACACCCTCTTATAACTGGGGATGTAGCTGTGTTCAGAATTAAGCAATCACATTACAAATCGTGTTAAATAGGAGTCAGCATACACCTGCCATCATTTAAAGTGCCTCTGATTAACCCCAAATAAAGTTCAGCTGCTCTAGTTGTTTTTTCCTGAAATGTTCTTAGTCGCATCCCAGAGCAAAAGCCATGGTCCACAGAGAGCTTCCAATGCATCAGAGGGATCTCATTGTTAAAAGGTATGAGTCAGGAGAAGGGTACAAAACAATTTCCAAGGCATTATATATACCATGGAACACAGTGAAGACAGTCATCATCAAGTGGAGATAATATGGCACAACAGTGACATTACCAAGAACTGGAGCTCCCTCCAAAATTGATGAAAAGACGAGAAGAAAACTGGTCTGGGAGGCTACCAAGAGGCCCACAGCAACATTAAAAGAGCTGCAGGAATATCTGGCAAGTACTGTCTGTGTGGTACATGTGACAACAATCTCCCGTATTCTTCATATGTCTGGGCTATGGGGTAGAGTGGCAAGACGAAAGCCTTTTCTTATGAAGAAAAACATCCAAGCCAGGCTACATTTTGCAAAAACACATCTGAAGTCTCCCAAAAGCATGTGGGAAAAGGTGGTGAAACCAAGGTTGAACATTTTGGCCATAATTCCAAAAGATATGTTTGGTGAAAAAACAACACTACACATCACCAAAAGAACACCATACCCACAGTGAAGCATGGTGGTGGCAGCATCATGCTTTGGGGCTGTTTTTCTTCAGCTGGAACTGGGGCCTTAGTTAAGATAGAGGGAATTATGAACAGTTCCAAATACCAGTCAATATTGGCACAAAACCTTCAGGTTTCTGCTAGAAAGCTGAACATGAAGAGGAACTTCATCTTTCAGCATGACAACGACCCAAAGCATACATCCAAATCAACAAAGGAATGGCTTCACCAGAAGAAGATTCAAGTTTTGAAATGGCCCAGCCAGAGCCCAGACCTGAATCCGATTGAAAATCTGTGGGGTGATCTGAAGAGGGCTGTGCACAGGAGATGCCCCCGCAATCTGACAGATTTGGAGTGTTTTTACAAAGAGGAGTGGGCAAATCTTGCCAAGTCAAAATGTGCCATGCTGATAGACTCATACCCAAAAAGACTGAGTGCTGTAATAAAATCAAAAGGTGCTTCCACAAAGTATTAGTTTAAGGGTGTGCATATTTATGCAACCATAATATTTTATTTTTATATTTTTTCTTCACTCTACCTAAAAGATTTGTTTGTTTTTCAATTGAGTTGTACAGTTTATAGGTCACATTAAAGGTGGAAAAAGTTCTGAAATGATTTATATTTGTCTAACTTTTTTAAAGCACAGAAACCTGACATTTTAACAGGGGTGTGTAGACTTTTTATATCCACTGTATATATATATATATATATATATATATATATATATATATATATATATATATTTAAATTATAGGCATATATATGTATGTATATGCATCATAGATTTATCATGCACTGCATTTTGGCTTTACATTATTTTGTATTCCTTAATGCTTCTATACACTATGCCTACAACTGTGAAATACAGTAAGCATATGCTTAAAAGGAGCCATGTTCAAAATGGTTTGGATTGACAGAGTGATGGTGCATTATGTGGCCTCATTTGCATGTCCTGCCCAGTTTTCCCAGACTGCAGTGCATATAGTGTATTTCTGAGAAATTTGAGCAGGAAATAAGTTTTTATCAACTTATTTTTAGACATTCAAATACTGTAGAATCACTAATGTACTGTTCCTTATTTGCACTACTGTACTTTGTACAGTGGAGGGCTTCTATAACTCTTAACCCACCATATGTGAAACAATTGCTGTATAGAACTACTCTCTACACTAAACACCCCACAAACCAGGCACTCACACCATACTGATGATCGGCAGTAACTGTGAAACAGTATTGTGTGTGGTTAAGTGACCTGGTTTGTAAAATAATTTTTTGTTGCAATTCCTAAAACTGTGAAATACAGTAAGAATATGCTTTAAAGGAGCCATGTTTAAAATGGTTTGGATTGACAGAGTGATGATGCATTATGTGGCCTCATTTGCATGTCCCACCCAGTTTTCCAAGACTGCAGAGCATATACTGTATTTCTGAGAAATTTGAGCAGGAAATAAGTTTTTATCAACTTATTTTTAGACATTCAAGTGGAATCACTAATGTACTATTCCTTATTTGTACTACTATATATATCCTAGCGTATTGCCCGTCAAAAAATGACGGCAATCAGATGTGTATGTTTTAAAAGTTGTTTAGTTATTAATATACATATGGAATTGTACGGTAGCTAATGTTGTTTTCTGTGTACTACTGAAATATAGAAATCAAATTAATAAATGAATGTACGTATTTTTATGCATTGTGTTGAAGAGCTGGCAATCTGTGTTTATGTTGCAGCAGCATTAGTGGTGTGGAGATGCTGTGTAAGCGTGATGAATGTGTGCAGTGTAATAGTGTGCGTGCGCGAGCCGAAACCGTTAACGTAACTGTGTACTTGCGCATTATTCTAAAATGGTGGATAATGTGTGGTATGCGTCTTAGCGGATTATCGGTACGTGTTTTCCGTGGTTATAGTGCTGTCGCCTGGTTTTCGTTTTGTTCGTGCAGCATTTTTTCTGCGGCGCTCATTGCCAAAGTACTACGGTTTAACGGCTCGCCGGGCAATGATCGCCTGCAGCACTCATCGCTCAGCCCACTAAAGTACTACGGTTTAACAGTAAATATGGTCAAACGGTCAAATGACGGTCACTAAAAATTAAATGTAGTGAAATGTGTTTGCCACACAACATGACGCTACATTTGTCCCTTTTTTTTTTTCTTAAAATAAATACAATTTTTTTTTTTGTAACTTCCAACTTATATTTCACATCAAATGCGTTGGTTTAGGCGGGAAATCCGATGTTGCGCGAGACAAAGTCGTTAAATCTGTGTTAATGTGTAAATCTGTAATTGTGTTTCGTAAAATCTACTCACTACTGTCTTTTTACTCATTGCGCGGTTAATCCGCATCCTTTATCTCGTTATTTTTCAAAGACATACTTCTGTGACTGTGTTTTACGCAGTTCGTAGTAGTATAGCCTCGTTTTCATTTTTTTCGGCGGCCATTTTTTTCTCGCTTAGCCGATTTTCGATCTTTGTAACTCGGCTAAATCAATCTAAATTGCAGTTCCAACTCACTTCCAGACGTCCTGCCTGGTTCCCCATGCTGTAAGTGACCTTTGTTTTATTTTTTAGTGTGTATTTACTGTTTTTTTTACTGTTTTTGTTCCGCCGCTTATCTCGTAATTTTTTTCACCTCGTATTTTTTTTCTAAGTGCTACGGTTTAACGGCTCGCCTCGCTACGCGAGGCTCGCCTGCAATGAGCGCCTGTGGCGCTCATTGCCAAAGTGCTACAATTTAACATAATGGCTCACCACGCTACGCTTCCTTTAAGCTTACGCATGCTGTATTACACAGCTTTAATACAAAGCCAAGGTTGGAATAGACACAGGCTGAGTATCCAATCCATGTACAGCTGTTTCAAGCTTACTGGCTATCATCAGCATGGAGCGGGATCTCAGCTTGTCTTGTGGACTTTATGAGTAGGTAGTTCACCACAACAATCATTTATAATATGGTGGGCAAAAGAGCGATAGAAGCCCTCCACCGTACAGTAGTACAGTAAATAAATAGTACATCTGTGTTCACATTTGAACGTCTAAAGCAAGTTAATAAACCTGCTTCCAGCTCAGAGCTCCAAGAAAAACAGTTATTACACTGCATTCTGGGAAGTTGAGCTGGGACACACAAATATGCCCACAAATATATATATATATATATATATATATATATATATATATATATATATATATATATATATATATATATATATATATCCTATAACTCCTTCTACTGTTCTACTGTATCACTTCCCATATTGCTTTAGAGGACTACTGTAATTTAGTTCAGGAATAATGCTTCTAAAGTATATAACACACTAAGAACATTAGCAGTCACAAGAGCACTTTAGAAGAAATCTAAAATTCAGCTCTGGATGTATCACTGAAACTCCCATCCTGCATTGCCAATTTGTCCGTAACCAAGTGATGTGTGATATCCTTGTGGAATTTGCTGTTCTATATATTTCTACCATTAATCTGCTATTCATAGTGGCAGCATTTCATTTGAATTGAATAGAGATATTATGTGCAACAACATACAACTCTTCCCCTTGCACACAAAAAAGTTTTCTACCACTGCCCCTATTGCTCCCTATAACCTCATCCAATACCTCCTCATACTGCTCCACATAAACTCTCCTTATAACTGCAACGGCTTATGTGACAAATGCACTGTGCAAACACTACCTTAAATTCTACTTTTGCTCCATATAACCTTTTCCTATAGCTTCCCGACTAAGGGCCTCATTCAATTGCGATTTGGCCAATTGAACAGGGCTCTATATAAGCACACAGCATATTTTTTTACAGAAGTTTTTAGTTAGTGAGATTCTATTCAAAAGCAAGGTCTTCACTAACTAAAAATGTCTGTAAAAAAATAAACACTGTGCTTATATAGAGCCCTATTCAATTGGCCAAATCTCAATTGAATGAGGCCCTATGACTGCCCCATATACATGTTCCTTTAATGTGTTGCTCTATGTTGTAAGACACAGGATTTTTGCATAGGGCTCACTCTAACCACATACATTGCTTTTCCTGCTGAGCGAGTGGCCCTGTTACAACAGGTTAGAGAAATCTCCCATACTTTCAGTTTCCTTTCCTCTGTTTCTCAGAAACAAGACGACCATTTTGTGAGCTGCTTTTGTATAATCAGTGCAGCAAAGTTTCCCTTTTCTATCTGAGGTGTTTTTTTGAGAGAGAACAAGAAACTCAAATGTAAGGTTACTAATTAATGTGGTAAGAATAACAGTATAACTTGTTATGCTCTATTTAAAAATAATAAAATTAAAAAAATAGACAAATTAGGCACAAAGGGCCCCTATTTAATTGTCCAAATCGCAAGTAGAAGAGCCGTAATGGAGCCTGTAAATGTTACTGATATTTAATTGGCTTCTTTTAGCTATTCATATTCCAATTGTGATTTACAGGCTCCATATCCCTGCGGTTGTCAAAACCCCATCCTATCTCCTCCTTTGATATTTCAAGGCTGTTACCAGTGCTAAAGATGCAAAATCCATATACAACTACAACAATTCAACAAGCCCGCAATTGCCTTCAAACCTGTAAATGGCAAATGTATCAAAAATGTCTACGAGTACTAGATAGGACAAGTGGGTTAAACACCTGTTCGTAGCACTGCAAAAGCAATTAAACACACACTACTGTACTTAAAAATACTGCAATGAAAGCAATGAAAGACATTATAATTAATTGCACAACAGTCTCAAGCTTGCAAATCTGCAATAAAAAATATGTTTTTTTCCGTGTTGTATTGATCCCTGGAATCAAGGAGTTAATACATGCATGGAGCCCGCATGGCCTAGAACAGTTGCTTTATTGATTTTTATTGATAACTACATTTCTGGATTGTGGGTCCGATCGCAAATTGGACTTCTATACACTAATTGATTGTAGTTTAAACGCCATGTTTTACTGACGTCTCATTTACTATTGGCTCTGTCTAAAAAGTAACTTACGGGCTTGCTTAATTGATCATGATCACGCCCTGAAATGCTACGTACAAGTTCATGGTTTACATGTGGGGGCTGTGTGCATGTAATTACGGGTTAGTGACAATTGAAGATATCTACATGTTTAGAATTTTTTTTACCCGAAGCCAAAAGTTCAGTTTGAAGATAATTATGGGCTTGCAATTGAATAGGGTCCAAACACAGCTGCAGAGTGGAGTGTTTGCTCCTGCTCTAGTCTGATGTGTTAGACTGTGCAAAGTGTAAGGATGCATCAGGATTCTTCTGGTATAAACCTTGTGTCATTATCATCCTTTCAATAGCAGAAAAGACTAGGGGCCTCATTCTATTATCGGCCGTAAAACGTCTGCAAAGCTGCGATTACTTGCGGCCGTCTTACGGCCCCGTGTAGAGCTACCTTTACCTTGCAATTCAAATAGACGGCGCCGCAAGGATATCCCCTTATGGCCGGCCGCATATCATGCAAACGGCCGGAAGCGTTTTCCCAGCGCCCGTAAATCTTGTTTTCTGGCCGCAAAGTCAGAAAACTGTAAATGCAAATATAAATTCAAGATGGCACTGTAAAGCTCCGTAAATGCTAGGCATCATAATGGGGGACATGAGGATTAATAGCAACACCCTCTCAAGCTTGCACATCGCCCAAATCCGATATATTATTTACGGATTACTTTCCGTCCCGTAGTCCCGCGGGCTCGTCCTTGTTAAAACCCGTACGGGTTCGGAGATGGAGGGCCGCAAACAAAGCATTGTAGAAGCCAATATATATTCAATACAGCACTGCAAAGCACTGTAAATTATGGGGAACATAATGGGGGGGCATGAGGATTAATAGCAAAACATTCTCAAGCTTGCACATCGCCAAATTGTACTTTGATTTTAAAATTCGTACAAGTCCCACGGACTTCAATGATCAAGCCCGTAGCTCCTTATTCAAGCCCTTGCGGGCTTGCATGATAGATGAAGTTAAATATCTTTATTTGCGGATTTGAGAGTAGGGGAATGTTGAGCTATTAATTCTAAAACCAAACATCACTTCCACTTTTAATAAAAGTACAGGATGGCTTTTCTATGCTACTACTTGTAAGTTAGCCCTTTACGACCCGTAGGTCTATTTTACCCATTTACGGACTTGACGGAGGCTAATCCCGCAGCCTTTGCGGGTCTGAGGTGCTCCAAGCCCTCGGGACTTTGTCCACGGATTTGACAAGAATTTAAAAATAAAAAAATTCTGGATTCGAGTGTAGGGGAATGTTGTGCTATGAATGCTAACACCTCCAATCACTTTATAGTCTCCTCAGAGTGCAGGATGGCTTTATTATGGCTTTAAAATGTGCTTAATTGTGTGCCTGCGGGACCTTTTTGCTGCAAGTAAGCTGCGGCTCGGTTTTAGCCTTGCAGAGAGGGTTCCCGGAGCAATTGAATAGCAACCGGGGCTTTCTTGCGGCCGAAACTCTTGCGGCCGTTTAAGATAAAAAGCTTTCCTCCGGCACGTGCGGCCACAAGGGATAGCAAGGCGCCAGCCGCAAGCCTGCCGGAATCCCCGGCCGGAAGGGAATAGAATAGGCGAATAGCTTGCGGCCGGTCCTTGCGGCCCCGCATCTCCTATGGCCGTTAATAGAATGAGGCCCCAAGACAACACAGGATATTGATTTTATCAGTAGAAGGGCTAGTGAATGGAGGGTTTGGTGCAAAATATCTTGTGAACCCTTCCTTGCAACTTCTCTACATTAAGTAGGTGCTTTCACAGGTGAATAAAAAGCCAAAAATATATGTGGTTGGTGAGATCACCAATTATCACATATTATAATTGTCCAACTACGATTCGTCGTCACGCTGTGTTGCGTAGTGTGTACGACTTATCGATGAGCGCCGCAGGAGCTCATTGGCTGGCGAGCCTCGCGCAGCGAGGCGAGCCGTTAAACCATACCACTTTGCCGATCATACAACTTTGCGATGAGGGGAGCCGCTAAACCGTAGCACTTTGGCAATGAGCGCCGCAGGTGCTCATTGCAGGCGAGACTCGCGTAGCGAGGCGAGCCGTTACGTTAAACTGTAGCACTTTGGCAATGAGCGCCGCAGGCGCTCATTGCAGGCTCGCCTCGCATAGCGAGGCGAGCCGTTAAACCGTAGCACTTTTTTACAGAAGACGCAGGACTTAGAAAAAAACATATAAACCATACCACTTTGCCGATCATACAACTTTGCGATGAGCGCCGCAGGCGCTCATCGCCCGGCGAGCCGCTAAACCGTAGCACTTTGGCAATGAGCGCCGCAGGTGCTCATTGCAGGCGAGACTCGCGTAGCGAGGCGAGCCGTTACGTTAAACCGTAGCACTTTGGCAATGAGCGCCGCAGGCGCTCATTGCAGGCGAGCCTTGCGTAGCGAGGCGAGCCGTTAAACCGTAGCACTTTTTTACAGAAGATGCAGGACATAGAAAAAAAATATGAGATGAAAAAAATTACGAGATAAGCGGCGGAACCAAAACAATAAAAAAAACACTAAATACACACTAAAAAATAAAATAAAGGTCACTTACAGCATGGGGAACCAGGCAGGACGTCTGGAAGTGAGTTGGAACTCCAATTTACATCGATTTAGACGAGTTACAAAGATCAAAAATCGGCTAAGCGAGAAAAAAATGGCAGACGAAAAAAATGAAAACGAGGCTATACTACTACGAACTGCGTAAAACACAGCCACAGACGTATGTGCTCGAAAAACAACGAGACAAAGGATGCGCATTAAACGCACAATGAATAAAAAAAGACAGTAGCGAGTATATTTTACGAAAAGCAATTACAGATTTACGCATTAACACAGATTTACCGCCTTTGTCTCGCGCCACATCGGATTTCACGCCTAAAACAACGCATTTGATGAAATATAAGTTGAAAGTTAAAAAAATAAAAAGTAAAAAAAAAAAAATGTGTATTTATATAAGGAAAAAAAAAAGGGACAAATGTAGCTGAGTCATTTTGTGTTGCAAACAAATTTCACAACATTTAATTTTTATTGACCGTCATTTTACCGTTTTACCATATTTACCTTTAAACCATAGTACTTTAGTGGGCTTAGCGATGAGCGCCGCAGGCGCTCATTGCAGGCGAGCCTCGCTTAGCGAGCCGTTAAACCCTAGCACTTTGGCAATGAGCGCTGCAGGCGCTCATTGCAGATGAGCCTCGCGTAGCGAGGCGAGCCATTAAACCATAGCAAAAAAATACGGCCGCAACTCGCAAACATGAAAAAAAAGACAAACTTACACAGCACCTCCACACCACTATTGCTGCAGCAACATCAACACAGATTGCCAGCTCTTCAACACAATGCATAAAAATAGGTAAAGTACATTAATTTATTAATTTGAATTCTACATTTCAGTAGTAGACAGAAAACAACATTAGCTACCTTACAATTCCATATGTATATTAATAACTAAACAACTTTCCAAACATACACATCTCATTGCCGTAATTTTTTGACGGGCAATACGCTAGTAATAAATAATGATCTGCCTTTCTTCTTGGATAAATTAAGACTCCCTCTTTAATCAAGGCGGCTGCAAGTAGTATATGCCCCTGACGATGTTGTGGACCCCAGTGCTTTGCATCTGCTGCCCAAGTAGTAGCTCCTCCACTGGATTTTATGGTCACTTCACAAAGTTTTATCCAACTTTGGGCCTCATTCAAATGCAATTCGGCCAATTGAACAGGGCTCTATATAAGCACATAGCACATTTTTTTCAGAAGTTTGTAGTTAGTGAAGTCCTTGCTTTTGTATAGAAGTTTACTAACTAAAAACTTCTGTAAAAAAATATGCCATGTGCTTATATGGAGCCCTATTCAATTGGCAAAATTGCATTTAAATGAGGCCCTCTTACTAAACATTCACATCTCAGCTTTAAATTACCACTGTGGGAAAAAAATTAAAATAGTCTGTTTAGAAGAACTGGAAATAGGCAACATGTTTTAGAAATAATAGTAGATAAATTAGGATGGGATTGTCAAACTGGCAGCCCATGGGCCAGATGTGGACCACTGGCTTCTTTCTGTGGTCCACTGACTGTAAGAAAGGATCTCCTCATAAACCTTATATTATTAACAAAAAAAACAACAACAAAAAAAAAAACAGTTTAAACACCTGGGACATAATAAATAAATTCTCAAAATGTTAGTTATTTCCGATAAAATATATGAAAGTTTTCTTTTTTTACTACTATTTCAAATCTGTTTTGCCAGCTCACTAGCCAATATAAATCTCACTGGCCAATAAAAAATCTGGCTTCTCACACTAAAGGTTTTAGACAGCACTGATATTGGCGAAATCTGTATGGGTATGTCTTGGGATATTTGCCACTGATTGCTATTAAAATATATATAAAATGTCTAACTTCCCAGACTCATCTACACAGAACCTAGCAGCCATCAATAGGGAATTCTTGCACTTCTATTAAAAACTATATATTTATTTTACACAGCAAAAAAAGTCATGAATGCCTGGTGTTTACATTAGATATAGAAAATACCTTTGATTCCCTGGGATGTACCCATCTATTTGAAATGCTACAACACATGGGGATATATGGAGGCTTAATCCGGGTCATCTTCTGGATGTAATACACATGCAGCATGGCACCAGACATGGATGCCCTCTATCCTGAGAATTATTTGCTATTGCCATGGAGTTGTTGGAAGCCATAAAAAGGAATTATAAATACATTAGCAGGGTGACTGTAGGTCAGGGAGATAATAAGATCTCCTGATTTGAAGATGACATTATAATAACAGTTTCCATATCTCTGACATGTTCCAGCCAACATGGAGGACATGCATCAAATTAAATGTTACAGAGAGTCAACTTTCACCTACGCACTCGAGTCAAAAGAATGCCAAAAAAATAGATTTCAACACATTTTCAGTAAAATCAAGAGATTTGGCCAAGGTGCGGTTACAATCTACATCCTATGGTAAAACATGGACCTCCAGTTGGGTAAATGCTGCTGCTTGCTGGTCTTATATTGTTTTGGGAAATTAAAGGGACACTTGCCATATATTTAAAACATGCTATTTTGAAGAACTGTGTTTGAAAATAGGGAAAACTATTTTATAACATTAAAATCAATAATACAGTCTCTATTTTTTGTAATTATGCTGCAGTGGAATCCACCATTTTGGTTTCTGAGGTATAATGAGACTTTTAATACAGAAGAAGCATCTATTTGCACAATGGGAATGTGCCAGCTAAAATCTTCCAACAGGATTAATGGAAATTAGTTTACAAGGACACACCCTTTTGACAAAGTTGCAGACAGAACCCGCAGAGAATAATTTCATATAGACATTAAACATTTAAAAGTTATGTTCATTTTTTTAGGTTTTGCTATCTAAAATTTGCCTGTTATCACGTTATCAAGGAGTCCTTTAATTCAACCAATCAAGAGAGGTACTTATACAGGAAATATGATAATGTGGGAGAATAAGAGGGAGACTAAAGCTAAAAAATGTAAATTGTGTATTGGGTGTAACTGGTAAAGATTACTAATTATAATCCTGTCTTGATAGATAGAAGGATATGCACTTATTATATCAATTAGTAATTAATTACTAGGTTATAGTTGAGTTATACACGATTCTGAAATATTCTGGGAACCAATCATCTTTATTTTAAGATATTATATTTTTACTTTTTTTGGAGAAAATATAATAAAGGTTAAGTTTAAAAAAAAAAAAAATTCTCCCCTTGTTCTGAACTATGACATCATACACTAGAGTGCTTTTATATACGCTTTTTCTTCATTGTCTCTGATGCTATAATTCATATATAAAGCACCAATCCTAGCCAATAGATTCAATTTTGATTATTATAAAAATGGTAGTGAAATCATTTTTTGTAGTGCTATTATACATCTCCCCCCCCCCCCCTCTTTTATAACTCCTGAAAGGAACACTGTAGGTATCTGCAAGATGATATCTGTAAATATGTCACAGAAACTGATTCAAATGTCAAACAATAAACTGATTCAAATGTCTAACTGTTCTGGATGTTTTGTGCCTGTCAGCAAATGAGCAATACTTTATCTGTATGAGTCATGTTGTTGTTGTTAAATTAAGTTGTGTTGTCTTGACATAAGGATATATTGGCAAAGACAGTGGAGTGGGTTGCCAGTTCCTTCTCCAGTGGGCCTCAATTTATTGGACGTCACTGCTATTACGTACCCATCTTGGGTGACCCTACATGATATAACTCACAGCTTCATTGAAGTACACAAGCCCCTCCAACATGACAAGGTAATGATCCAGAATAAGGCATAAGTCATACCTGAATGCAAATGAAACATGCATACTACAGTGCTGCTCAATGGGTGTGTTATCATGCCTAAAGAACTAACCAACTACAGTTTGTTAGTTTTCAGATTGAGTAATTCTGACCTTGCAAATGGTCCCTGGAATTTGGTCTCTCTAGGGGCCATAGGGGGCTCCAGACGTGGACTCCTTGTTCACTAGGGAATGCAGCTGCACCTCACTGATGATGCCCAAGAGGCCAAAACGTATATATATGCATACACATATATACATATATGTGTATGTATATACACATATATACATACACATATATATATACACATATATATATATATATATATATATATATATATATATATATATATACACATACACATACATATATACACATATACATATATATATATATATATATATATATATATATATATATATATATATATATATATATATAGTTTGTTGCTTTGGTAGTACCTGCCTGATAGGGGTCTAATCTCTGCCTCTATCAGGATGTGGGGACAGGGAAACATTTGGTCTTCTGGCCAGAGGGTTGGGTTGCATTGATTCCGGAGGCTTATTGGGGATTGGTCACCCTTCATATATGAAGGCCTCCGAGCCAGGACTTTCTGGTTCTCGTGGGGGGGCCCCATTTATTTGCCCAGCCCCCAGACTTTGGGTTGGGGGCTGTCACGGACCCCTTTTTCGCAGCCTGGGTGTTGGCCCATTGAGCTCATTAAAGGACAGACAGCTTGGCTCCAGCCACTGGATTATGTATTTAAACACCTCCATTGTATTGTAATCTGCTCTGGCCCACTGTTAGCAAATTAAGTTAATCACATCTGCCATGTATTATATCTAAGAAGGTAGCCCTATTGTTCTCTGGTGCCAGCTATCAAGGTACTGCTAGACCCCATGTGTGGTCATCTCCTGTAATTGTCTGCCACACCCTCTCATTGTTACATAGTGTACACCCCTCTGTATCTAACCGCTATAAATATTGCTGACTTTTCAAAATAAATCAGTTCACTTTTGAAGCAATCGTATGTCTCTTATTTTGCTCCTGTTCTCCTGGATGGCTGCAGACACATACTGAGAGTCTCTGTAGGATCCTGCTGGGGTAGGTTTGACTGTAACAAGTATTATCAAGCCCCCTAAGAAGAAGCAGAGCTGGAGTTTCTTGGTAGCCGGGAAGTGCTGATTTCTGATGCAAGGACCCTGACAGATAAAGAAGCCAGATATCAGGGAGCTGGCGCCGAGATTTCCAAGAACTCGATGGTTCTTGTGGGTATTAACCTGTAGTCTATAGCAGGTGGCCCTGGGCTTGTATAGCCCCTACCCTCCGATCATCACAGGGACGCACGTTCACAGTGCACCTGTAAGCACGTAGCTGAAGTGAGGCCGGTGAGAGAGGTCTCCATAAGGCTAAAAGGGCCTGGGAATTTAGTGGCCTTTGGCTAGAATAGTCTGAAGGCCTCTGTCAGAAGACACAAGATGAAGAGTCCCTCTCCAGTGGTTAGAGACTAAAGAGCCCTTCTAACCGTTGCACCTTCTGGTCTGGGCCTTGGGGCGGACACCAAAAGGGTCTCAAGGTGGCCTAACTTCATGCCCCCCGCTGAAGTTGGGCACCTCACCAAGCACTTTCCTGGGAATCTTAAAAAAAAATCTGTGGTTTGTTGCAATGTTGATGTTAGGTGTATTTCATGCACACCCTTACAAGGAGCAGCCATAGTCATTAGTTGTGGTGGTAGTAGGATCTGTCAAAGGAATAAATATATCCTAAGTTATGATTTTGCTATGACACTAACAATTTGGACATTGGTACAAAACCATTGTTTTTCTTAAAATAGTGAATTTGGGTGCTAAAGTTTACCTAGAACTTGTCTGTACATGCATTTCCATTTATGCTGACTCTTCATCCACGAAATGTTTTTTTTTTCATAAAAGGAACTTAAGTGCCATGTCTATACAAACATCTCACAGCAGACGAGGCATCAATACATATCTGGTATAATAACATGTAGGGAGAGGAAGGTCAAACAGCAACTGCCATGACAAACGTGCAAAGAAAGTAAAGGCCTGCAGCGGTTTATATACACGTGTTAGAAGAACTACTTAAAAAAACATTTATTAGAATGGAAAAAAAAACACTTGCCTCTATTTTTTTATCTTTTATATGCAATTAAGTTGCAAAGGAATCTACTATTTTTATTTATTTTGATGAACTTCCTGAGTTGAGAAGAGAGTTTGAATGCATAGAAAGTTTACATACCCTCCTGAGGAAGTACCAGATATAAGAAGGTGAGAAAAGAAAATGAAACATCACAATAAAAAAGAATCCACTATAATAGTTTGTAGATGTGAGTAACGCCTGCATGATGCGTACTTCACGGGCGTTACTCACATCTGATTGCTGGCACAATTGGGGGAATCGCTCATGTTTTCGCGGCACTGTTTTTTGTGCATGCGCTAGTCTTAGGGTTTAGGGTTATGGCAATGGCAGATGATAAGCTTTACATAGGAAAATAGGGGAAAGCACAGCATAGCACTACTTTACTATGCAATTACATCTGTCACTACCCTAAGCCCTAAGTCTAACCCTAAACCTAACAACTAAATTGAAGAAAGTCTGGATGCACCACCTAGTGGCTGCTGCACGGAACTGCTTGTGGCTACGAAACAGGAAAGGTCCTTATTTTCTATTAAAAAGCACTCTTAGGGAAGATTACTCCTCCATGTTCGTGTGTCATATTACGATCAGTTTTTGTCACACACCTCCAGCACTAGGAGCTGATTGGGTGAAAAGTTCAAGAGCTAGATCAAGGGCCAATGAAACATTGGGTTGTAAACTGTTGCAATGAAAGAGGAGGGCCGAAACATAATACATGTATTTGAATGTCTATAAGTGAGCTATTTCCTATAAGATCATCTTGTGTTTAGGTGATACCGCCTCTTTAATAAGGAGTCTTGCATTGTTCCTGTGCTATTACTGGGCTTTGCATGGTCATGTTTGTTGTGACTTCCCTGCATACTCAGGAAGGTTAGGAAATGTTCCTCTGGGATTAAAACCCATTTCTTAATAGAGCTATAGTTGTACCAGCCAAACTCCCCGAGGGGCTCTCTTACAACATTCTTCTCCCTCACCCACACATTCTTTTATTTTTCCCCAGGCTCTAGTTCCAAGTCATGCTCAAGGTTAATACGAAGTACGCTTCTCTAGCGCCATCTAGTGGCAATTCTTTAAAAAAAAACGCACCCTGACGTCACAGTGCTACCCTCACTCAGCGGCGCTTTTTGCCAGTCTATTACGTGGTGATGCGACACGTTCTGGTGACGCACTTTCTCCCCTGTGCTGCTGTCAGTTTAGCCCGGTGTCACTAGCGGACTTCACATATCGCACCGGACCAGGGCCTGTAGTGGAAATATGTCGGTGCCAGACTCGGTGACCACTGATGAGCCCGAGGCCTCGGAGAGGTTCTCCTTCATGGCCTCGGTCAGCAAGACCCCCAAGAAGGTAAGGACGTCATACTCTAGCGTGACGTCACGCAGGAGACGTCACTGCTGAACATTGGGTCATATTTTATTTTGTTAGAGTCAGCTCTGTTGTTTCGTTTCCTCTCTATTACCTGTGTCCTCCCCCAAGGGTGCACCTGACATGTACACAGCTACATACAGAAACACACACACATATTGTACTCCATCGAAGAAAAACCCTACTGATAAATGTGTGTATGTATATATATATATATATATAGCACTCCATCAAAGAAAAATCTTATAAATAAATCTTACAATATAATAGCTCAAATGTATAAAATTACATCAATAACTAAATTACCAAAAAGTGATTGACTGGATAAATACTTGATAATTAGGACATATATCACAGGGCTGGCCATTCCTTTATTTAGATATGTAGGATGTTAGATTGTAATATAGAGCAATACACCCATATTTGCTTATTAATTTATACTGAAGGGTCATTAATAATGATATATAGTTCTTATGGGGTAACTAGACTCTCTAGGAGACAGCAAATACACACACACAGTGGTACCTCACCACTCGTCAAATTTGGTATTTTGACAAGGAACAAATGCCCCAGCACTCGTCATTTGCTTGGTACTCATTGCGCTTGGCTAAGACTTTTATGAGTCATTTTACATTACTCTATATGGGAACTTTTGCTCTTGTTGTTACCATTCCTTGTGCTGTCTGGAACCAATTAATGATGAGTATCAAGGTACCACTGTATATGTTTTCAGGGCTTAAAGGGGGATCAGTCAGACCTCTCGAACGTTCGTCCTGTTTGCCCAATAAAAAGGGTTGTGGAGTATACTGCAACATATTATTTACATTATATATATATATACAGTATCTCACAAAAGTGAGTTACACCCCTCACATTATTATATCTTTTCATGTGACAACACTGAAGAAATGACGCTCTGCTACAATGTAAAGTAGTAACTGTACAGCCTGTATAACAGTGTAAATTTGCTGTCCCCTCAAAATAACTCAACACACAGCCTTTAATGTCTAAACCGTTGGCAACAAAAGTGAGTACACCCCTAAGTGTAAATGTCCAAATTGGGCCCAAAGTGTCAATATTTTGTGTGGCCACCATTATTTTCCAGCACTGCCTTAACCCTCATGGGCATGGAGTTCACCAGAGCTTCACAGGTTGCCACTGGAGTCCTCTTCCACTCCTCCATGATGACATCACTGGAGCTGGTGGATGTTAGAGACCTTGCACTCTCGCACCTTCCGTTTGAGGATGCCCCACAGATACTCAATAGGGTTTAGGTGTGGAGACATGCTTGGCCAGTCCATCACTTTTACCTTCAGCTTCTTTAGCAAGGCAGCGGTCGTCTTGGAGGTGTGTTTGGGGTCGTTATCATGTTGGAATATTTCCCTGTGGCCCAGTCTCTGAAGGGAGGGGATCTTTCAGTAAAAATCTCAGTAAAAAACGGAGTGAACGGAGCTTTCTCTTATTCTTCACAAAAACACAAAGTTGTGTGTAAGTAAATGACCCTGAAACAATCCAATAATAAGGTGTCAGTGTCAAGGTATTTTTTTCAAGAAGGAGGAGAAGTAAATGTTCTGTTTGCATACATTAGATTCCCCAAGACAAGAATGCAATACGTTAAGATTGATGGGCCATTAAAAGTTAAATGGGGAAAAAAACACATCTTTATAAATATTAAGTAAAAATGTATTTATTACATAAAACTAAACAGATGGAGGAAACACATTTTCTCTAGTCCTTAGAAAAGAGCCTTGTTTATCTATGTATATAATTACCTTCCTTGGTCTGTCATTTGACCCCTAATGATCTTCTTTCATAAGTATCAGTGAATGACCCTCCCAAGCACTGTAAAATCACTTCTTGTTCTTTGATTTCCCCCCAAAATTCAAATTTCACTAAACTCTTCCCTTATACCCTGCTATACACCTTCTACACTGTACTTACACACGCAGGCATTATGTTATTTAATTTTTTTGCATTTTCCGTCGTTGTAACCTTATGGACTGTAACACACTCCATGGTCATCCTCATCCATTTGCTGTTCATAGCAGAGATACTGGCATGGGTTGCCAGTTCTTTTTCCAGTGGGCCACAGCATATAGCTCCTGGCATTCCTAGGTGGTCTCCCATCCAAGCACCCAACTCTGCATGGCTTCAGGGTGTAGTAAACCTCTTGGTTCCCTGACTGCAATTGAACTCAGGTCACATTGGTGAAAGCACCCAATCCTAACCACTGGACCACCAGAGAACGCAGCAATAGGTACTGATGGGTAATTAAGCACCTTGCATATCAGAATTGAACTCATTTGGTTCCATATATAATCCCCATTATAAATCAGGATGTAGCAGCATGGGTATCTACACCGCCGAGCGCACTGTACTAAAGTTAGTCTCAAAATGCTTTAATAAAGGTGAAACAGTGTGAAAATCATCAGCCACCTTCCAGATAATGACACTCATTATCGCCTGTAATTACCCAAAGTGCTAATCATATTTCTGAGTAGTCTTTTGCTTTGTATTAATTAGGAAGAGACACACATGTGCAAAAAAAGGAAGTCAGTTGGTTTAAATTTAGTGTCTAAGTTAAGACAGAATATAGTGCATAGTCCTTGTTGCCTCCTTCCCTAGCACATCCAGCTTAGCTCCCTTAAGCCAAGGAGACCTTGAATGTTAGTAAAGGCTAAGCTTGCAGTCTTGTTCTGTGTCAGATTCCAGCATTTAATACTATAGCAGGGAGAGCCCCAAGGACTTTCAATCATTAAGTTGCGCCTAATGAATCATTTAGAGGTCTTACTGTTGCCAAATATATCTTTTGTATAAGGATTTTAGTGGTGCAGCCAGCTTCAGTGATGCAAACTGATAGATGCCCCAATTTTGTACTGTTATAAATAGCTGGTTTATAGCCAGGAGGTTAGAATTTAAGCATCCCCCTTCAATATAATAGGGGAGGCAGATAGCTCGGTGTGCCAGATGAAATCTGTATCAGTGTTCTTCAGAACAGAATGTCTTCAGTTTATTCACTGTCTTTATCTATTTATTTACATAGTTATAAAATGGTAAAATATTCCTAGTATCATAGTATTAATGAATTCAGTTTGGAAAGAAAAACATACATGTCTGAAGCAAGTCAAAACACCTGTTTTTCTCCACAGAATTTCTCAGTGAACAGCATTGCCACTGTCACTAAGGATTTTGGGTAGTGACATTCAAATGAGGTTCAAAATGTGCCACCTTTTACCTTTTATCTTATTTAACGTTAGATCATTATTCTGGAGCTGTACCCTAAACCCACCCCTTCTGGGTCACTACCTTGTCGTGGTGAAGGGGTATTTATGTAGTGGTAAATTCTACCAGGTAGGGTTACCAAAGATGGGCAGGTCATAGCAATGAGGCAATCTACTCCAGTATCTTTGCCATGAAAACCATATGGATAAGCACAACTAGAAACAAGATGTGCCTGGGGTGCTGCGGTCCATAAAGTCATGGAGAGTCAGACACGACTGAACTACTGAGCACACACGCCCTAACCCAAGGCTTTGGTCTGAAGGCCGTCTTAAATGTTAAGTGTGCTAGCAACGTATATGTTGATCCTCAAATGCATGTCGGTGACTAAAATCCTTAGTGGTAGGTAGTATTGTTAATTGAGAATCTATGGGGAAACATATCTCCTGGCCTGCTTGAGATATGTAGAGGTGCCGCTATTTTTGCTGTGTATACAGTGGATGGTTCTGTCCACCATACTTGGTCTATAAACTCATCTTGTGAGTAGTATCTTGCCAGATATATCTATTTTATTGTATTATTCTGTGATGGGAACTCTCTGACCCTGGGTAATGGCTTGGATGGTAATTATTGTAATACCCAACCTCAGAGCTGTACCCACATAGGTCTGGAACAGACACAAGAGGTCAGAGAGTGCGTAACTTGTGTATTGTCCCTTATACCACTAGCTGTAAAACCAACTGGTGCCCACAGCAGATTTGGCAGTGGCTCAAAATAAACAGTCTGACCTGTTTTTCCCAAAATCATTAAATCTGAAATTTCCAGTCTGGGTGCGGATCTAATTATGGGTAGAATACATGATAAGTCAGCACAAAATTCAGTAGTCAAATGAACCCGAAGCGCCTGCTTTTTTGTGAGAGGCACCGGGAGGTAGGTTGATAATTTGCAGTCTCATGGTACTTACATTTGAACCTGAGCTGGGTTCATCTACGTTAAAGGGACTTCTAATTCGTTCCTGAGTTTTCAGCATTGCTTGCTCTACATTATTGTGCAAATGATCAGTTTGTGAATACTAATTAGCTTTTTGTTTGCCAATTGGTAATTCAGTGTGCTTATCTGCCACAATGTATCCCGTAGTTAGATCCCCTCCCCAACACTTATCAAGCATTCCGAGCAGCACATTAGCATATGGCGCTGCCTATTAGCATACCAGAGTTGCACAAACAAAGCTGAATATTTCAGGAATGACTTACTATGGGGATAAATGGTGAATATAATGGATGGACAATTGGTAATGCTCGTTAAGATTAAATAAACACCCCCCTGGGTCCATCTCAGTGTTTTTGTACTGTGAAGCTGGCCTGTTATTGGCTTTAGGCTTTCATTCCAATCATTCTTTGTGTTTGTGAAGATTAACAAATCTAGCTGGAGTGTGAGAGCTCCCAGACCCCCCCAACATCGCTCCTTTTCTTGGCTCAGAGGGAACTCTATGTCAAGCTTCCATGGAGACAAACACTGGATGTAGTCAGCATTCATTTCATTGAGTGTTTTAATGTCTAATGTATGATCTGACCTGCAGGACAGAGAAATGAAGCATTGTTTGACGGATCCGCTTCAGTTGCTATGTGATCGGTCAGTTTCTGTTGTACTTTACACTGAGTTCTTGTAAGCACACAACCCCCCTTCCTTTAAGATTCTGCAGGCCTGTTTTGTAATCCCTAAGGAGCTGTTGCGCTCCCCCCATTGCGCAGATCTCTGACTGCCGCTGGTTTAACTGCAGAACCTGTTTAAGCTGCTTTGTCTATATTTAATATTTTTAGATTTTGCTAAGCATGGCTGAAGCCCATGAGGAGGGATTACTCACAGATACAGTAATCCGTAGCTCCCCCACAAGCCCTGAATGTCAGGAAAGGCTGAACTTTGAGCCCCCTGTGTATGGATTCCAGCACTGTGTGGCCAACGCAGGAGGAGTTTGTGGTTTTAAGCACTGTAATAAGGGTCACAGTGGCATGGAGGGATTACCACTGTGATGATTTACACTGTCAGCACCTACACACCTGACATGTATTTTCCAGGATATTGCTGTTCCAGAGATATAGGTGAAATAGGGTGAGAGTTATCACATAGATTAGACATGTCTCTGTTACAATTTAATCAAACATACTGCTTTTCACTTACTTCCTATTATTATTATTATTATTATTATTATTATCCTTTATTTGTAACATGCCAACCTAACCCCTGTAAGGCTATATGGAATAAGTACAAGTCAAAAACAGTAGTAACACATTGCAAAATAATGGAGGGCGCTGTAATTGAGCTTAAAACCACTTTGCGAGCGGTCAACTCATTCATGACTTAGGCTGCAATGAGTACCAAAGATGCTCATAACACAGCGGGCCTCGCAACAGCGTGAAATTATTTTGTTTGTTTTTCGGGTTTTCGGGCTTTTAGAGTTACGCGATTCACAAAAAAAAATAACATACTCACACACAGCACAGGGGGAGAGCCAGGAAGCCTGGGAGTGAGGTTACAAGCGAATTTGAGCCATGTTTGTGGTTTTTCGTCCATCCAAAATCGGCTAAGCAAGGAAAAAAATGGCCGATGAAAAACCTAAAAATTCTGAAACTGGATGAAAACGAGGCTGAGCAAAGCCAGGCACGCAGAACTTATAAAATACACAACTGTGCAAACAGTAACACTTAAACGAACAACGTCAGGCACTCAGGACTTAGAAAATACATGACTGCAAAGACAGTAAAACTTAGACCAACAGCGCCAGGCACGCAGGACTTAGAAAATACATGACGGCAAAGACAGTAAAACTTACACCAACAACTCCAGGCATGCGGGACTTTGAAAATAAAACAAATGGCCTTCAGCACATAACATGCAAACATTCAGCACACACACAGAGGAAAAAAGCACAGGGAAGGGACAGGGTGGAGGGCGGGCTGGTTCGGGGGTCGGAAAGAGACACATGGCATTCCCAAGCACAAAACTTGCAGGTTAATAAACCCTGCAATGAGCGGCCCGTACAGTAGGCGGGAGTAAAGGCTTGCAATAAGCGCTCATTGCGGGCCTCACAATGAGCACCACGAGCCAAAGGCGCTCATTGCGAGCCCTATGATGAGCACCGAAGGTGATCAGTGCAAAGCAGTAAAGTTGAAGTTAATGGGGGGAGAGGCTCGCAATGAGCGCCGAAGGTGCTCAGAGAGGCCATAGCCCGCATTGTGTGGCAAACAGCATTGCCTGTCTACTATTTTACTTCCGTCATTTTTGACGGGCAAGTAGCTAGTAGTAAAATAGTGGTACGCACATCATCTGCCAGTACCCTGGCTCTAAACCTGAACCCCTAAATCTAGCCCTAACCCTTAAAAAAATTGAACAAAGTATCTGCAAGTCACTGTAATGCCACCTACTGACTGCTGCACACCACTGCTGGGGGGACGAAAAGGAAAGGGCCAAGTATTCATTGATATGCATGTTAAGTGCAATAAGTAAGACTGGCCATTTAAATTCTAATTTATAAAAACAGAAGCCTTATAGAGATGTTAATGTACTGTAGCCAGTAAAATATGAGCTAAAGTGACAATGCTTTAGGCACTTGATCAACTCTTCTTGTACCATATTTGGTTATAGAAATATATTGAACAGAAGCATTCTTTTGCAGTGGTTCCCAAACCTCTCCTCAAAGACCCCCAGACAGGTCAGTATTTCGATTTAACAGTGTGTGGACACAGGCATGGAAATTATAGGCTTCATGGCCTGTTGAATACTACTGTTCACACACTGTTAAATCGAAGTCCTGACCTGTCTGGGGGTGCCTGAGGAGAGCTTCAGCAGTGATGCTGCTCTGCATGCCGTGCACACATTTTCACCACTGATAGTCGTATGTGTGAGTTCTCCTCCAAAGTCACTTCTCCTGTGACTCTCACGTAGCCACTTTTTCTTCTCTCTTGAAGCAGATCCAGTTTGCAGATGACATGCAGGAGTTCAGCAAGTTTCCCACCAAAACTGGCCGCAGGTCTCTGTCCCGATCCATCTCACAATCCTCCACTGACAGCTACAGCTCTGGTAAGTGTTGGTTCAAATCCTGGACATTTATTAAAGGTGATGGTGTTACTATCTGTATTTGTGTTGGTGGTAATAGGGGATGAGGTCTAGTTTTATCCAGTAGTGAAGTCTTATCTTGTGTTTGGGCTACTTTATGACGCACAGAGCCACGGCACTCTTATATCTCAAACTGACGCTTCTGAAGAACTGCACATGTAATGGGCAAACGGTTTTAGAAAACAATACACACTTTAATGTATTCCCTTTTTTATATGTAATGTTGCTGCAGTGGAATTTACCATTCTGGTTTCTGATCAACTTCCTAAAGTGAAAGACATTTTGCATGAAGAAAGTAAGCTGCTATCCGCACAGAATGTGACAGCTACAACTGCAAATGTTTCCAGTATGTCTAATAGAAAGAACATTAGTTTACAAGGTCATAGCCTTCTGTGACAACAGCAGAAAGAGGAGTTTTATAAATGAAATGAAACCCTGTGGTAAAGATTATTTCATGTAAAACTAAAATGTAAAGGCTTGTGTTTATTTGTTTTTATTAAACATTTTGCCCCTTATGAAATGTGGTTATTCATAAGACCATATAGGAAAAACATTACTACAGTGGTGATTTCACAGACCATAAAATCAAACAACATTTCTGGCATATATTTTTGGATTGAATATTATAACAAAAATGTATCCCACTGAATACAAGATGGCTGACAGACAAAAACCGTTGCCTTTACAAAAAGGTTTGCAGATTCTGAACAAAATTAAAGTACCTTCTCAATGTTTCAAAATGGGTGAAGATGACCCTGTTATGCTGGATACAGTTCTTATATAGGTCATTGTTATTCAGCCTAAGGTCTTGGGGACATGATACTCTTTAATTACTTTTACACATCCACCCCCTCCCACTGCTCCAAACTGAACACTGTTTTCTATGTAACCAGACCAAACATTTATTTGACAGCATGTTACTATGATCCCTTAGGCATATTTATGTTTGAAATGTATTTTCTGATTTCTAAAATATTCTTTTTAAAATTGTTGATATAAAATTAAAGACTATCATCCCTTTTCTAGTGGTTATATTCACAGGCAAACCGTGAATAATTCTGATGCTAAAGGGCATAGCTATGAAGTCTCATGGACCAATAGTATTTCCTCATGTTTATGATTTAAATGCTTTAAATTAAAAAAAATTCATCTGTTCCCTCAACTTTTTACCCTTTTATTATTTTCCATAGAATAATATAATATAATAGTAATTGATTATTTCATGAAGATTGAATAGATGTATACTTTTTTTTCTTGGCTTGTTAAGATGAAGACATAAAGAATTAAATCTTATTCCTTAGAATATCTGTTTGATGAATGAATATATTTTACTAAGTTTTTCTTGCACTTATAACCCCAACCACCCGACCGTGATCCTCAATCAAATACGGATACAAGCGCACCCTTACCTTAGGAAATATACAAAATGACCTGCACAGTGATACTCTCTCTTCCGATCGTCTTCCTACCTTAGGAAAAATACAAAATTACCTGCACAGTGATACTCTCTCTTCCGATCGTCTTCCTACCTTAGGAAAAATACAAAATGACCTGCACAGTGATACTCTCTTCCCATCTTCTTCCTCCCTTAAGAAATACAAAATGACCTGCACAGTGATGCTCGCTCTCTCTTCCCATCGTCTTCCTACAAAATGACCTGCACAGTGATACTCACCCTTGTGATCATGGCACGCAGCCACTTGCACAGACTTACTACTGCTTCTCCCTTTTTTGTTCCCAGCCTTCTGTAGCAAAGAGCAAAGACACAAACTATAATATTCTGGCCATTCCGTTGTGGTCAATAGGTTTATGAAGTGTTTCAGACTTAATTTTCTTGGTTATTCGGTTTATGAAATTATCATATTTTAAAAATGTTGTTGACTAATTAATTTAAATTATTGTAATTTAAAAAAAATAATGGAGAATAATTAATTGAAACATATCGTTTGCGTAATTTATGATTCCCTAAGTTAAAGTGAAATGAAACGTTCCCTGTTTTTAATATTAAAATAAACTACCATATATACTCGAGTATAAGCCAACCCGAGTATAAGCCGAGGCACCTATTTTACCACAAAATACTGGGTAAAATGAGTGACTCGAGTATAAGCCAAGGGTGGGAAATGTGCTGCCCTCTGTGTCCCCCTCTTGTGTCCCCCTCTCTCTCCCGTGTCTCTTGTCCCCTCTCCCTTCCCTGTGTCTCTTCCCCCCTCCCTTATCACCCTCCTCAACCCCACTCCTCAACCTCCCTCCTCATCCTCAACTTCCCTCCTCATCCTCAACCTCCCTCCTCATCCTCAACCTCCCTCCTCATCCTCAACCTCCCTCCTCATCCTCAACCTCCCTCCTCATCCTCCATCCTCAACCCCCTCCTTAACCCCCATCCACATCCTCTCTCTTCAACCCCCCATCCTCAACCACCCATCCTCATCCTCTCTCCTCAACCCCCTCCTCAACCCCAACCCCCCTCCTCCTCATCCTCATCCACTCCTCCTCATCCTCAACCTCCCTCCTCATCCTCAACCTCCCTCCTCAACCCCCCCATCCTCAACCCCCCTCCTCAACCTCAACCTCCCTCCTCAACCTCAACCTCCCTCCTCAACCTCAACCTCCCTCCTCAACCTCAACCTCCCTCCTCAACCTCAACCTCCCTCCTCAACCTCAACCTCCCTCCTCATCCTCAGCCTCCCTCCTCATCCTCAACCTCCCTCCTCATCCTCAACCTCCCTCCTCATCCTCAACCTCCCTCCTCATCCTCAACCTCCCTCCTCATCCTCAACCTCCCTCCTCATCCTCCATCCTCAACCCCCTCCTTAACCCCCATCCACATCCTCTCTCTTCAACCCCCCATCCTCAACCCCCCATCCTCAACCACCCATCCTCAACCACCCATCCTCATCCTCTCTCCTCAACCCCCTCCTCAACCCCAACCCCCCTCCTCAACCCCTCCTCCTCATCCTCATCCACTCCTCCTCATCCTCAACCTCCCTCCTCATCCTCAACCCCCTCCTCAACCTCCCTCCTCAACCTCAACCTCCCTCCTCAACCTCAACCTTACCTAATTGTTTTGTTAACAAGTGCTTTAAAACTTTTTGGTTTTACTCAATGCAGTCAAACATCTCTACATAGGTCTGCCCCCTGTAGCTCATGGACACAGTGTCTCTGTAGTACTAGATGTACTAACCAATCAACCAATCACAGATTGTCTCTCCGCAGCATTTCAAAACATGCTTTTGAGAAACAGTCTTTCATTGGTTAGTACATCTAGTTACTACAGATTCACTGTGCAAGAGGGGCAGTCCTTTGTTGGGACTATTTGGAATATTTCAGTGAGTGAAAACAGATCTTTTAAGCACTTGTTAACAAAATGGTATTTTAGAAATGGAAACAAACACTATGGTAGATTATTTAAGTATTAAAACAGGGGACTTTCCATATCCCTTTAAACAGGAAATTTAAGAGGAAGTTTTAATAGTTGGTTAATGATGAACTTACTGGTCTCATCACAGTACTCCAAGGAAGATGAGACATGCACAGAGAGGTCATTCAGTTTTATGCTGCCATAGGTCCATTCAGCTTTGTGCAACTTGCTGGGTCCCATCACCAAAACAAATAATTTTATATCACAAAAAGTGAAAATGCATTTTCCTGCCCAGTTTCCCAGAATGCAATTCCATAACTATTTCTGGCATTCATGGTTCCCTCAATGAACTGTAGCTCCCCAGTGCCCGCAGCACTCATGCAGGCCCAGACCACAACACTCCCACCACCATGCTTGACTGTAGGCAAGAAGTTGCCGCCACACACACTTGACACCATCTGAACCAAATACGTTTATCTTGGTCTCATCAGACCACAGGACATGGTTCCAGTAATCCATGTCCTTACGTCTGCTTGTCTTCAGCCAACTGTTTGCAGGCTTTCTTATGCATCATCTTTAGAAGAGGCTTCCTTCTGGGATGACAGCCATGCAGACCAAATATGACGCTGAGCATGTGCACTCAACTTCTTTGGTCGACCATGGCGAGGCCTGTTGCCTGAGTGGAATCTGTCCTGTGAAACCGCTGTATGGACTTGCCCACCGTGCTGCAGCTCAGTTTCAGGATCTTGACAAACTTCTTATAGCCTAGGCCATCTTTATGTAGAGCAACAATTCTTTTTTACAGATCCTCAGAGAGTTATTTGCCATGAGGTGCCATGTTGAACTTCCAGTGACCAGTATGAGAGAGTTCACACCTGAGACCTTGTAACACTAACGATTCACATGACACCGGGGAGGGAAAATGGCTAATTGTGCCCAATTTGGACAGTGTACTCACTTTTGTTTCCAACGGGTTAGACATTAATTTCTGTATGTTGAGTTATTTTGAGGGGACAGCAAATTTACACTGTTATACAGGCTGTACACTTACTACTTTACATTGTAGCAGAATGTAATTTCTTCAGTGTTGTCACGTGAAAAGATATCACATAATAGTTTTCGTCATGCAAAAAATACGACTTTATCGGCCGAACCACCAAACTGAAAAAGACAGCGAAAACATACAAATAGGTTGCAAGTTAATTTGAGGCATGTTTTGTCTTTTTTAATGATCGAAAATCGCAGAAACAAGAAAAGAAAATGGCAGCCGAAAAAACATAAAAATTCTGAAATAACATGAAAACGAAGCTCAGAAAGGCCAGGCACGCAGAACTTAGAAAATACACTATGCAAAAGACAGTAACACTTACACCAACAACGACAGGCACGCGGCACACAGAGGAACAACGCTATGTACGCAGGACTTAGAAAATACACTACGGCAAAGACAGTAACACTTACACCAACAACGCCAGGCATGCAGGACTTTGAAAATAAAACCAACGGCAGTCAGCGTGCTCAACGCAAAGATTCGGCAGAGACACAGAGGGGAAATACACAGGGAAGAGATGGGGGAGATGGTAAAAAGAGACATATGGCATTCCCAAGCATAAAAGTTGCAGGTTGCCGAGGCCTGTAATGACCGGTGAAGTAGATGGGAGGAGAGGCTTGCAATGAGCGCCGAAGGTGCTAAGAGGGGCCAGAGCCTCGCATTGCCTGGCTTACAATTTTATTGCCGTCATTTTTTGACGGGCAATTCGCTAGTAATAAAATATTTACAAAAATGTGAGGGGTGTACTCACTTTTGTGAGATACTGTACATACATACATACATAGGTAGGCAAAAATATCTAATACTTAGGAGCCAGTAGGATTGTATAGAGGTGTCACTGCATTAATCCATTTCTGTGCATACATACAATTACACAACACTAAACCTTCAACTTGAGGTTCCCCTCTGAAAATGAGAAAAGTATCTGCAATGACATCACATATAATAGTTGTCAAACTGCGAGACGTCGTCATGCTTTGCGTGGTGCGTACGAGTTAGGCGATGAGCGCTGCAGACGCTCATCACTTGCGAGCTGTTAAGGCAATGAAACTCGCAGCACAATGGCAATGAGCCCTGAAGGCGCTCATTGCCTGCTGGCCTCACAAAGTGAGGCGAGCAGTGAAGGCAATGAAACACTCGGCACTTAGCCACCAAACACTTAGTAAACGCAGGATCGCATTAGCCTCCAAGCACTTGACAAATGCAGGACTTAGAAAAAATTACGAGACGCGGGACTTCGAAAAAAATTAATACGAGATAGCAAAAATACGAGGTTAATGGCCGATCCACGAAAATGCAAAAAACACAAAGAAAAACAATATTCAACAAAAAAATCACCCACAGCACGGGGGAACAGCCAGGACATCTGGGAGTGAGGAGGAACGAGAATTTAAGTCGATTTCGACTCCTTTCGCCACACGAAAATCGCCTAAGCAAGAAAAAAAAATGGGCACCAAAAAAAAATGAAAACGAGGCTACATGACCCTGGACCTCGCAAAACACTGCCAAACGCGTAGCACTTTCACACAGGAACGAACAAACTACAAAATACACTATTACAAATGACCGAAAATGCTAGCAAGCCGCGTAACACATTAATAACAATACAAATCTACAATGGCGCTTTACATATTAAACCAACGGATTTCCCTTGCGCACGCAGCCTATTTCTAATGCACAGTTGGGACATTCATTACACTTTATCATCAGGGCACCAACACTCAAACTGTACATTGTATGCTGCTGGAAAATATAAAGAGATTGATAGCTCTTCAGGCTATTGATTGCTGTATATATTTGTATTACAAATAGGTAAAGTATATTAATGTATTCAAGAACTAATTAATACATTATTGATTAACTAAATATAGATAAATATATATCTCTCTTTTATAATGAGTGACGAAGGTACTCAGAGGAGCAAAAGTAGACGAGAGGAGAGGCTCACAATGAGCGCCCAAGGTAGTACAAAAAGGTTTACATTGTGTGTCAAACCGCATTCGCATGGCTTCAAATCTTATTGACTGAAAGCCATTGAATACTTTGCACAGGGCTCCTCCAGAAATACAGAGCATCCACAAAAGGACATTTTCCACCCATGCCACTCAATCATTTCCTAATCTATACTAATATAAAACTACACACTTAAGATACAAACCGTGAAAAAGGGTAGGCCTCATTTGCACGTCTTTACCCAGAATCCTTAGTTACAGTGGGTAATTTATGTGGAGAAGCCAGTACTCTGACCTGCTTTGTATATATAGATATGCTCAAAATAGCTATTTTCCCTATAAAGGATAAGATGTGGCTGCTCAGTAATCAGCTTTATTATTAAAGTTACTGACTAGTTTGTATAGATAACATTTCCAGATGAAAATAAACCTTTATTGATACTGCTATCTTAGGCTTCACATTACTGTGCGTTTCTGTCCTAGGCAGAGATAAGCCAGGCAAATATTTTGAGTCTGCGTGACTGGATTACTTTTGTTTTCCGCTTGCGTGTGTTAAACAGGTTGGAGTTGTCTCTGCTTTATATTGAATATATTGTTAACACCCTTAGGTCTTGTGAGGAAATGTATTTTGTCAAGGTGTTGTATTGTATAGTAGTTATAAGGAAAGGCAGACAGCAGCATGCAATAAACAAAATAAAAGACTGCAGCAAAATATAATTTCATATAAAATTGCTTTCTAATAACGCTTTGTCCACTATTATGTTTTATGTTTAGTTAAAAGACCTTATAGAAAAAAATTGACCACAGTGGTCTGTAACCCTCCTGGCGGTATGATTATGTCAGTATTTAGAATGTTAAAGCGGTACAAAAATACTGACATATAACATACTCCCCTTTCCCCCTTATCCTCCTCCCTTTCCTCCCTCCCTCCTCCCCCCCTTATCCCCCTCGTTCTTCCCCCATTACCTCTTCATCACTTCCCCCCTACCCAATCACCTCCCTAACCCCCATTCGCGTCACGTCATTAGCATATGTCGATCCGGTTACAGCCGGAAGACGTGCTGCGGGGTCAGGAGGATCCTCATCAGCAGCTCATCGGAGCATAGTAAGGAGTAAGAAGTAAAGGAGAGAGGGGATAGGGAGGTGATTGGGGAGGAGGGAAATGAGGAGGAGGATGTGGAGGAAGCAGTGTAGGAGGATGATAAGGGGGAGCAGGATAAGGAGGAGGATAAGGAAGAATGGTGGGCTGAGGGGGCCCAGGCAAATTCGGCATCACTGGGCCCCCTCCAGATCCGCCCTGCACACCCTGCACTAATCCCGAGCGAGGCTCGGGGTTACCGATTTAGGTACTTTAAAATTAACCCTGAGCCACGCTCGGGATTACCGCTAGGAGGCTTAAATAACACAAAATGTTACATTTTATATTCTGCACTGATTGTAAAGAAGGCAAGTCACCAAACAAAGCTCATTGACAGTGAAATGAATGTAATAAAGGTTTACTGCAGTTTTAACCAATCACAGCATGGAATCTTTAAAAACAAGTGTTAGTTTTTTAAAGGGACTCAGTCTCCCCTAACAAGAAGGTTATGTCATTTAAAGAACATTAAAAACACACTGTACTAGCAGTTTTTCACTACAGTAAATCATTTCTAAAATTTTTAGAATTTACTTTGTGGCTCCTGTATGCAAATGTGCATCTCCGTATGCTAATGTGTGGCTTAGAGTGCTTGATAAAGGTAGGAGAGTGGTCTATCTGATAGCATTGCAAGTCTTTATGTTAGCTACTACACAGACATACAAGGAGACTGTATTCTTAGTTAGCACATCAAAGCAGCTGACGAATATTAGTGAGTCGCTTATTTCCATATAATTTCGGCAACATGGAATTTCCAACAATTGATTCACTTTAGATGAAATGGATAACACATCATATGGACAGTTTTTGGTGCCAATACCGAAGGGCTTTTCTTGGTTCATGAACAAGAAGGCATTTAAATAGATTCAGCATCCTTGAAAGTACATTGTACAATTTTACCTAACAACAAAAACTTGTGGGCGACCATTATTCTAGGTCCTTGGTGGTCGTGTTCCAGATTATCGCAAAATTAGCAACATATGCAGTGTTCTTCCAACAGCAACCTAATATGAAGTGCCCGGCTTGAGTAGCAAATAACGCACAAACACACATTACTACTCCTTCATGCCACCCGGCTGGTAAACATGTCTGTGGAGGACACAGATATGGATCACTGTAGCTTTAATTATAGTTTTCTTAAAATGCTCTTTGATTTAATACTCGTTTCAAAACCACAAATTTTTTTTATTTACTGTTGATTTTCTTTAAATTCAGAATGTTTCTGAAAGGCCACTATCTTTTGTATGCAACAATGGTATAGAAATTTGAGGACAAATTAAAGTTAAGAGAATGTCATCTGCATAAAGCATAATTTTGGGTTCTAGGGGAGAGCGGATAACCCTGCCTAGTTCAGTTATTTATCCCTATACTATCAACTGAACACCGACAAACACACTGACCCATATCAAATTCTTCTTGGACATCCAAGGATAGGATGCTGAGACCTTGATGACTCATATAGGCAAAATCTTTTAACAAAAACAATGGTGTTACATTGTCCATACAATCTCTTTCTGGTATGAAACGTTATTGACAGTAAATTCTTGGGTGAGCGTTTTAGGTCTGTATCTGCTTATAAGCATTGAGTTGACATCAGATTTTAGGGATTACTGTGATGAATGCTTCTAACATCTTTTGGGAAGATTTTCATTCTTGAAATTCTGTTGAATCAAATTGTGAAATAAGACATAGACAAAGTTCTTATAATATAAATATGAAAGTCCATATGTATCTGGTGCTTTTGAAGGTTGTTGTTGTTTCCTCTTCCTCATTGATTTGAAGCAGGGATGGGCAAGTTTGATCCTGGAGAGCCCCACACACGCCAGGATTTGAGGATATCCCTGCTGCGTTAATCACCTTTTCAGTCATCCTGATTGACTCACCTGTTCTCAGAAAGGATATCCTCAAATACAGGACCAGACTTTCCCATCCCTGATTTAAGTGATGCTATAGTTATGAAGGTATTCTTCTATTATCTAATTCTTGGAAAATATGTCTCCTTCTCAGGATTATTGCTAAAATAAATGAATATGCTAGAGGAACTATTCATTTCAGAATTGTAGCTGTAGTTTGACTGGCTCTTGATCATTTGAGCCTATCAGATTACACAGTGTACATTTCTAAGTGTCGGTCACAAAATCGGAACACACTTTTTCTTTCTCTTAATGGCTTCCCCATTGTCTTTGTTTTCATGGAGCTGTAACTCACAAACTAGAAAAGCGACATAACTTTTAAACAAATAGTTATTTGTCTCTAAGTATTCACTATCATGTAAAAGAAAGTAACTCTAGCAGGGTGTTTATTTAAAGTTAGACATTTGCCCGGTGGCTGTGAAGCAGGCAGCTTGTAACAGTAAATGCAAGTATTGTTCTCCAGAAAGGTAAACACTCTTTTCACGCACAACCTTCACCAAAATATCATGGACGCCTCCAGACACCATCAAGGGCATCAGCAATTTTTATTCTAGTTAAGAGCTAGTAGTTGTGGTCCTTTAAGTCATTGTTTTAATGTGTGAATAATTTTAACACTATCTCTCCCATTTAGTGGCCTCATACACAGACAGTTCAGATGATGAAATCTCTCCAAGAGACAAGCAACAAACTACTTCCAAGGGAAGCAGCGACTTGTGTGTCAAGAACATTAAGCAGGCGGAGTTTGGCCGGCGGGAGATTGAAATTGCAGAGCAAGGTGATGCCTCATACTATCAATCCCCTAAAACATATGGAAGGGAAACTATTGTGTTCAAGTGTCATATCTTATATAAGACATTTCTCTTTTGTTTTCTGTCTAGAAATGACTGCTTTGATCTCCCTGAGAAAGCGAGCACAAGGGGAGAAGCCATTAGCAGGGGCGAAGATTGTGGGGTGTACACACATCACGGCCCAGACCGGGGTGAGTGCATAATAAAAGATATTGGTGATAAATCATCAATCTATTTATTTATACATCATTCTATGGCTCCCAAAAAAAAAAAAAAAAGTTTTGCTGGTTTCTCACTAAACTACGAGGTTCACATCAATACGGCTCTAGCTTTCAGCATTGAAATCCGCAAATGTATAAAATAGCGTATGTGAATTAATCGGTCAGGAACACATTTGTATTTAAGTGACTTATTGCATGTCGTAAGCATGTCGTAACTATGTGGTAAGTTTGCAATACATGCAGCCACAGTAAATTCCAAGCCTGTAAATGCAACGTGAAACCCGCATCGGCTGCGAGTTTGAAATTTGTCTTAGTTACAGAACTCTTAAATTAGAACAGGATGCGAGTTACGGGCTTGATATGCAAACCTGTAAACCATTCTTGCGCAACCTGAATGTGTAGCCTGAACCTGATCAATTAGTCAAACCATTCCTTATGGGTTTAGAGGGAGCCAATGGCAAAAGAGATCGTCATCAGGACATCATTAAAAAATGGAGGTTAAATTTCAAAGACTTACGGGTTTGAATTGCAGGTTTCGATCGGACCTGCTTTCCAGAAATAATGCAATATTGATAACGCCATAAATATGATATTCTATTACATGCAAGTTCCATTTATATGTATTAACACATTGATTGCTGGGATCGAGATAACACGGAAAATGAACATGAAAAAAAGTATTTTATATTGCAGATTTGCGAGCTTGGGAATGTTGTGCTATTATTTCTAATACCTACCATCAGATTCACTTTAATATTAAGTACAGTAGTGTGTTGATGTTTGTATTTACAGTGCTACGTATAGGACTTTACTCCGCTCGCAGGTCCTCTCTAGTACCCGTTGGCTTTTGGGCTCCATTTGCGGGTTATGGGTTTGATCGCCAGTGAATTTGTTGCAATTTATTAGCGAAATTGAAACGTAACAGTTACGGTCTTGACAGATCAAAGGATTTACAGGAGTTCAGTTCAAATTATGATGTCCCATAGAATTTCCTAACTTCCAGAGAGTTAGCGAGTTGCTTTTACGGGGCCAGTTTAATAGCGTAAGTCTTGTGGGCTGTGTTTTTACACGCTAAGGGGATTTAATGGGGCTGTTAGTGTATCTAGTAATGCCTGTTTTATGTATGTAGTTTTGTATATAGCATAAAGTAAAACCTATGGGGTATATGTCCTTTTCAGTCAGATCCAGTTATCTAACTGCAACCCTCCATCCACTGACATATTTTAAAAAAACACATGCTGTAGCTTTCAGGAAGTGGTGAAACAAAGACACGATTTATAAACAGTCAAATTATAAACCGTGAATTGTAACCTCTATTCATAAACAATGTCTTTAATAATTCAGAATTTTCTTTAAAAAATATTTTACAATTCATGTCTTATATAGCTATTAATGTAGATAGTTTGTTAGACACATCACAAACCAGTGGCATTTTTCTACAGTGGTCCTTTAGTAGTCCTTTAATGCAACCAAAAAAGGAAACAATAGAAAGGGAAGAGTCAACGTGCAATAAAAGGAGTTGCATTATCCTTCAAATGGTTTACAGCGGCATTATGATTTTCCTGAACTTCTACATCTTAGATACTATCAGATACAAAAGAGACATAAATATAACTTTGGCAAACATATACATGACACCCGAAACTCCACATTTTGTTTTTTTCACACCAGAAAAAAATTGTGTTCTTTGCAGAGTAATACCCACAGAGGGTGCAACATCTGCAATGGCACAAGTGCGTTAAAACTGAGACTGCTCCCTAAGTGGGTACTACTCCATAGAGCATGCTATTAGGTGTTGTCCATTCTCTGGTGTCTGCATCTTTTACTTTGTTTTACAGAATAACCCTTTGTGTCTCCTGGTAGCTTGTCTCTACATATCATTTTCTTAATTAATGTGATGTTGCATAATATGGGTCAGTGATCAGGGACATGTATGCATACCAGCCATATAGAAACATGCATTATGATGTGTCTTAGACGGAAAGTAGATAATATATGAAAATGACAGATCACATACTCCGTTCTTGGTTGCAGAAGAAGTAAATATTTCTTTATGTCTGACTACTGTATAGTTTTCTAAGGGTGTAGTCATGTTTGAAGTAGACCATAGGATTGGCATAGGCGGTTATCACGGTTCGTCTTTATTTTTCTTTATATTGTTCGACACATTGTTCATTCTTTATATCAAATAATATATTTTTAAAATTCTAGTGATGTTTAGTATGTTGTAAGAAACCTTTTTTTTGTTTGTTTTAAACATTAAGTGGTCTTGCTGGCATTAGTCTTGACGACTGGAGTTGGGAACAGCTTTTTTATGATATTCTATCTGCTTGTCTCATCCTCTGCAATATGTGATTTGTTCCCCTTGGCTGTATCTGCAGGTTCTGATTGAGACTCTGTGTGCACTGGGCGCTCAGTGCCGTTGGTCTGCCTGTAATATCTACTCTACGCAGAATGAAGTGGCTGCTGCCTTGGCGGAGTCGGGTAATTCTCAGTCTGTCACGAGATGGCTCTATTTTGCTCACACATCCATTCTTTCTCTCACAATCTGGTGCACTCCTTCACCTGTCTTTGTTTCTCACATACCTGCTCTCCAACTGTTTGTCTTGTCTTAATTTTCTTGAGCTTTCATATCTATGTATATTTATTTCCTTCACTTCTGGCACTTGGTGTTTCATGCTCACCTATACGTCTCTCTTTGTAGGTGTTGCAGTTTTTGCCTGGAAGGGGGAGTCAGAGGATGATTTCTGGTGGTGTATTGACCGTTGTGTGAACGCTGATGGTGGTTGGCAGGCGAATATGGTACTTAGGCGTTCATGGCTCCCTTGTCCTCTACGCTGTGCCTCATATGTTCTCTCCAACCCTTTCATTCTCTAGTGCCCCCTCTGAGTCTCCTCCAGCCTCCGACTGCTGGCTTCTTGTCCCCTAGATCCTGGACGACGGTGGAGACTTAACTCACTGGGTCTATAAGAAGTATCCAAATGTTTATAAAAAGATCCGCGGCATTGTGGAGGAGAGTGTGACAGGCGTACACAGGTAAGCAATGCATTGGAGGCAAGAGAACCTTTTGTAATCTGGGTTAAGAACCAAAAATGTTCATAGCTGAGTGACTAGGTAGGGACATTACAGTAAATGTTGCAAATTAGAGGAAGAGAATAGTGGAAAAGAAACTAGAAAGAAATAATGTGAAAATGGCAAAAGAGAAGCAAGAGGAAATTTGAGTGTTTATAAAGAGGAAAACGGGAATCGGTAAAAAAATCCTAAAACTGCAACAAATAGGTGAAGGGAAAGGAAGGGAAGTGGAGGGTGTCAGAGTATGAAAGGAGTTGAAAAAATAGTGAATGGTGTGAGGATGGAGAAGTGTGGATAGAAGTACTGTCAATTTGCTGCGGCCATTGTACCATGTTGGCTTTTTGGTAAATCCAACTTCGTTCATTGTGCACTACCAGCACTGTCCAGGCATATTATTTAGGCAACTTTATACCTTGTTGTATTAGAGGTCTGTGCCATGTAATTGCATTTATTGCCTTGTTATTCTCGATTCATGTTTTTACCTCATACGTAGTTTCTCCTCCTACTACTAGACTGTATCAACTCTCCAAGGCCGGCAAACTCTGTGTTCCTGCAATGAATGTAAATGATTCTGTCACCAAGCAAAAATTTGACAATCTGTACTGCTGCCGGGAATCCATTCTGGATGGGTGAGAGATAAAAGTCCATAGTCTAATGATAAGTTGCAGCAAGTCCAGACATTCAGATAGTGCTGTTGTAGATCATTACACACTCACATAGCACACATGTTGGAGAAGCATTGATATATACAACTGTGCATTAGGAATGCATTATTACACACACAGACAAATTGCCTCTTGCAATGCATTACAAATAAGACACAGAGCTGGCATCACCCTTGGATTACTGTAGGTAATGTGACTCAAGTGGATTTTCTGCAAACATGTAGCCCACCTCTTGCAGATGCTTCAAGGTATGTTTTCAGCTGTACTAGAATATTTCTTCCAAACACATCATCACACAAATCGTGTTTGCAGGATCATCAGGATTCAGTCATAGATCCTCTTGCAGATATGTGAGAAAACAGTTTAATTCCTGTGAGTTTTCTATACAGAGCATTACTACATATTATACTGTTGCATGAAGAAACACTCTGAACCTTTTGCAGAGCACTCCCTCTATTGTGCACCAGGCATGAGCTTGAGGACACAAACAATGGGTAGTATTGATACACACTGACTCCAGGAATCTCTAGCACTTAATCACATATTTACACAGCACATCTTTTACACTCAATAGTACTTAAATATAAGTAGCACCTCCCTTGGAGATTGATAGAGATTCACCATAGTCAGGACTAAGAAGGATGTCAAACCACAAACAAGTTCATATTGCACATCTAGCAGAGACATCAGGCCACATGCAGTCAAAGCAACAATTTCAGAGACATCAAATTAACGTCGGGAACACCCGGTTTTGGTAGGTACATCAACTGATGTTTATGAGCACATTGTAAGTCCTTTATTCTGCAGGCTGAAGAGAAGCACAGATGTGATGTTTGGGGGGAAGCAGGTTGTGGTGTGTGGCTACGGAGAGGTGAGTACCCTTCAGCTTAGGCTGGATGTGTGTTGTCTTTGAGATACTAGAGAATTTCATCTCGTGTCAAGTGAGTATTGCAATGTGAAATATGTGTCTGCTTGCTCAGTGAATCTTTTATAATTGTTATTTATTATCTGCAAAACTTGTACCATCCGTGTTGATGCTGCATTGTGAATTCTACCATTTCTGTTTGTTACTAGACTCAAGATCCCCCATGATCTGTCCTTTTTGTCTTTGTTTTATTCTGCAGGTTGGTAAGGGATGTTGTGCAGCTCTGAAGGCCTTGGGAGCTATTGTGCATGTTACAGAGATTGACCCAATCTGTGCTCTACAAGCCTGGTAAGATGCAGTATTATAGAATACTGTACATTCAAATTCATTTTAATAACATGTTTGCTGATAAAAGTACCTCTTCAACAGACCTCTGCAATTTGTAACAAAGGGAGGGAGTTGTGAGAGGGGAATATCCATTAATAGCTGGCAATTTACTACAAACTCTTGGTCTACTGAGAGTCCCAGACCTTGTATGGTGATATTGCTATTAGTAAAGGTGCAGACATTGCTGGGGACACAGAAACACACACATATTTTGATAAAAACGTCACATGCTTGTGAAGTATTTTACAAACTATCAACATTAGTAGGTATGAAAGACAGAAACATAAAATCAATTTTACATAAATTCTTATATTCAGATGACTCTGAGTTTCTATCTCAGATTGGTAATCTGTCTGTAGCCTGAGGGGGAGCATTTTCCAATTGGGTTTACTAATCCATTGAGCTCTATTGTCAAGTGTGTTATGGAGGCAGTTTTAAACATAAGTGAATATAAATCTTATTTTAATCCATGGTTCCTCCCACTCCTCGGTTTCTACACAGGTTCTTCTAAAGGGCATACTATAAATAATACACTTCAGTGGTCCTTTAAGCTTTTATCCTTTTTTATACATATTCTAAGAACATTTAAGATAATATTAATTTTGAGAAAAGCATCTACAGCACCTGTATTCTTCTTGTAAGAAACACAGAAATAGGCAAACTAGCACAAAAGAAAAAAATCAGGTTATCAGTTTCAAATCTAATGCTAATGTTCATTATAAGGCCATTTGTTTTACTATAGGCTGCTTTGCTCTACTGTTCTCAGATCCATACTGTATATTGTACATAAGTAGAGTGTACTTTTTTATGTGAAATTAAATACAGACTACTCTGGGAGCAGAAACACTGGACATAGATGGATCATGTGAGCTGTCTCCCTCAGTCATACATTTGCATCAAAGTAATCAATTATAATACAGCAGTGTCTCACTTAGCTGTATACACAGATACACAACAGCGTAACACAGTAGGACAGAGTTGTGTTCAACGTCCTTATAAAAACATAGGGCCTCATTCAATTGCAATTTGGCCAAATTAATAGGATTCTATATAAGCACAGAGCATATATTTTTACAGAAGTTTTTCGTTAGTGACGACCTTGCTTTTGGATAGAAGTTCACGAAGTAAAAACTTCTGTAAAAAAATATGCTATGTGCTTATATAGAGCCCTTTTCAATTGGCCAAATCGCAATTGAATTAGGCCCATAGTTTACATACAGTCAGGTCCATAAATATTGGGACATCGACATAATTCTAATCTTTTTGGCTTTATACACCACCACAATGGATTTGAAATGAAACGAACAAGATGTGCTTTAACTGCAGACTTTCAGCTTTAATTTGAGGGTATTTACATCCAAATCAGGTGAACGGTGTAGGAATTACAACAGTTTGTATATGTGCCTCCCACTTTTTAAGGGACCAAAAGTAATGGGACAGATTAACAGTCATAAAACAAACTTTCACTTTTTAATACTTGGTTGCAAATCCTTTGCAGTCAATTACAGCCTGAAGTCTGGAACGCATAGACATCACCAGACGCTGGGTTTCATCCCCGGTGATGCTCTGCCAGACCTCTATTGCAACTGTCTTCAGTTCCTGCTTGTTCTTGGGGCATTTTCCCTTCAGTTTTGTCTTCAACAAGTGAAATGCATGCTCAATCAGATTCAGGTCAGGAGATTGACTTGGCCATTGCATAACATTCCACTTCTTTCCCTTAAAAAACTCTTTGGTTGCTTTTGCAGTATGCTTCGGGTCATTGTCCATCTGCACTGTGATGCGCCGTCCAATGAGTTCTGAAGCATTTGGCTGAATATGAGCAGATAATATTGCCGAAACACTTCAGAAATCCTCCTGCTGCTTTTGTCAGCAGTCACATCATCAATAAATACAATTGAACCAGTTTTATTAGCAGCCATACATGCCCACGCCATGACACTACCACCACCATGCTTCACTGATGAGGTGGTATGCTTTGGATCATGAGCAGTTCCTTTCCGTCTCTATGCTCTTCTCTTCCCATCACTCTGGTACAAGTTGATCTTAGTCTCATCTGTCCATAGGATGTTGTTCCAGAACTGTGAAGGCTTTTTTAGGTGTTGTTTGGAAAACTCTAATCTGGCCTTCCTGTTTTTGAGGCTCACCAATGGTTTACATCTTGTGATGAACCCTTTGTATTTACTCTGGTGAAGTCTTCTCTTGATTGTTGACTTCATCACACATACACCTACCTCCTGGAGAGCGTTCTTGATCTGGCAAACTGTTGTGAAGGGTGTTTTCTTCACCAGGGAATAATTATTCGGTCATCCACCACAGTTGTTTTCAGTGGTCTTCCGGGTCTTTTGGTGTTGCTGAGCTCATCAGTGCGTTCTTTCTTTTTAAGTATGTTCCAAACAGTTGATTTGGCCACACCTAATGTTTTTGCTATCTCTCTGATGGGTTTGTTTTGTTTTTTCAGCCTAATGATGGCTTGCTTCACTGATAGTGACAGCTCTTTGTATCTCATATTGAGAGTTAGCAACAAATGCAAATAGCACACTTGAAATGAACACTGGAGCTTGTATCTGCTCTTTGTAAATAGGATAATGAGGGAATAACACACACCTGGCCATGGAACAGCTGAGCAGCCAATTGTCCCATTAGTTTTGGAACTGTAGACAGTTGCAATAGAGGTCTGGCAGAGCATCACCGGGGATGAAACCCAGCGTCTGGTGATGTCTATGCGTTCCAGACTTCAGGCTGTAATTGACTGCAAAGGATTTGCAACCAAGTATTAAAAAGTGAAAGTTTGTTTTATGACTGTTAATCTGTCCCATTACTTTTGGTCCCTTAAAAAGTGGGAGGCACATATACAAACTGTTGTAATTCCTACACCGTTCACCTGATTTGGATGTAAATACCCTCAAATTAAAGCTGAAAGTCTGCAGTTACAGCACATCTTGTTCGTTTCATTTCAAATCCATTGTGGTGGTGTATAGAGCCAAAAAGTTTAGAATTGTGTCGATGTCCCAATATTTATGGACCTGACTGTATACAGTTGTACCATGGTTCTCAATTTTAATCCGTTCCAGACGACAGGTTAAATACCAAAAAGGTTGAGTGCCAAACTCCCAAAAGGAGTAATGTAAATTGGTTTTGGCAAACGCAATGAGTACCAAGGTTTTTCTTGCTCATCCAGACAGTTTGAGTTTTGAAAATGTTGAGTTCCGAGGAGGTTAAGAACCAAGGTAACACTGTATTTTAATTGATTAATAATATTTCACTTATAATAATTGTGGATCTTACGAATGTTGGTCACGTTTGCGATGTTGGCCCGTGGGACTTAGGCTGCAATGAGCGCCAAAGGCGTTCATTGCAGGGCTCGTGATGAGCAAGCCGAGGTACGCAGTTGCAGGTCTGCACGAAATTACGAAGTTAGCGGCCGAGCCACGGAACTGCAAAGACCAGCAAAAAAGCCCAAATATGCATAAAATTAACTTACACACTTTACAAACAGCACAGGAGGAGAGCCAGGGAACCTGTGAGTGAGGTTACACGTTAATTTGAGGCATATTTTTAATTTTTTTACAATCGAAAATCGCCTACGTAAGAGAAAAAATGGCGGTCCAAAAAAACGTAACAAGATGAAAACGAGGCAGAAGGCAGTAAAAAAGAGCCCAAAGCCAGTAACGCTTAACGCAAGGCAGTAACACTTAACGCAAAGCTCCTAAACCACACTGGGGTAAAAGGGGCTCATTGCAAGCCATGCGATGAGCAACAAAGTAGTTTATCGCAAGGCTCGCGATGAGCACAGAAGGTGATTATTGCAAACCACAAAAGTTGTGGGTTGCAAAGGCCTGCAATGAGCGACAAAGGGCCGTACAGTAGACAAGAGTGAGAGTCTCGAGATGAGCGCTGAAGGTACAGCATTCCCAGCCTTAAAATGTTATTCCTGTAATTTTTGGCAATTTCCTAGTAGTTACATAAAAAATATATCTGTGAGGTACATAACAATTAGTGGGGTATATAAAATATATTTACTATGAGTAAAAAAAAAATCTAATGTTAAAATTAATAGAGTAATTTCCAAATACTTTATTAATAAGGCAGTATAATTTAATGCACGTTTATGGATATTATATTAAATAGGCTAACTTAAGTGCTCAAATAATACATCCCAGTGCAGTTAAAGGTCAAATATTTATATCCGAATTTTTATTTAAAATAAAACACTTCCCGCAAACAATGTAAAATCGTTCCTTATTACAAATAAATCACAGGCCTAACTAAAACATTACCCATGATTTACTTCCTGTACCTCCCCCTTTTATTTTCTTTTTATTTATTTATTTTTACACTTAATTCAGTGCATTTGGACCACATCAAAGAAAAGATCTCTTAAAAACATTTTGAAATACTTTTACATTTTTTTTAATATGTTCTTTTTTTACAGAGAAATTTTATAAGTGAAATCTCTGTTTACATGGAGACTCTGACATGCCCCCAGACACACTCACAGCAACTGCTTCTTGCCGTGAGCACAAGCTGATAGTGTTAACCCTTCACAAATTCATCTGTGTAGGGAAATGACAACTGGAATTTACTAAAAATGACTTGTCCTGCTGCATTCCTGTATATATATATATATATATATATATATATATATATATATATATATATCTTTGTGTTCAAGAAGCTTCACCGACCGGTTCCCAGCAGATGTTGTTAATATGGAACAGTAATATCATGGTACAATCAGGAGTCTGTTTGTTTGTAACCGACCCGAGACCATAGTTTTTTATGTGTTACTAGTGTAATTTAGAAAAAAAACCAATAGATCATTCTAACATAGAATCTTGTGCTCTTTCACACCAAGAAGAGCACTTATAATGAGTTAAATGGCCCTTTAATCTATATTTCTACCTGGTATTCTGTTATAATATGAAGTACAAATGTAAGTCGCATCCTGCATTGTAAAAAAAAAAATATATATATATATATATATATATATATATATATACACATCCTTGCTTGTTGCATTGTTTTAATATGTTTTCAGATGAATGCTAAAAAATGGTATATCCATGTACTTTGAACTATTTTAATACCAATCGATTAAGATTTGCTGTATTCTGCCTTGTTGCTACTTCCTTATCTTGTAATACACCAGTATGTCCAAGGGCTACTGCACACACTGTATTACACCTGCGTTCTAACTCGCTCTATATTACACATGTATGCCCTGCCTCATTGCTACTTCCTTACCTTATTTCTTTTAATTTATTTTTAGTTATAGTGTATATAATTATATGGTAATAAGTGTGCTATGTTTGCTCCTTTTTGTCTCTGTCCCTTGAACACTTGGTGTTACCACTGGTGAGTTATTGTGCTACCTGCTGTCCCCACTCCTTTACATTTTCTCTTTGTTTCATAGCATGGAGGGTTTTCGTGTGGTTAAACTGAATGAGGTCATAAGGCACATGGATGTGGTCATCACTTGCACAGGTATTCATGAAAATTAGAGAGAGATGTGTGTGTAACTCAGAGTTTTTTTTTCTGCTGAACTATTCCTCTTATACTCTTCAAAGGTTTCTTGTGAGCAATCGTGACAGACATACAATTGTGCTCAAAAGTTTGCATACCCTGTCAACAATTGTGAAATTTTGGCATTTATTTTGAAAATATGACTTTTTTTTTTTATTAAGGGATAGTGATCACATGAAGCCATTTATTATCACATAGTTGTTTGGCTCCTTTTTATCATAATGAAAACAGAAATCACCCAAATGGCCCTGATCAAAAGTTTGCATACCCTTAGTTCTTAATACGGTGTACTGCCTATTTTAGCATCAATGACCACGTGCATGCTTTTGTAACAGTTGTCTATGAGGCCCCTAATTCTTGCAGGTGGTATATCTGCCCATTCGTCTTGCCAAAATTTCCTCCAGTTCATGCAAAGTCTTTGGTCGTCTTGCATGAACCGCACGTTTGAGATCTTCCCAGAGTGGTTTGATGATATTAAGGTCAGGGGACTGTGATGGCCACTCCACAACCTTCACCACTTTCTGCTGTAACCACTTGTTAGTCAACTTGGCCTTGTGCTTAAGGTCATTGTCATGCTGGAAAGTCCAAGAGCGTCCCATACGCAGCCTACGTGCAGAAGAATGCAAATTGTCTGACAGTATTTTCTGATAACGTGCTGCATTCAACTTGCCATCAATTTTCACGAGATTCCCCGTGCCTAGATTTGCCGTTCCTATAGAGCTACATCAGTGAGCCACCACCATGCTTCATGGTGGGGATGGTATTCTTTTCACTATAGGTCTTGTTGACCCCTCTGACAAAATAGTGCTTATGGTTGTGACCATAAAGCTCTATTTTGGTCTTGTCACTCCAAATTACAGTGTGCCAGAAGCTGTGAGGCGTGTCAAGGTGTTGTTTGGCATATTGTAACCAGGCTTTTTTGTGGCATTGACAAAGTAAAGGCTTCTTTCTGGCAACTCGACCATCCAGCTCATTTTTGCTCAAGTATCGTCATATTGTGATCCTTGAAACAACCACACCGTCTTTTTGCAGACCAGCCTGTATTTCTCCTAAGGTTACCTGTGGGTTTTTCTTTGTATTCCAAACAATTCTTCTGGCAGTTGTGGCTGAAATCTTTCCTGGTCTACCTGACCTTGGCTTGGTATCAAGAGATCCCCAAATTCTCCACTTCTTAATAAGTGAACTTACTGACTGGCATTTTCAAGGCATGGATATCTTTTTATATCCTTTTCCATCTTTATGAAGTTCCATTGCCTTGTTACGCAGGTATTTTCACAGTTATTTTCTGCTCCCCATGGCTCAGTATCTAGCCTGCTCAGTGCATCCACATGAGAGCTAACAAACTCATTGACTATTTATACACAGCCTTTAATTGCCATTTTAACCTGTGTGTGTCACCTTGTAACAAGGCCAAACATTCAAGGGTATGTCAACTTTTATCAGGGCCATTTGGGTGATTTCTGTTATCATTATGATTTAAAAAGGAGCCAAACAACTATGTGATAATACATTGATTCATATGATCACTATCCTTCAATAAAAGACATTTCATTTGCATGATCAGTCATATTTAAAAAATAAATGCAAATGTTTCACAATTTCTTCCAGGGTATGCACATTTTTGAGCACAACTGTATCTCAAGAGTTGGAGATTCCAGTGTTGGAGCCTGCTACCACACTTAAGGGTCAAAAACATGTAAGACTAAGCATTTATGCTTTGCTGTTTTGTAAGAAGACCAAACTCCCTTCAGAGACTGTGGCAAGGTATGGTATATCTGTGAGTAGAATAATGAGAGGCTAAATCCTTGCATCTCTTCTTCCTTTAGAAAGGTAGAGACTGATGAAGCCGTCCATCTAGTGACCCATTAATGTCACAAGCCACTTTAAATGGCGACTGCAGATAGTTTCGGATCTCAGGTCACTCGTTATTTTCACACTATTAAGTGTAATTTAGAGCCTGGACAAATGTGTCTGAGAACTTCTGATTCTGAATCGTCCACAAAACCAGTGGCGATAGGAGATACTTTAGCTTCATTTAAAGCAAATCATAGTGACTACCTTATCAGAGGGGTTCTTGCCACTTTGAATGACAAAGAAGAGTTGGTAGTTGAGTTTTCCAGAGACTTAAAAAAACACCATCATTTCCCTCTTCATTCAGTGGCGACATTTTTGGCCACAGGTGAATTTTACGCAGAGTGGCAAAAAAACTATATTTGCAAAAACATAGTCATAGGTACTAAGTAGTGCTGTTCTATAGGCATGATAACCCACTTGTGCCCTTCACAGGGGAGAATTCTCCTGTAGTATATGACTCTAGTCAAAAGATCTTATAGCACTTTTGACAAAATGCACCACTATTCCTTTAGAAAATTTTACTTCTTACAGAGCTGTATTGGATAGGAAATTGGCTTCTTTTTTAAAAAAAAATCCATATTCTTGCTGCTCTGAATGGAACAGTTCTTCAACTTTAGATTATCTGTGTCCATCAGGGGCATTGGCAGCTCTGCCTGTCTGCTGAAGTGTCATGGAGATGGAAGTAGGCCAGTTGATGCCGCTGGCCCTGGCCCATGATATGATTAGCTCTGCTCCCACCCAATGATAGTTCACGAGCCATCATAGCCCTGCCTCCTTTACTGAGCATTCCTAGTCTGAAGCAGATCTATACTGGTCATCCAATTTGTTTTGGCTAATCCGGTTAGATGAAAGATTTGAGAAATAGCACTATGTTAGTTGCTATGGCAACAGCACACAGCATAGTCAGGAAGCAGGGATGAGTCATATCCCAGCAGTGACTGGGAGGCTGACAACTCTGCTCTCCTATTGGCAGAGCAAGCAAGAGCAGGTTAATAGTGGGTTAATATTGCTCCCCGGATGCTTCATGCTGATTGGGTAGGGATCAGGAAGTTGTGGGGGTGTCAACATAATCATTTTAGGGGGATTTTTAGATATTGATAAAAATAAAACATTTTATGAGATGTGCTTCATACACATAGGCTGCTTTTTGCCTATAGAGAGCAGAGATGTTTTAATCCAGCAAATTTAGATATCCCTTTAAGGATTGGAGCAGAGAGATAATGTGTGGTGAGGGGGTTGACAAGAAGAGAATTAAAGTAATTGAGACAGAATATAATGTGTAAATGGGTAGAGATATTCCATTTTACTTGCTTATGTGATTGTCCACATTAGTCGTCTGTTTTGTAGTTTACCAGTGGAAAGGCTAAAACCGACAGGTTTATGACCATGTCTAAATCTGCAGTGATATTGTATCCTTGCTCTCTAGTGATTTAAATGTTTATATTTGGCATTCTATCCACAGGTAATAAAAATGTGGTAATGAGGGAACATCTGGATCGAATGAAGAACGGCTGCATCGTGTGCAACATGGGACACTCAAACACTGAGATTGATGTGGTGAGACTATTGTGACAAGACTTATAACCCAAGGAAGTTATGTGATCTTAGACTTCTATTCCAGACTAGATATGGAGGCTTACTCCCAGAGTTCAGGTCCCTTCAATGTTAATAACCATATATGTGCACTTGCTGACAAACAGCCTCATTCAATTGCTCCGTTTTTGTGATCCAAGGTCGCAAGTGGAAATCATAGGCAAATTCCCTATTAATCTGCCTCCATTTTGCGACCTTGAATCAGGTTCCGACTGACGGCCGTGCGAAAATGGCCGACGTGCAACTTGGAGCTTACATCACTCTGAAGCCTTTGATCAGTCAGTTTTTTGCAGGGCTGAAAACGCATATCCCTATTCGATAGCCCAAACCCTCCCACTCCGAAAAAGTATCCCAGCTTGCAAAGTGCAAATGCAGGATAAAGTTCTGCTTGTGCTCCCCTAACACCCCTCCCCATAATCCTACATGAGACCCCAATAATGCAGGGGCCCCGATCGACACCCCTGCAGGGTCCAAACATTAACACCTTTCTGCGTTAGTCCCAATTGGGACCCCTGCAGTGTGCCCACATTAACTCCAATGCTGGGGGTCCCCATCGGGACCCCTTGAGGGTCCCCACATTAACCCTGCAGTGGGGGTCGCGATTGGGACCCCCACTGCATTTAAAATGTTTAAATTCCCCGCCGCCGGTCCTAAAAGGGCCCGCGGCACACAAATAGTTAAGGCCGGCAATTTGCAGTTTATTTGTTCAATAGGGCTCTTTTGGGTCCTAATTCACTTTAGTATTAGTTCTAGCACTTAGCACGTTTTGGCTATTTTCTCTTCATCATTGTATCCAATCATCTGGTTGTTGTTATGATTAATGCAGTTTAGCCAGTAGAGGTATTACTATATTTATTATTTGGCAGCTGTAGCGTCGTGTGTTTAGTTTTTTTTACTTTCATTGGTTTTATAATAACTATTAAAAGCTATGTTTTATTGGCTACTATTGATTATAATAGGTTCCTAGGAGTGCACCACTACAAAGGGATGTTCTTTACCATTATGCCTTAAAAGACCCACACTAAATAAAAATTAACCCTATCACTCACGGGGCTCTATACAGAGCCCCATAAAGCCTCTATTTAACCCCATCAGTCCAATAGAGGTCTATATAGACCCCATTAGGACACTAATTAACCCCTATGATAACACTATAAGTGCCATGAGGGTCCTCCAAGTACTACACTATTAACCCAACCCTGGACCTATTTAACCATAAATGTACCTATCTAACCCCATCTAGGCTTATCTAACACCATCTAGGCCTATCTAACCCCATCTCTAATGGGGGTCTATACAGACCCTCATAAGCCTCCATCTAACCCCATCTCTTATGGGGGTCTATACAGACCCACATACGCCTCAGTTTAACCCCATCAGTCCCATAAGGGTCTATAAAGACCCTCATGGCACAATTATAACCCTAACATTAACCCCATAAGTGCCATGAGGGTCCTCCAGGACCCCCATGACACTAAGTACAAACACCACACTACACTACACTATCCCCCCCCCCAATAAATCACTAAATTTAAACTAACCCCCTCTACCCTAGCCTATTAACACCTACACTACCTACCTAACTGCCTATTAACCCCCACCCCACTAATTACACAAACTAAAAACATCCCACCACTACAGAAAATAAAAAAAGAATTACCTAAAAAGCAAATACATGCACAAATAACACATCACATTACAATACATACACAATATAATACAGTAATATACAGTTCAAATATACCCCAACTACCTGATCTTAACCCCCTATCTAAATATAGGGGCTCTGTACAGACCCCCATAAGCTTCTATTTAACCCCGTGAGTGATGGGGTTAAATAGAGGCTTATGGGATCTGTATAGAGCCCCATGAGTGATAGGGTTAAATAGAGGCTCATGGGGCTCTGTACAGACCCCCATAAGCCGCTATTTAACCCCATGAGTGATGGGTTTAAATAGAGGCTTATGGGGGTCTGTATAGAGCTCCATGAGTGATAGGGTTAATTTTTATTTAGCTCAGGTACTTTAAGGATCCGCAAGGCGGGAAATTTGAATTTAAGATGCAGTGGGGGTCCCGATCGTGACCCCCACTGCAAGGGTTAATGTGAGGACCCTCAGCATTTGGGGAGTTCATTTTAGTACCCCCATTGCCGGCCTTAACTATTTGTGTGCCGCGAGCATGGGGTTCATGTGGGGACACTGCAAGGGTCTGATTAGGACCCCTGCATCATTGCGGTTCATGTGGGGACCCTGCAGGGGTCCGATTGGGACCTTTGCAGCAGGGTTAACATATTGGTAGGCTGCAAGAGCACTCGCAGCTTTGAGTACCGTCAATCATGGTAGTCGCAAACCCAGCTCTGCTTTCGTCGGAACCATTGGTTTCCAATTTCGGTTGTCGGGCAACGTGACTCGGCCTTGGAAACGGAGGGGAAACGCAGCTCACTCTGAGACATGCGGCCGTCTGCTAGTAAGCTGCGAGCTGGCAATTGAATGCGGCTCAAAATTAGTATTGTTATGTATTAGCCTGAAAGTGATATGATATCCACTATTTTTATTAATCAAAATCATCTATTAAAAAATATTGGGATACATTACTTCTGTTGTCACTAAATCTTTCCCCTTCTCTCCTCCACCCAGTTTTCTTTCCTTCCTCCATCTTTTTTTATACCGCCTGCCTTTCCTATCGTTTCCTCTGTATGTTTTTCTTGCACTCTTGCATTTTTCTTCCTTCCTTCTTTTCACTCAACATCTTCCGTCCTCTTTTTCTCTCTTTCCTTTCCTCTTTCTCACTGTTGCCCCTGTCTTCCTTCCTCACTTTTTACCTTTTTATTTGTAAATAAAGAGGGTTTGATCATTTAAATATTTTCAGTGAAAGGCCTGTCTGCTTATTGTACAGAGAGTCCAAATAATAGGAACAATACTAGTTTGGCTGCCTTATTAATGACATGTTCTTTTTTAGACCAGCCTTCGCACACCTGAGCTGACATGGGAGCGAATCCGATCTCAGGTGGACCATGTAATCTGGCCAGATGGGAAGAGAGTAGTTCTGCTTGCTGAGGTAGGTATTAGCACTTATCCAGACATTAATGTGACAGGAAGTGTGGGATGAATGAGAGGGCATAAAAATGGTATTGCAGTATTTCTGCCAGCTGTTACATATGATGGAGATGGCTAAAGGACCACAAATGGTCCACAATTCATAACTTCCAAGTAATAAAGATCAATATAAATATCTTTTCAATTCTTTGTGATTTTCAAAAATGATCTTTTGTAAGATAACCTAAATTTGAAAATGCTGGCTCCACTTCCTTAGGATGGATTTTCTAACCTCTTATTTTACAAACTGCCTAGTATTGGTGGCAGAGTGTACTACTTTCCTGCAGCCACAGTCAAAGTACATTACACTCCGCCATCAAAGCTGAAGGACCACAGTATTTTGGTAAAATATTCAAATGCTTATGAAGTGTGTAACAACATTACCAGGAGCATAATCACATTTTTAGACAAAATGTGATATTTAGATGTCACTGGCATTCTATTTTAAACTGCCAGTCTCTGTAGCTTGAGGGGGAGGGTTATCACAGGGGGCCTTACTCTGTCACTGAATTATATTGACAATTGTGTTATTTGGAGAAGCTATATATATTTTTTTTAATCCAAAAATAATACAGATTGTATAAGAATCTATGGTTCATCCCACTACCTACACGTTTCTAATCCTTTTATGAACAAAGATGAAATGTCCATCATTTTGAAAACAAAACTGAATACAACAGAATTAACGGCCTCAATGCATGTCACATTATCAAGTAAAATTCTTCAAAATTGCTAACTGTACATATAACATTTCAGGGGTCAATTAAGCAGTTTGTATAAGATGAGGGAAGCCTAAAAGTGGGAAAAAACAGCTATTTTTAGCAAAGTGTTCTCGCAAAAGATTGCAGAAAATATGCTGGATATTGCAGAGGTTTTTAACAGTTGTTATTCGATATTAACGGGACCAAATGCGGCGTTCCTTGTAATGTGTGTACTTGTTAGCCACCGTACTGTTGCTGGTTAAAGGGCGTTGAAAACATATATTTTTTTTGGGTGGGGGCACCTGAAAGAGTGTATTTGATAATTTACCAATCATGTTTTTTTTTCTTTTTTAGTTTTTGCTCCCTAAGCAGAAAAAAAAAACAGATTTCAATTGTTTAATTGACCTGGGGGCTTGCCTCTGTCAGCCAATGAGCAGTAATATACACTATATGCATGTCCTGTTAGTTTCAATGATATTTAAACAGGTTTTACCTAATATTTATTCATGCAAAACACAACTTTGATATTGTTTAAAATATACTATTTTGAATGCATGAAAAGAGGAATTTGTGTTAGTTTAAGTCCTTTGTTGCAAAATACTAAAATCCTAAGGAACAGAAACTGTGTTTGTCACAACAGAAGGTGCTTGATCATATTCCTCTAAAATCAGTGGCATTATGAAAACAAAGGAGCTACAGATAATCGCAGTATAACTATCTTTTTCCAGAGACTGTGGTTACGCCAATCGCAAATCATTAAAAATGTTATTTTATTCACTTATATTATCTGCATTTCAGGGCCGTCTCCTCAATCTGAGCTGCTCAACCATTCCTACCTTTGTCCTCTCAATAACTGCTACCACTGAGGTAGGTGTGACTGTATGTGCTTTGTGTACATATGTGTATATATGAGGTGGTAACAATGTCTTATTCCTGCACTTCCTCTGCCTTACAGGCGTTGGCACTGATAGAATTATACAATGCCCCTGAAGGGAGATACAAACAAGATGTGTACCTGTTGCCCAAGAAGATGGGTAAGTGAGGTGATACAGGGGAATTGTTCCCCGTTGTCTCTAATCCCCTCAGATTTGTCGCTATACCCTTAACCCGCATAGATTGTAACCTCTTATGAGACCTTCTGTACCAATTAGTTAAATTGTTATCTTTGTCTTATGTATTTACTTTACCCCTTGTACTTAGCCATACAGAATATATTAAGGCTTATTTGACTCTTATGCTTAAAAAAAAAACAAATCACAAGCACAGTGTAAATGGCAATAGTTTCTGTTGCAGCAAAATAATGTTGGCTTTTTCTATGGTTACTTGAGATATACTAGTCCCAAATAAAAAAAAGCTGAAATGTATTATTGTACTTAAGAGAGCATACAACCATATAGAAGGAGATGGTAATGTATGGTCTATATCAGGGATGCCCAATCTCGGTCCTGGTGGGCCACACACATGCCTGGATTTGATGATATCACTGCTGTGCACAGGTGAGTCAGTTACTTCTTCAGTCATCCTGATTGACTCACCTGTGCACAGAAAGAATATCTTCAAATCCAGGCCCGGGTGCGGCCCTCCAGGACCGAGTTTTGACACCCCTGGTCTATATAGTACCTGAGAGGTCGTTTGCAGCTGAACTCCGGATAAAAGACAAGGTAATTAAACGATTTTGAAGCTTTTAAATGCTAATGGCCCATGATAGACACAGGAGGGAGGACATACGCAGCTCTGCTGGAGGAGAAAACAGTTTAGAAGCTAAAATGTACTTTTATTTATTTGAAACTGTATACTATGTTTAATAGCCTTTACTTGTAAATGCACTACAGTGGTTCCTGACATTTCGGAACCTTTAAAAGAACACTGATAAATCCAAATCTGTTTGGGTTGATTCTGAAGTTAAACTGGATTGGAATTTGAACTTGAACCCTCCCATCCATTCCCAGTGAGTCACAGTTCGGGAGGGAAAAATGATCAAAGCTGATCTATACTTCTCTTGTAGAAACATGGTTGATTGACCCAGCCAATATAATTGCAGTTCAAGCAGAATTTTTTCCTACTTTCTGCCCTATTGTTCCTTTGATGGGGATGATGGTTTCATATCACATTGACTGGAAAATGAAGTCCTAATGTGAGATCTGTGCATCATTTTATAGGGATTCTCCTCCCCTGTAAGATACATACTACCGTATTTTTCCGTGTATAAGACAATATTTTTTGCCAAAATGTTTACATTTAAAATAGGGGGTTGTCTTCTATACAAGGAATACAGCACAGCAAGCCAGCTGCCAGTGGCCGCTAGATGGCGCTGTCGCTGTTGAACTGTGGGGCCATTACTGTAACAGGAGTGGAGGAGGAGGCGGAGGAACAGAGCAGGCAGGAGGAGGAGAGCAGGGACAAGGGGTTCATTATTTGTGTATACTTTATGTACACCATCTAGGTATGTCCATGCATGTGCAGAGCTTTATCTAATACATGTGTGCTTGTGCTTTATATACACACCATCTAGGTGTGTGAGTCCATGTAAATACATGTGCAGAGGTACATCTGATAATACATGTGTGATGTTTGATGAAGCTGCATATAGGTATACCTTTTGGATAAGAGTGCAGATACTTTTGCAGTAAAAAAACATATAAAACAAAACTGGTATATGTGTTATACATTTTAATGCTACTGATGAGAAATGTTAAAATACATTGCATTAATAGTTTTTTGAGCACTGGCCCATAAAAAATTCAGAAAATGATTAAATAACCTAGTTAAAACGTTTATATGAAACTATTTTTTGCCTTAAGAGTCTGCCATGATTGCATATTTATTTCTTAGTTTTGGACTCAAAAAATAGGGGACATCTTATACATGGGGGCGTCTTATACACGGAAAAATATGGTAATTATGAATGTTATTCAAAACACATTTTTTTATACAATTTTGATAACTTACATTTTTGCTAGGAACATCCATCCTTCCTGGACAGCCTACTGTGATGTTAAACAAGCTTGATAACTGCTACCACCCAGCCTGTAGGTTTCTGCTGCATCAGCTGTGAGTGGGATCTCTATACAGAGAGGTGGCTACATGACCAAACACAAACAAATTAGCCCACATTACACATTATATCTATTTGCAAAAACATTCTCTATGTGATCATTTTCTATTTTTTTTAAGTGTATTTTGTGCTGTAACATTTAAATTATGAAGACTAGGTCTTGTCCATTGTGAGCAGACCTCTAAAACCACAGAGGATCCTTATCTGATTTTGCTGGTTCAGCCTTTTCTCAGTTGGTACCTCCTTATTTTGCCCTCAGATGAATATGTTGCCAGTCTGCATCTGCCTTCTTTTGATGCTCACTTGACGGAGCTGTCCGATGATCAGGCCAAATATCTGGGACTCAACAAAAATGGACCTTTTAAACCAAACTACTACAGGTAAGATACACTTAGGAAATGTAATTCTAGAATAATAAGCCGGTGGTTTGGACATCCTCCTGTAATTCTGTGGTGAACACCTTGCTTTGTTACAGATACTGATGCTTCAAAAGGCTCATCTGAATTTTATGAAGACGGAAAAAAAGAAGACCGGGCTGATTTTAACAAGTTATTGTTTGTTATTCTTTTTTGTTTGTTTGTTTTACATTACTGTGGCATCCTGGTCTCTTTTATTTTTTTTTTATCTGTGTGTGCATGTTTTTTTCTCTTTTTATGTGGAGGGGAAGCTGCTTCTTTTGCAATAAGGCAGAACTCCAGGATTTGGAAACATTCAAGACCACAGATTCCTTGTGTCCTGGAGCTCTGTATAATGTTCTGCCTTAATTTACTCTGGTACCTCTGTTTGTTTTTTTAAATTGCATTCCTTCTCATATAGTTCTGATTTTCTGTGTGAGAAGAACCAGGAAGATATTCCTTAATCTGTCCGTTATTCATTCCACTCAATCATTATGCGCATAATGGAACCGCATAGCCCAAACTGCTATTTCATATTGGCCAGTTCTGCTCTGATCTGCTCTGATTGTGGTTAGAAGGACCTTGTCTGGGCTGAGCCCCCAGAAGACAATGTATGTTCTCTTTATATAAAATCGCACATGCTGTTTTGTTCCAAAAGACATAGGTCTGTATTCAGTAAAGTGAGAGATGAGACACCTCCATGTTATTAAATATCAAATAATCTAACTTGAAAGGTAGAATACTCTCTATTTATGAATATAGCCCATTGTCTGGAGTCACCCAGTGTCCATCTTTTTAGGATACTTTGTGAGACGAAGTTGTATCTGCACAATATGCTTGCTATGCTTCTTGAATCAATCTCACTGCTCTGATAAATCAAAGCTTTCTCTAATTTTAAGTAATCTAATGAAGTAATTTAATTAAGATGATATAAATTTGTTGCAAATGATGCCTCTATCTTTAACTGCCATAATACTGTGACCGGACCATCTGCCAGTGGAAGCGCGTCTTCTGTTTAACTCCAGCAAAAGCACCTGGTCTATACTGGTCTATTTATTTGATTTGGTTCCATGTTGCTCCGTTAGATCCACACCGTGCATGTGTTAGTTGCCTTCTTGTAACCTCTTAGGGATCTCACATGGAGGTCAATGAGTCCAAATCTGGGATTCCTGCTCTATCATTTTGTCTGGTTGTCACTTGAAGATGCGTAAAGGGCTGAAAAACGTCACAAAGCCATGCAACTGTGGGACTCAAATAGCCAATCTTGATTCTTTTAACGGCATGTTCTAATGATCTGCTCGAGAGAGATTTATTTTATATATATTTATCTGAATGATTTTTAATGAATGCAATATTATAATAATCCTTGCAGATAAGCAATACTCAATTAAAGCCAAATGAAGATCAGTTTACATTGTGTGCTGCTCTTATTTATTGTATGATGTGTTTTGCAGTATATAATATAAGTAGTAGAATGTGGGACCTCAGGCTCAGTGGACCTTGCTCTGCATGGTGTGGTCAAGGTGTTTATGTGTTTCCATTCAGTGAGGTTCACTCCAAGTTTCGTAATATTATATTTCTAATGTAATCCTCTTCAGGATACATTACCACTATAGTCATATAGTAGGGTTTTTATTTTTTTTATTCAATTATTGATTATTAATAAAAGTATAAAAAGAGAACAAAATAGGATGGGAACAGATTTGCCCCGAACGTTGTCTTAAAATTTCCCACAAACCAGTTGATTTGTCTGTAGTTGCCACTGTAGGGATAGAGACAGATACAAAATCCTATTAGTGTAAATCTGCTTCTGACCACTGGTGACTGAAATCACATATTTACTAAATGATCTTTTGAAATGATAGTGAGAAAATGTTTTTACAAAATTAGAAAAAAATTAAATAAAGCAACATTTGAATTTATTAGCTGTTATATGTATCTATTTTAAATCATCGGACCAGCTTGTAAGTGATAATTTATGTTAAATATGTGTTTTAATTCACCATTAATTGTCATTAAAACATATGTGCAAACTACTTAAGCTTTAGCCAGAAAATATAATTTAAAAACACAGTTTAACTTATTAATGGCTGCTGTACTCTTTCCCACCTTTATCATTATCCTGACACTGCTGAAAATAATTAACATTAATTAGAGGAGATAATATGATTATGGTCTAAATTATATAAAATCCAATGTTTCTCTACTCTAGTCCAGAGGGACCTCCATGTTAGCCAAGTTTTAAGACTGGCCATAATGTCTGGATTTTTTTAGTGATCTCTGAGCACCAGTTTTGAAATATTCTGTTGAATTTAGCTGGAAATAAGTGTGTGGTTTTTTTTTTGTTTTTGCGCATGAACAGGAAAGATTTGGACCATCATACAATGTTGGCCAGGGTTAAATGACCACAAAAAACTTGAAATGTATGAAACATGTAGCAAGCTAAAATTAACAATTGTGGTGAACTATGCTAATAAAAAGCATTTTAAAGAACCTCAAATATATATATATATATATATATATATATATATATATATATATATATATATAGTTTCATGAATTATGAATGCATTTGTTGAGGTGAATCAATAGTACAGTGGTACCTCAGTTCAGGTCCTTAATCTGTTCCAGACAGCAGTTTTAGTTCCAAACAGGTTGAGTTCTAAACAAGCATTTCCCATAGGAATCCATGTAAATTTAAATAGTAATAATCAGATAATCAGACATAAAGAAAAGAACAATAATTACATCAGATAACATAGAATTTAACTTCACTTTAACTGTACTGAGTGTACTTGAAGGACCGATAGGATGGTGGTGATGTAGAGGAGGAGAGAAGGGTATTGCTTGGAACGTTGGTTCTTGTAAGCACAGGCTGCACATAGGCTCTTACAAACAAATGATGCACATTGGCTCTTACAGACCCAGGCAGCACTTGTGCTCTTACAGACCCAGGCAGCACTTGTGCTCTTACAGACCCAGGCAGCACTTGGGCTCTTACAGACACAGGCAGCACTTGGGCTCTTGCAGACACAGGCAGCACTTGGGCTCTTGCAGACACAGGCTGCGCATTGGCTCTTACAGACACAGGCTGCGCATTGGCTCTTACAGACACAGGCTGCGCATTGGCTCTTGCAGACACAGCAATTCTTCCCTCAGTGAGATGTGTCGAGTATCAAAAACTCTGGAAACCGGAGCTGACGGGAACTAAGGTACTACTGTATATGCAAGCATTTTTGCATAAAGAAAATCTCAAAATAAACATTAATAAACCTACCCTAGAGTTTGCAAATGTCTTCAGTTTTCTGGTAGTTTATTTTGAGAAGGAATGCCTCTGAAAACCGTAGCTAAATTAGCATAAAATTAATAATTAGTTTTGGCAAATCAGAGGCAGCTACAACTTTGCTGCAGAGACTGATCCCCAGCCATTGCAACAAAGCATCATGGGATGTGTAGTCTTTTTCTTCCCGCTGCAAGGAAGCAGCTTCAGGCAGTGCTGCTCTGGATCTCTGTACCATCACTGTGGTTGGATTGAAGGTTAGTGTAAAGTTAAAAAAAAACATTGTTTAATTAAAATAAATCTGTATGTGTATAGAATGACTTAATGTAATGTGTGTGTCTGATATAAGCAGCAGGTGTTAGATTAGAAGACGGTAAGAACAGGGAAACTTACATATACATTTTAAGGACATTGAATTTCCATGTTGCATTTGAAAGAGGGTATATGTTAATATACCACTGTGTGATTTATTTTTAAAAAAGCTCTAAAAGCAGAAAAAAAATATTCACAATTATTTGTGGCTTGCCCCTGACAGCCAATAAACAGTCATATAGCAGTGACTACTTGTCCGCCAATTAAATCTACAGACGTACAGTTGATCAGTGTATTTCCTTTTAGTTTCAATGAAAGTTGTTTATTTTTCATGCAAAACACAACTTTGTTAATCTTTAAAGAACTCTCTTTTAAATGCATGAATAATAATTGTGTTCCATGTCTAAAGGATGACTGTGGCTAATTTTTGTTTCTATATGATTTTTTCAAAAACTACACTTTTATCATGGTCAACATATTTTTATTTTGTTCTTTGTAAAAAATAAAAAAATAAAATTATTATTCAGATAATAGCGTCCACTGTATCAGTCTCACCCTACCTCAGGAGGTTGATCAGCAGAAGTCAAAATGTCTCATTCAACAGCAGCATAATTGCATATATAAGTAATAAATTAGAGACTATTATTTTTTTTACATTCTAAAAACATTTTGCCAATTTTCAAGTGTAGTCCTACAATGAGTTTATTATAAAAAATTACCACAGTGGTCCTTTTAAAGCACCAAAGCGGTTTAAGAAAAAGGCATCTATATGTGAAGTATGTCATAAACTAATACCATTAGATGCTGTGTAAGCCATGGACATAAAAACATCGTTTTTTTTATAGAAAATAAGAATTTTGAAGATGTTTATCAGTGCAGGAATCCATTTTGTGTTTGTTAATCACTTACTGTGACATGGAATGTGAGTTCATTATTAGTTGAGAATAGTGTGAGGGAGAAGGGGGACATTGAGAGGTATGTAGTCTTTGTTAGATAATTGGATACAACAGAAACTGACACTCAAAACCGTTACCCCTAGAATGGGAGGAGAAGGGGAGGGAGAGAGCGAGAGAAGAGGAGGGAGAAGGGGAGGGGGAGAGTGCACACACACAGCATACATAAAGAGAGGGGGCGCACAGAGAGACAGCGTGCTCACAGAAAAGGCACAGACAATTGAACATCACATACAGTGGGGGGGAAGTATTTGATCCCCTGCTGATTTTGAACGTTTGTCTACTGACAAAGAAATGATCACGTCTATAATTTTAATGGTAGGTGTATTTTAACAGTGAGAGAAAAAAAGCAAGAAAAACACATGTCAAAAAAGTTATAAATTGATTTGCAGGACAATGAGGGAAATAAGTATTTGACCCCTTCGACTTAGTACTTGGTGGCAAAACCCTTGTTGGCAATCACAGAGGTCAGACGTTTCTTGTAGTTGGCCACCAAGTTTGCACACATCTTAGGAAGGATTTTGTCCCACTCCTCTTTGCAGATCCTCTCCAAGTGATTAAGGTTTTGAGGCTGATGTTTGGCAACTCGAACCTTCAGTTCCCTCCACAGATTTTCTATGGGATTAAATGCTGGAGACTGTCTAGGCCACTCCAGTACCATAATGTGCTTCTTCTTGAACCACTCTTTTGTTGCCTTGGCTGTGTGTTTTGGGTCATTGTCATGCTGGAATACCCATCCACGACCCATTTTCAATGCCCTGGCTGAGATTTGATGGTACATGGCCCCGTCCATCGTCCCTTTCAGGCGGTGCAGTTGTCCTGTCCCCTTAGCAGAAAAACACCCCCAAAGCATAATGTTTCCACCTTCATGTTTGACGGTGGGGATGGTGTTGTTGGGGTTATAGGCAGCATTCCTCCTCCTCCTCCAAACACGGCGAGTTCAGTTGATGCCAAAGAGCTTGATTTTGGTCTCATCTGACCACAACTCTGTCACCCAGTTGTCCTCTAAATCATTCAGATGTTCATTGGCAGACTTCTGACGGGCCTGTACATGTGCTTTTACGAGCAGGGGGACCTTGCGGGCGCTGCAGGATTTCAGTCCTTCACAGCATAGTGTGTTGCCAATTGTTTTCTTGGTGACTATGGTCCCAGATGCCTTGAGATCTTTAACAAGATGCCTCCGTGTAGTTCTGGGCTGATTCTTTACCGTTCTCATGATCATTGAAACTCCACGAGGTGAGATCTTGCATGGAGCACCAGACCGAGGGAGATTGACAGTACTTTTGTGTTGTCACCTTCTCACCAAGCTGCTTGGCGATGGTCTTGTAATTCCAGCCTTGTGTAGGTCTATAATCTTGTCCTTGACATCCTTGAACATCTCTTTGGTCTTGGCCATGGTGGAGAGTTTTTAATCTGATTAATTGCTTTTGTGTATAGATGTCTTTTATACAGGTAACGAGCTTAGATTAGGAGCACTCCCTTTAAGAGAGTGCTCCTAATCTCAGGTTGTTACCTGTATAAAAGACACCTGGGAGCCAGAAATCTTGCTGATTAATAGGGGATCAAATATTTATTTCCCTCACTGACCTACAACTCAATTTAAAACTTTTTTGACATGCATTTTTCTTGGGTTTTTTTTTTTGTTATTCTCTCTCGCTGTTAAAATACACCTACCATTAAAATTATAGACTGATCATTTCTTTGTCCTTGGACAAACGTTCAAAATCACCAGGGGGTCAAATATTTTTTTACCCCCACTGTATGACACCGTCATTTATGATTGACAAGTTACTATATATATATATATATATATATAAATATGTCTCTGCTGGCCTCTGGATGATTCCATATTTTGGGGAAAGTTGCATGTGTGAGGAGAACACTCATTTCTATAGAAGAAGGGCTTGCAGTTATTTTTACTTGCTTTTGGGCATATTGTGTGAGGGGAAAACTAAATTTGGGGATGACCAGGTCATGTCGAAGAGAAAAAGTTTTACTTGGTTCCTGCAATTATAGAATAGAACCATCAGAAATAAATACAATGGTTACCGCTTCAGGCAAAACACACCTAAATAGAAGTCTATGGAAGATTACTGTCTTGCCTTACCCAAAGATTATTTTGGACTTGAAGATGTCATTTTTCTTGGAATCTACCAATGTCTTTTCAAGCTTAAAAGGTCATTTTAAGCCAAGTAATAAAATGACTGCAACATTATTTCTTAGTACTTCCTGCCAAATGGAAAACAGAAACAAAGCAGAGAAATATTTTTAATTATGAGTTTGGCTGGTGAAAAATGCTCTATGCCAAGCGTCTGCTAGAAAAGCAAGCTCGGGCGCATCCAGCCCATCCTGATTCTCCAGATGTGCGAGTGTCTCGAGACTAAAGTTTCCGCGCACAGACCAGGCTTGCGCCATTGGAAGTGCACTTAATCATGGAGGATGAGAGTCTGGAGGTGACCATGCACAGTTTTAGTCCGGTAAGCAGCTGACATCTGTATACCCGTGGGCTTTGATGGTTTTTACTGTTACTTGGCCAAAATCTTAAAGCTGTTGTGTGGAGGGTTCCCTGTTTTTAATATTAAAATAAACAACCTAAGTCTGTGTTTTTATCCCATGCTTAAATGCTTTTTTTAATCACTGAAACCTCCCAAATAGTCCCTGCAAAGGCCCATTCCCCGTAGCTCACGTATACAATGCTCTTATAGTATAAGATGTAGTAGCCAATCACAGACTATGTCTCAGCAGCATTTTAGTAACATTCTGCTGAGACACTGCCTGTTATTTTTGTATTAAAATATATAAATAAAAATAGAAAACCTTCCATGTCCCTTTTAATCAACCAGTGTGGTCAAACTTTCTTTTTAAAGTTCTTTGAATAATTAAGCTTGATAATGGTAATGCTTTTAGGGATTTTTTTTTATTATATCCAATGATTCATTACAGCAGAGATCCATTTTCTTTTATCAGCTGACCCTGCACATTACTTTCTCAGGAGCATATGTGCTTGTTAACTAATGAGCATTCAAGTAAACTTAATGAATGCACTGGCAGTTGCCACATTCACGGGCCTCTCCCCCCCCACCTGTCCTACCCTCTACTTGCCAAGAGGCGCTCTTTGCGAGCCTCTCCCCCCCCCCCCCTCTAATTTACTTACTTTGTGATGATTGCCTTTGGCTCCCCCCCCCCCCCCCCTCTACCTGACGAGAGGAGTTCCTTGCGACCCTCTCCCCTCCTCTACTGGCCTTGCGATGAGTGCCTTTGGCCCTCATTGTGAGCCTCTGCCTCCTCTATCCCCCCCCCCCTCTACTTCCTCGCCCTCTCCTGTTTCTCCTTCCCCCCATCTCTCTCCCGTTTCTCCTCCCCCGCATCGCCCTCCTCTGTATCTCTTCCCCCCCTCTGTCTCTTCACCTCCCGTCTGACTCCCCTGTGTCTCTTTACCCCCTCCCCACACTGCTGTGTCTCTTCCCACCCTCCTCTTCCCCCTGCCCTGTTTCTCTCTTCCCCCTCCTCTGTGTATTTCTCCCCTGTGTCTCTCTTCCCCCTCTCCTGTGTCTCTCTCCCTCCCCTGTGTCTCGCTCCCCCCTCCCCTCCCTCCCCTGTGTCTCCTCCCTCCCTCTCCTGTGTCTCTCTCCCTCCCCTGTGTCTCGCTCCCCCCTCCACTCCCTCCCCTGTGTCTCCCCTCCCCCCTCCCCTGTGTCTCCTCCCTCCCCTTCCTCCCCTCCCCTGTGTCTCTCCCGGCACCTCCTCCTCTCCCTCCCCCCATCCTCCTCTCCCTCCCCCCATCCTCCTCTCCCTCCCCCCATCCTCCTCTCCCTCCCCCCATCCTCTTCTCCCTCCCCCCATCCTCTTCTCCCTCCCCCCATCCTCTTCTCCCTCCCGTGTCTCTTCTGTCAATCCTACTCAAGCATACTCTCCTGCGCCTGGCCACCGTCTGTCCCCTCATGTGCGCACATCCGCTCGTACATGCGCGCCCCCTGCTCTAGCGTAATGCGCATGGCAGCGCAAGCCGGGGGTGGCACAGGGGGTACTGGAGTCATGCGGGCCTAGCAACGGGGGTCTACAGCGCTCATTGCGAGCCCTGTCGTCACGCAATGTTAAATTCAGGCATGGGCAAGCCCGTAATTTTTAACATTGTGTGACGACAACTCGCAGTACTATAGATGTGATGTATGTGTATATATATATTAGTAACTATATAAGCGAGGATCATATAAGCATTCTAGACAAAACATATTTAGCTGACACTGGATTCCATCCATAGGAAGGGTTCTTTCCACAGAATTATACAGAGATCTTATTCATTCATCTAATCCTGAAGAAAGGCAAAATGTTTTTAACCCCTTCCCTTAAATACTGAAATGTCAGAAGGCTCAGGTACTAGAGTATATAAGACTTATTACTATCTACAGCCCCTAACCCTCTAAATCTAACCCGAAAACCCCTAACCAGTTACCGCCCACTTAGAGACAGCTACATGGGGACATCTGCGGTGCGCTTCCTGTGCGTGCACATAAACGGATAGGTCCGAGTGTTCTAAGTGACATTACTGGGAAATATGAATGTTTATTGGATACACTGGATTGTGTGACTTTATTATAGTAAAATGGGTTCTGATGACAACTGGTAGTAATATGAATGTCCCTAGGGTGGTTATGGTAATCCTGTACCAGTGTTTGGTTGGATTACATGAACTTCCTTGTCACTTTTCTATGACCTGGGTAAACTAGAGCATCATTTATTCTATCATTATGACAGCATCATTGCTGCTCTCTGACTTGCTGCTCATGGTAATTGCGTCACTGTTTCCTCCTCGCTCGGCCAATTATCTCCTCCAGACTAAAGCGGAAGTGCTATGCAGTCAGTGCTGGAACGCTTGCGTTCCATGACAGGCTGCTCACTCTATAGGGGCTCGCGAGACTTCCGTGTCAAGTGGGCGGCACCGGTAGAAGATGGAGGCCGCCGGGGCGCTGACAGTGAATAACAAGATGAGGACTGGACCCGGGGGAATCATAGGTGGAGGAGTCGGGGGGCCACAACCGGGCAAGGGACGAGAGTACAACCGTAACCAACGCAAGGACTCGGAGGTCAGACATGGGCAGGCGCTGTGTGTACAGGACATGAACACTAACAATGATGATATAGTAAGAGGGCTGTGTACATGTACAGTACATGGTCACTAGTAATAATGATATACTCAGAGGGCTGTGTACATATACAGTACATGGACACTAATAATGATGATATAGTCAGAGGGCTGTGTACATATACAGTACATGGTCACTAGTAATAATGATATAGTCAGAGGGCTGTGTACATATACAGGACATGGACACTAATAATAATGATATAGTCAGAGGGCTGTGTACATATACAGGACATGGACACTAATAATAATGATATAGTAAGAGGGCTGTGTACATATACAGGACATGGACACTAATAATAATATAGTCAGAGGGCTGTGTACATATACAGGACATGGACACTAATAATAATGATATAGTCAGAGGGCTGTGTACATATACAGTACATGGACACTAATAATAATGATGATATAGTCAGAGGGCTGTGTACATGTACAGTACATGGTCACTAGTAATAATGATATAGTCAGAGGGATGTGTACATATACAGTACATGGACACTAATAATGATGATATAGTCAGAGGGCTGTGTACATATACAGTACATGGACACTAATAATGATGATATAGTCAGAGGGATGTGTACATATACAGTACATGGACACTAACAATGATGATATAGTAAGAGGGCTGTGTACATATACAGTACATGGACACTAATAATAATGATATAGTCAGAGGGCTGTGTACATATACAGTACATGGACACTAATAATAATGATATAGTCAGAGGGCTGTGTACATATACAGTACATGGACACTAATAATAATGATATAGTAAGAGGGCTGTGTACATATACAGTACATGGACACTAATAATAATGATATAGTCAGAGGGCTGTGTACATATACAGTACATGGACACTAATAATAATGATATAGTCAGAGGGCTGTGTACATATACAGTACATGGACACTAATAATAATGATATAGTAAGAGGGCTGTGTACATATACAGGACATGGACACTAATAATAATGATATAGTAAGAGGGCTGTGTACATATACAGGACATGGACACTAATAATAATGATATAGTAAGAGGGCTGTGTACATATACAGTACATGGACACTAATAATAATGATATAGTCAGAGGGCTGTGTACATATACAGTACATGGACACTAATAATAATGATATAGTAAGAGGGCTGTGTACATATACAGTACATGGACACTAATAATAATGATATAGTCAGAGGGCTGTGTACATATACAGGACATGGACACTAATAATAATGATATGGTCAGAGGGCTGTGTACATATACAGTACATGGACACTAACAATAATGATATGGTCAGAGGGCTGTGTACATATACAGTACATGGACACTAATAATAATGATATAGTCAGAGGGCTGTGTACATGGACACTAATAATGATGATATAGTCAGAGGGCTGTGTACATATACAGTACATGGACACTAATAATAATGATATAGTCAGAGGGCTGTGTACATATACAGGACATGGACACTAATAATAATGATATGGTCAGAGGGCTGTGTACATATACAGTACATGGACACTAACAATAATGATATGGTCAGAGGGCTGTGTACATATACAGTACATGGACACTAATAATAATGATATAGTCAGAGGGCTGTGTACATGGACACTAATAATGATGATATAGTCAGAGGGCTGTGTACATATACAGTACATGGACACTAATAATAATGATATAGTCGGAGGGCTGTGTACATATACAGGACATGGACACTAATAATAATGATATAGTCGGAGGGCTGTGTACATATACAGGACATGGACACTAATAATAATGATATAGTCAGAGGGCTGTGTACATATACAGGACATGGACACTAATAATAATGATATAGTAAGAGGGCTGTGTACATATACAGGACATGGACACTAATAATAATGATATAGTCAGAGGGCTGTGTACATATACAGGACGTGGACACTAATAATAATGATATAGTCAGAGGGCTGTGTACATATACAGTACATGGACACTAATAATAATGATATAGTAAGAGGGCTGTGTACAAATACAGGACATGGACACTAATAATAATGATATAGTCAGAGGGCTGTGTACATATACAGGACATGGACACTAATAATAATGATATAGTCAGAGGGCTGTGTACATATACAGGACGTGGACACTAATAATAATGATATAGTCAGAGGGCTGTGTACATATACAGTACATGGACACTAATAATAATGATATAGTCAGAGGGCTGTGTACATATACAGTACATGGACACTAATAATAATGATATAGTAAGAGGGCTGTGTACATATACAGTACATGGACACTAATAATGATGATATAGTCAGAGGGCTGTGTACATATACAGTACATGGACACTAATAATAATGATATAGTCAGAGGGCTGTGTACATATACAGTACATGGACACTAATAATAATGATATAGTAAGAGGGCTGTGTACATATACAGTACATGGACACTAATAATAATGATATAGTCAGAGGGCTGTGTACATACACAGGACATGGACACTAATAATGATGATATAGTCAGAGGGCTGTGTACATACACAGGACATGGACACTAATAATAATGATATAGTCAGAGGGCTGTGTACATATACAGTACATGGACACTAATAATAATGATATAGTAAGAGGGCTGTGTACATATACAGTACATGGACACTAATAATAATGATATAGTAAGAGGGCTGTGTACATATACAGTACATGGACACTAATAATAATGATATAGTAAGAGGGCTGTGTACATATACAGTACATGGACACTAATAATAATGATATAGTAAGAGGGCTGTGTACATATACAGTACATGGACACTAATAATAATGATATAGTCAGAGGGCTGTGTACATATACAGTACATGGACACTAATAATAATGATATAGTAAGAGGGCTGTGTACATATACAGTACATGGACACTAATAATAATGATATAGTAAGAGGGCTGTGTACATATACAGTACATGGACACTAATAATAATGATATAGTAAGAGGGCTGTGTACATATACAGTACATGGACACTAATAATAATGATATAGTCAGAGGGCTGTGTACATATACAGTACATGGACACTAATAATAATGATATAGTCAGAGGGCTGTGTACATATACAGTACATGGACACTAATAAATAATGATATAGTCAGAGGGCTGTGTACATATCCATGACATGGACACTAATAATAATGATATAGTCAGAGGGCTGTGTACATATACAGTACATGGACACTAATAATAATGAGATAGTCAGAGGGCTGTGTACATATACAGTACATGGACACTAATAATAATGATATAGTCAGAGGGCTGTGTACATATACAGGACATGGACACTAATAATAATGATATAGTAATAGGGCTGTGTACATATACAGTACATGGACACTAATAATAATGATATAGTCAGAGGGCTGTGTACATATACAGGACATGGACACTAATAATAATGATATAGTAATAGGGCTGTGTACATATACAGGACATGGACACTAATAATAATGATATGGTCAGAGGGCTGAGTACATATACAGGACGTGGACACTAATAATAAGGATATAGTCAGAGGGCTGTGTACATATACAGTACATGGACACTAATAATAAGGATATAGTCAGAGGGCTGTGTACATATACATGACATGGACACTAATAATAATGATATGGTCAGAGGGCTGTGTACATATACAGTACATGGATACTAATAATAAGGATATAGTCAGAGGGCTGTGTACATATACAGTACATGGATACTAATAATAATGATATAGTCAGAGGGCTGTGTACATATACATGACATGGACACTAATAATAATGATATAGTCAGAGGGCTGAGTACATATACAGGACATGGACACTAATAATAATGATATAGTCAGAGGGCTGTGTACATATACAGTACATGGACACTAATAATAATGATATAGTCAGAGGGATGTGTACATATACAGTACATGGACACTAATAATAATGATATGGTCAGAGGGCTGTGTACATATACAGTACATGGACACTAATAATAATGATATAGTCAGAGGGCTGTGTACATATACATGACATGGACACTAATAATAATGATATAGTCAGAGGGCTGAGTACATATACAGGACATGGACACTAATAATAATGATATAGTAAGAGGGCTGTGTACATATACAGGACATGGACACTAATAATAATGATATAGTCAGAGGGCTGTGTACATATACAGGACATGGACACTAATAATAATGATATGGTCAGAGGGCTGAGTACATATACAGGACATGGACACTAATAATAATGATATAGTCAGAGGGCTGTGTACATATACAGGACATGGACACTAATAATAATGATATAGTCAGAGGGCTGTGTACATATACAGGACATGGACACTAATAATAATGATATAGTCAGAGGGCTGTGTACATATACAGTACATGGACACTAATAATAATGATATAGTCAGAGGGCTGTGTACATATACAGTACATGGACACTAATAATAATGATATAGTCAGAGGGCTGTGTACATATACAGGACATGGACACTAATAATAATGATATAGTCAGAGGGCTGTGTACATATACAGGACATGGACACTAATAATAATGATATAGTCAGAGGGCTGTGTACATATACAGGACATGGACACTAATAATATAATAAAATGGCTGTGTACAAATACAGGCATGGACACATACTAATAGAGAGATGTAGGATACTAATACATTTGTATATAACTACACTAGATACCCATAGACACGTTAGCACAGTACATAAATACATTATCAACATATATTTTGTACACTCACTCCAAATGAGTTTACCATATATATGTGTGTGTACACACTTCGGGCCAGTTTTCGGGTCGCCTTTCTGCCTAGTTTTCGTCGTGTTGCCTTTTTTTCTGCAGCCATTTATTTCCTTGCTTAGGTGATTTTTGATTGTGAAAAAACGACAAATATGCCTCAAATTCGCTTGCACCCTCACTCACAGGCTCCCCGGCTCTCCCCCTGTGCTGTGTGTGAGTGTGTAAGTGAATTTGAGGCATATTTTTTTTTTTTTTTTAGGTCTTTCCAGTTCCGTGGTTTGGGCGTTAAAGTCAGATTTTTGCGAGGCGCACAGCGTATGTACGGGTTTGGTGCAAAGTCCTTCGGGTTGTAAGTCCTGCATGCTTCAACTGGTAGCCTCGGAGTTGCAGCCTAAGTGGCGCGTGCTTGATCTGCTCGCCTTGCTTTGCGAGCTTGCAGTGCAATGAGCGAATTTGGCGCTCATTGCCGCCTAAGTCCAGCGCGCTTCAACTGCTCGCTTTGTTAGGCTCGCAAGTGCGTTACCAACATCGTAAGCGTTCTGAACAACCCCCCAGATCCACAACTATATATGTGATATATAAAATGTGTGTCTTTCTTACAGAATCTTCCTGTCTCCACTAGACTTATCTACAATACCCAACGCTCAGTGTCTGCAGCTCCTCTCTGTCACTCCACTGGCTCCCAATAACCTCCAGTATAAAATGTAAAATCATGACCCTAACGTATAAAGCTTCAACAATAATGCACCCTCATATATCTCTGCTCTTATCTCAAAATACTCCCTCCCCCTCTGTTCTGCTAATGACCTTCTTTCTTCCTCTTTTTAATCACCTCCTCTCGCTCCAGCTTTCAGGATTTTTTCTTGTTTTGCCCCTATTCTTTGGAACTCCTTGCCTTGCTCCACTAGACTTTCCTCCTGTCTCAAAAACAGATCTATTTAATAATGCTGATCACCTTCATACTTAATATGCCCAATCCCTTAGATTATAAAATTGTGAGTTTTTTATAAAAAGTTAAAAAACAAAACAAGCAGCCTTTGAATGTATTGCTTCTCCCGATCTCTGAGTATATGTTTCTTATCAAGTAGATAGAAACATTGGAGGCTGAGAATTGGCTTTGCTTATGTACCCTTCAAATATATTTGTATTTCCAAGACTACTTTCTAACTATTATAGGGAAGTCTTTCAAGGCAAGCATGGAGATGTTGAGTACAGCATACAATTTAATGTAATAGGTGGTAAATTAAAGGTTTTTGTTTTTTCTTAAGAATGGAAGCATTTTGGCCATTATTAATTCTAGCTCTTTAAATAAAGCACTGGATTAAATTAAAGCCAAGTTAATTTATTATTGTGCCAGTAACATCTCAGCTTTCAACTATGATTAATAGTGTTTCTCAACTCTTTGTAAGCACCATTATGCACTTTAGTAACTCACCTTGTGTGCTATCAATGCATGGAGGGGGGTACTTTGCAGACAGTAAATATATTCTATCTACATACATGTAAATAATTATTTGCAATATACAGTGGTATCAAGAGCACCAAAAGAAACATGAGTTGCTGTGGGGTGACCTTTGCAGGGATTGATTCAATGAGTAAAAACAGAGCTTTTAAGCTCTTGTTAATAAAATATTGTTTTGTGAAACTTCCATATTCCTCTAATGGAGAGCCTATGCTTCCATGGATTGAACTGTTCTTTATTCAGCCGTTAAAGCCTGCACACAATCTACAAAGGCCTTCTTTAGGTTGCACATATTGGTTTATTAATACAATGTAAGCCATATACTTTCTGAGGAGGTACTATCACATATATAGTTGTGAGCAAGCGGGTTGTTGCTAACGCTGCGGGCTCGCATAGCGAGTCTGCGGCCCTCGCAAAGCGAGGGCCTCAGTTGCTGGCATGGAGCGCCGAAGGCGCCCCTTGCCACCAGCTGCGCACCTCGCAACATTTACAGACTTACGCCAAACAAATACGAGAAGCAAGACTTAGAAAAAAACAAAACACAACGATCTTGCAAAGATACGACTTTAACGGCTGACCCGTGCGAACCTGAAACACAATAAATACACACAAAAAAACCATAAAATAAATACCCACACCAGGGAGGGGGGGGGTGGTTAACCCAGGACCCTTTGCAAGTGAAGTTACACCTCCTTTTAAGTCCAAATTCCAGAGTTTAGAGACACGAAAATACTCCAAACAAGAGAAAAAATGTCCGCCGATGAAAACGAGGCTACAGAACCCTAAACACGCAAACTCCACCAAGCACAGACGCATTTTTACAAAACCCGTACGAGCTACAAGATACATCATTAGCAAGGACGCTATACCATACACAGCCGGGTACCACACACAATTGCCACCATTTTACAACACTAACTTACACAATGCGGAAGTACCCAGCTACAATAACGGCTTCCCCTCGCACACGCAGCCTATTTACACTACACACTGCACACATTGCTGACACGTACACCTCAGCTCCACAACAGTGCAAACCTAATTTATATGCTGCAGGAACATCAAAACAGATTGTCAGCTCTTCAGCATAATGCTTCCTACATATATTACTTCCAAATAGGTAAAGTATATTCATTTATTAATGTATTATTTATTTGATTACCATACACCAAACAACATTAGCTCACTTACAATTTCATTGCCGTCATTTTTTGACGGGCAATTTCTAGTTCAATATATACTAACCAAATTATGTTACATATGTAAAATAGAACCAGCATATTTAATATAGCTTGTTATAAACCATAATTGAAAGATGTTATCGAGTGTGGAAAATTCAATGAGCATAGGCTCATAAAATGTTTGCTTCTCTTAGATACTTTTATATGACTTGGAGGCCAGCCATATTTGTGATGAGACACTCAGACTTTTTATTTCATATGTATATTAATATATGTAAGAACTGTTGACTTTTTACTACCATTGTTGGTCAAGCATCCACATTTATATGCCATGTTTGTTCATTTTTTTGCTCTTGTTGATCTTGATGTTTAGTAGGCATCTTTGGTTAAATTCCTTATCTTAATAGTTTATAGTTATTTTTAGTCCAATATATTTTATTTGTTGTGTATTTTGTGGCATGCAGTCTCCCTTTTTACAGTGCCATTTTCTTATTAGAGCACAAAATAGGCACTGTATTTTAGGTTTCCACTCATGACAGCTGCAAGCCTAAAATAGTGTGTACAAATGATAATTTGGCTGTGACATTCCAAAACCCAACTCTTCTCATCCACTATCAGCATTTGCTTCATGCATTTTTGGTTTGAAAGTAGTACAAATTGCAGTTAGTTTGTGGATAGAAATACGTTTTGAAGCCTAGATAGATGGACTACTAATCGCCAGTGTTTTAGAAAATCAAAAGTTGCAAGTGTGGTGGGGCAGTAATGATGAACAAAGGTATTTTACATTATCAACTAGTTTCTTTTTCCTCACACCCCTAGTCTTAAAGGGCCACTGTAGCGCTCATATAATAGACTTTTTTATGGGTTTGTTTTTCTAGTATTAGCATTAAAACCAGTATTTTTCAAAGAGGGATAAAAAGTAGTGTAGCTTTTAAATGACAACTACAATTCAAGAAGAAAAACGTTTGTCAAGTATGTACCAAACTAATATTAACAGTTGTGTTAGCCATGGAAAAAAATACTTTTTGGTACATTTTTATTTTTTAAGGTTTTCTTAATAAGGAGGGGAATCCATTTTGTGTTTAGCATCACATCCTGAGAGCTAGATCATGAGGGTGTGTGTTTGTAGATAACATGCTTTTCCCTGGAAGCCCAGTCTGACCAACACATTAATTTTAACTTGCTTGGAAATCTGAGGTCTACAAACATGCTATTCTACACCCCTTATCGTGTGTCCAGGGGGAGTGAGAAGACCTCTCTATGGGATATGTCCCGGGAAAAGTCTTTATTGGCTGTCCTGATAACATTCAACGACCCTGCAGTGACTATTATAGAAAACAGTTAGAATTTTTTTTAAAGTACCCTGTTAGAATTTTTTCTTTTATTTATTAATAATAATAAAGACAGTTTGCCCGTGTAGGTAGTATGACAAAGAATGAGAATTGAGCATATTATTTAAAAAATCTTAAACTTATTTTTAAAACTTTTCTTCTTTTTTTTTTTTTATATGACTTAATTGATCATGCAGTACATGTGCGTGCGTGTATATATATACATATATATATATATATATATATATATATATATATATATATATATATATATATATATATATGTGTATGTGTATATATATATATATATATATATATATATATGTATGTATGTATGTATGTGTGTGTGTATATATATATATATATATATATATATATATATATATATATTTATATTTATATATATATATATTTATATTTATATATATATATATATATATATATATATATATATATATATATATATATATATATATATAATAATATAATATACAAATCTCACACACTGTGTTCTCCCCAACCCGACTAATTAGGAGCAGCACACAAATAACACATGAAAACACATTGTAGACTATATATCCACCCGGGTACTCCTTATGCCAGCCTGTGTGTTCAAAGCTTACGTTATATTATTCTTACGCTTCTCCATTATTTTGGCGTTTTTATACTTATGTATTTGTAATTCATTTATAACATTAAAAAAATATTGCAAGGTCTTTTTAAAATTATGGACGTGACAAAATACATTTAAAGGATTATATTGACTGAACTGACAAATCTTCAGCTGTGCCTCATAGTTCTAAGGAAGGTATTTGGTTTAAAGTAACAGGAAGAGCGTTCTAGGAATGTGATGGAGAGAACACACATACACTAAACTAATCTTCCACTACTCAGAGTTATGATCCAATCACACAACCTGATTTGTGCTCAAAATGCTGCAACTCTCCAGTCACTACAGTCTATGGACTCACTGTTCATAATACACCTGTTACCATCTTGTCTCACATTCCCATTCATACCCTCTAGATCTGCGTTCTTTAGCAGCCAGTCCTAGAACCGATGCCCAAGACTGTATTTGTCTGTCCTCGGGGTCAAACCAGATGATGCGATATCCCTGCCATTAGTCGCAGTTCTAGATAGTTATAGAGAAATATATCTGTAGTTAGAATGCACTCTATTCAAAACCGTACTAAAGTAGATGAAAATTTTGTGTATAACGTGTAGGATCACCCTGTTCAAAATGTTACGGTGGTCCCCATGAGGTTGTAAGCCATTGCTCTAGATCAGGGGTCTCCAAACTCGGTCCTGGAGGGTCGAACCCAGGCCTGGATTTGAGGATTTTCTTTCTGTGCACAGATGAGTCAATGAGGATAACTGAAGAAGTAATAGTCTCACCTGCTTGCAGCAAGGGTATCCACAAATCCAGGCTCGGGTGCGGCCCTCCAGGACCCAGTTTGGAGACCTCTGCTCTAGATTGTAACTTTGGCGCAGGGACCTGAGCTCTGTTGCATCAAGCTGTCAGTTTCTTTATTTTGTATTTCTGTCCACCCTACAATCTACCTAATTTACTGTACTCTGGCAAATAGCACTGTGGAAAATGTTGGCCCTTTATAAATACTAGTGATTATTACTTCAGGATAATAATATATCAGTGCTGCTGCTAAGTAACTGACAGCTAGGACAATAGAAGCAGGTAGGCAGCTAGGACAGCCTACTTTAGAAACCATCAACATCACATCTAACTCTGGAACTATTACATTATTTGCAAGGTAAATTCAGTAAATGATGTTTTTGTTTTTTAAAGTTAAGACGATTTTTCATTGTGTTATTTTGTTGCGTGGGAAGATCCTTGGGGGATTAGCGGACCGTCACATACCTAACCTCAACCCACCACCTGGACTTACAGTTTCAGAAACAAATCATAACCTCCAGACCCTGGTGTGCTATTACATCCCAAACCCTTGGATCTCCATTTTGTCTACTAGCACCCAGACATAACTATAATTATACTTCAGATCTCACTTTTTCACTTATTTCTGGGACTAGCTACTGAGCTCCAGGCATCGCTTATCAACACACCGGATACCTGTAGTCACAAACAGCCACCCCACTTCACTTAATTGTTCTTAAACTGAGACATCAATGCTTGCTCATGCACCTACTAAACCTAATAAACAAGTTATTTATTCTCACTGAGAAATATCTGGGTAATTAGGCATTTGTCATTTTTGAAGTATAGATGATCATGGTTAAAGAAGGAGATTCTATGCCAATGTATAATATAGACGGATGATCACATGGACATGGACTTTTAGAAATTCATCATTTTTGTAATTTTGTTGTAGGGTTATTCCGAGTCTCCGGACCTTGAGTTTGTGTATGCTGATGGTGATAAGTGGGCTGCTGAGCTATCAGGTAAGATACTGGGGCATTTCATTGTTCATATTGACATTTAAATTGTATACCTACTGGATGGGGATAAATTCAGAAAAGTATTCAGCCTCCAGAATACATGCTTCATAAACAAATTATACAGGATAATATGAGCACATTTTTATAGATTGCATGGGGCAGGAAAAATGAGTATTTATCTTGGAGAAATAGTTTTATATAAGTTTATAACTTTTCACATAAGTAGTAAAACTGCTAGGGGACCCAGGTCGGTTTTACTGTGGGACACATGGTATTAAGTTAAATCTGTAGACTGACTGGGGAAATTGTCTGCCATTCAATATAAAAATCATTACAAACTATTTTCTAATTCTGTTTATTTTGTGGCTTGGCAGTTTGTTTCCGATTTGTAATGTTGGGTTTTTGATTTGTCAGAATATCTAGTGATTCACTCCTTAATTTTGTATCTTTGTTTTTTCTTACTTTTTTTCTTTTCTTAGAGCTATATAGTTACACGGAGGGTCCAGAGTTTCATTTGAACAGGAAATGTTTTGAAGAGGATTTCCATGTACATGGTAAGGAGGCTTCATATCTTCCTAATTAATGGTAGTTGAGTAGTTTGTTGTTGCATTTTTTATTGAGTAAATTTAAATATAACACTGTTCAGAAAAAACAAGGTATTATCACATACATTGCATTGTAGCAAAGGATTGGTTGCCTAAAATATGTTGAAAAAGATCTTGCACAAAAAGTTATATATAAATAAAGTCATTATGCAAGGCAAAAGGAGAAACTGTATACAGTGAGGGGAAACAAGTATTTGATCCCCTGCTGATTTTGAACGTTTGTCCACTGACAAAGAAATGATCAGTCTATAATTTTTATGGCCGGTGTATTTTAACAGTGAGAGACAGAATAACATAAACAATCCAGAAAAACGCATGTCAAAAAAGTTATAAATTGATTTGCAGGTCAATTAGGGAAATAAGTATTTGACCCCTTCAACTTAGTACTTGGTGGCAAAACCCTTGTTGGCAATCATAGGTCAGACGTTTCTTGTAGTTGGCCACCAGGTTTGCACACATCTCAGGAGGGATTTTGTCCCACTCCTCTTTGCAGATCCTCTCCAAGTCATTAAGGTTTCGAGGCTGATATTTGGCAACTCGAACCTTCAGCTCCCTCCACAGATTGTCTATGGAATTAAGGTCTGGAGACTGACTAGGCCACTCCAGGACCTTAATGTGCTTCTTTTTGATCCACTCCTTTGTTGCCTTGGCAGTGTGTTTTGGGTCATTGTCATGCTGGTATACCCATCCACAACCCATTTTCAATGCCTTGGCTGAGGGAAGGAGGTTCTCACCTAAGATTTGACGCTACATGGCCCCGTCCGTCGTCCCTTTGATGTGGTGCAGTTGTCCTGTCCCCTTAGCAGAACCCCCCCCCCCCCCCCCCCAAAGCATAATATTTCCACCTCCGTGTTTGATGGTGGGAATGGTGTTCTTGGGGTTATAGGCAGCATTCCTCCTCCTCCAAACACAGTGAGTTGAGTTGGTGCCAAGGAGCTTGATTTTGGTCTCATTTGACCACAACACTTTCAGCCAGTTCTCCTCTGAATCATTCAGATGTTTAATGGCAAACTTCCGATGGGCCTGTACATGTGCTTTCTTGAGCAGGGGGACCTTGCGGGCGTTGCAGGATTTCAGTCCTTCACGGCGTAGTGTGTTACCAATTGCTTTCTTGGTGACTATGGTCCAAACTACCTTGAGATCATTAACAAGATCCTTCTGTGTAGTTCTGGGCTGATTCCTCACCGTTCTCATGATCATTGAAACTCCACGAGGTGAGATCTTACATGGAGCATCAGACAAAGGGAGATCGGCAGTTATTTTGTGTTTCTTCCATTTGCGAATAATCACACCAACTGTTGTCACCTTCTCACCAAGCGGCTTGGCGATGGTCTTGTAGCCCATTCCAGCCTTGTGTAGGTCTACAATCTTGTTCCTGACATCCTTGGACAGCTTTTTGGTCTTGCCCATGGTGGAGAGTTTGGAATCTGATTGATTGCATCTGTGGACAGGTGTCTTTTATACAGGTAAGAGCTGAGATTAGGAGCACTCCCTTTAAGAGAGTGCTCCTAATCTCAGCTCGTTACCTGTATAAAAGACACCTGGGAGCCAGAAATCTTGCTGATTGATAGGGGATCAAATACTTATTTCAGTCATTGAACTGCAAATCAATTTATAACTTTTTTTGACATGCGTTTCTCTTGTTGTTGTTTTTTTTTTTTTTTGTTATTCTGCCTCTCACTGTTAAAAAAAAAAAAAAAAAAAAAAAAAAAAAATACCATTAAAACTGTAGGCTGATACTTTCTTTGTCCGTGGACAAACAACATTTAAAATCAGCAGGGCATCAAATATTTTTTTCCCTCACTTTACCTTATTGTACAAATAGGGTATATTAAAATACAAGGTAAAAAACTAAACTAATAAACCTTTAACAAACATAACCATAAGATTCTCACACATTTAGCCTCATTTGATATCTTAAATCGCTGGAAATGAGGCTTCTAAAGTATAAGTTGGCAATGTCTTGATAAGGGGATGAGGGTATCAATGAGTTAATAACTATAGCCCATCTTCTATAGGCCACATACAGTGTATGAGTTATATACAACTTTAAAATCATAGCAGTAACTTGGTATAGCAGTAATGGGTATGTGAAAGTTATGCTCACCTGTCCTGGCCATCCAAACTGCCTCCTCCAGGGCCAGCTGATACCTGTATATTAATTAGTGTTGTAGACCGAGCCTCAAAACCGCTGCTCACTCCACTTAATGGTGTCCAGGGATGCGGTAGTAGTTCTGCAGTCACAAGGTTCATATCCTATATCAAATCTGTGAATTTGTAGGGTTCATAGTGACTTAATGCAGTGCTACACTTCAGACATATCATATATTATTTTCTTAAGTTGTGTTTTGGTTTAGTTCCAGATAAGAAATGGACAGAACTGGACTTGGCCCAGCAGCGAGCTCACACCATGCGGCTTCTGGATGCTCTAGAAGTCACTGCAAGGGAGAAGAGGCTGAAGATAGCTCGAGCCATACTGTATGTAGCACAAGGTTAGTAATAATGTCTGTTTGTTAGATGCTTTCTTTAATGACTTTCCATCCATCAGTGCCTAAAGTACCAGTGAAGTTACCAGCTGTACTCTGTACCATCCAACAGAAGTTTGAATGACATTTATAAAAACTACTTTCCTTATACATATCTTGAGACTGCACCATCTCGGGCTCTGGTTCCTACTGTGCAAGGAAACATGGCATAATTGTTGCTGTGCAGTTTAGGTAATGGTAGAGGACTTCTTTTCAATGCTGTGGGTCTCTGCACCAATCGCTCAGATATGTCTTTTTGCCAGTCTATCTCCATCTTTTCATCAGTGCCTACCTCCCTGTCCACTCTTGTCTTGCTTTGGTCCCACCCCATGATTATCTGAAATGCAGTGTATTTCTTTAGTCCGTTTGTCCATACAGGCTACCGATGATCCCTGTTTAGCTTGACAAAACATAACTTACACACATAGTGATAGGTACACTAATATATTTCAACCTAATAAACCATATATACATACAAATGAAACCAGATTATTATTCTTGAACCATCTGCATTAAATAAAGCCACAGTGCTATTATACTACACCATTGTATAGGGTACGTTTCTATATGGTGGATTGTAGGACTGTTTTGCCATCACTTAGGAGTGAGAAATTGAATAACCATCAGAGAGTTCACTGATGAAGGCCCCCTTTCTTGGGTACTGTAGATCGGATCAACTATTATTTATTTATTTATTATTATTTTTATTTTTTTTACTGTTAAGTCTTTTTCTCTCTTTCTCTTTTCATCTGTGTGATTCTCTCCCTTTAGGAACTTTTGGGGAATGTAGCTCTGAAGCTGAGGTTCAGTCATGGCTGCGACACAACATCTTCCTACTGCTGGAAGCTGGTACATTCAATGCTCTGGTGGAGCTTCTGAACATGGAGGTTGAGTGAGTAACATATTCTGAGCTGTCCTATGTGAGGGTGAAATACTTTTCTGTCCTATGTGAGGGTGAAGTACCTTTTTAACGTGTCCTTTTTTATTTAACTACTTTTTTTTTTTTTTTTTACTATATTTTTTTACTATATTTGGCTTATATATGTATTTTTTTATTTTTATTTTCTTGTTTGTTTATAGGAACAGTGCCGCATGCAGCAATGCAGTGAGGAAGCCAGCAATCTCTCTAGCTGACAGCACAGACCTGCGGTGAGCAGCATGTACATGGGGAGCTAAATAGCAGCTGTGTATGCTATGAGCATAAAATAAGTTTGAGAAAATATAGTTTTTTTGAATATCATGTATGCATAGAAAATCAATCTTTTTTGACTTAAAGGATCACTGTACTCTAAAAATAAACTGTTACAATGAAAGTACTTGCATAAGTATTCTTGATTTATAATGCTTAAACTTTGTAATGCTACTAGTTATACTTTATACACATGCTCATAAGACAGTTTGCAAGGATAAATGCTAGCCCTGCTCTTGCTGAAATGTAAATGCCCCTCCCGCACACACAACCTTCCCAGAGTATCCTAGTTAAAAAAATGAGCTATGTTCCCTGCCTAATTATGCTGTTTGACCCAGCTTTTTAAAAAAAACATATTTTCACCAGTATGTTGACATCCGAATATAGAATAATTTAGTACATTTATAAAGCCCTAACACACTTTGCAAAGTAAAACTAAATGATATTTTACGAATTGTGCTTTATTTGCTCGTTGTCTTATATTGCCACCTGTCACTGTTCCTTTAATGCTAGTTGTTTTTAGTATACTGTTACCTGTACATCCTCAAGGCTGATCTGTGTATATTGCTTCTTACAGTGTTCTTCTGAACATTATGTATCTGATGGTTGACACATTGCGTGAGGAAGCAGAAGGAGACAGTGAGGAGTGGAGAGCAATGAGGCAGACATTCCGTGCAGAGCTGGGTAAGTAACATACGTGATCAGTGATAGACCATACAGTACATGTATGATAGTTCATTACTGTACTATTGCTCAGTAGAATCATGTGATCATTTTGTTTCCTCTGGAAAAAGTAGAGAAATTTTATAATGAAACTATTCTGAACATTGGAGTAGCCATGTATTTCTATTACAGTATAGAGTGAGACCTTTGTTTTACTGGACAAACAAAGATATGCAACTCTTTCTCGAGTAAAAAGCTATAGTGATTAAATGTTACAAATGATACCTTAAGTGACCACAGTGTTCACCCTAAGTCGAGCTGCCTTTCTCCACCTCCCTGTCCTAAATCAGGGTTTGTGGACAGCTCTGCTTGGGGGCAGGACCATCATAGCGCCTGGAAACAGAGGGCAATGATGTCATTGTCCCCTCCCTGTGAAGTTCTTGTCCTGAACCTAGACTGGTGAAACGTTTTTTTTTTTTTTTTTTTTTTTTTTTAGTTTTGGGCCGTCTCCTTCTAGTTTGAGAGAAGTGACTCTGCTTGAAGGGAAAGCTGCCCGTTTATTTAAAAAACTTCTTAAAATGTGATATGGATAGTAATTTGTCTGTCTTCTGCCAAAGAATTATCCAAAAAGCTCAATGGACAAAAACATCCTCTTATACATCCTGGAGTTAAGTTCCTTCTGTTTCAATAAAAAAGGGATATAAAAAAATAAAAATAAAACTTCTGTTAAAAACTAAATTTTTTTTTTTTGCCATGTGTCAAGAGAAGGTACCAAGCTGGATCAGCCAGTGGATCTAACCGGTTCGGTCCACTCCTCCGTGGATTTCTGTTTTAGTGCTAGGCATTCCCTAGAAGGAAGTCTGCTTCAGGGTCTGGACAAGATGGGAAGCCGTTTCTCTGTCCCAAACACTGCATAAAAAAATGATTTTAGTACATCATGGTCTGCTTCCATTCCTTTCAGCTCAAACGGCACTTCTCATGTAAAAAATAAAAAAATCCCTTTTGCCACTGTTACTATGGCAACCTGCAACACCCCAGCACTTCACTTCAGGATTCTCAAAGCTGTCATCACATCAAATATCTGAGGTGATGAGAACTTGCACCATTACTCACAGCTTCAAGTTTCTTAAGGAAGAACATACTATTTACTTCCCACCAAGTAGACTTTTCTGGCCAGTCCCATTCTTACAGGACCATTGTGGCCAAATTTATTTTATATGGGGGTTTTAAATAAGTAAACATGATAATGGCCAACATGGATGTAGAAACTGGGGAAATAAATAAACACAAACTTTATATATTATAACTTCTTACATTTTTTGATTTCTTTCCTGCTGCCATTACTTACTCACGACGATTTGTCCTTATAAACTAATAAGCCTCTTTATAGCCCTTCGGAAGCACTGGCAGTTGTAACTCCTGCCAGCTAAGGGATTTGATCATCTTAAAACAAAATGGTATATTCCTCAGCCATATAATTGCACATAAAAAGCAATAGGTTATTAGCTGTATTATTTATTTTGAGATTCTAAAAAATGTGGTCTATTTTCAAGTATACTGGTTTGAAATGTGAAAGAATTTAAATAATGTCCATCAATCTAGCGAGCTGCAGTATGGAGATTTTGTTTATACGAAAAGCAGAGTGAATATCCTTGTCTACAATTTGTTGCTAAAATTACTTTGTTTTTGATGGCAGATTATATCTGTAGGTATACATGACTGCAATGGATTCTTTGTTCACTTCACCACTTCCACAATGTATCTGGGTTAGAGGGAGCTCACTTGTGTCCTGAGAAGATGTCTAATAGTTTATTGAGGTGAATCCAATAGATCAGTAACATTATAATTCAGTGCAAAGCCCCCCCATAGTATATGGTCTGAATATTATTTTGGTCCATAGTGGAACGTAGACAATGAGCAAAATCATAAGAGTATTTTAGTTTAGAGAACCTTCACTTTTTTTGTAACAATATTACATTCACTATGATCCATGAGCGTAAAATAATTTTAAGGAATTTCTTAGCAGGTCCTATTTGTATCCTATTTGTATCTGGGAACTTCTACATTACATGGACTTCTACATTACTGGAGTCTAAAGGGGGATATTAACCAGCTGTGGTTTGCACTTTCATTTATTCCCGCTGCTGGAAAGTGCCTGAACAGTGTTTCAACCTTTTAAAGAGAACTGAATATAGATCTTGTCTGCATTCAAGGATGAAAAACAAATGGTTCCCCATTAAGGGAAAAACTGAATATAATAAGGAAAGAAAACAAATGCAGCCTTTTAACTTTCTAAAAACATGTTGCACATTGAGTCAAGTTATTTCAAATAAGAAGAAAATACTGTCTTTCAGACGAGATCACCCTTGGCAGGATAAGCTGTACTGCTGTGTCACTTTGTACACATGTTGAGTTTCTAAAAAGGAGGGTCAAGAAATCTGTTTAACTTAAAAATATAGTATGGTAGTCTTCTGATCATAGTTTTTGCATGCAAAAGTTTTTTTTTCAAAATGTACTTAAATTAATACATGTGGAATTTTTCTGTCTCTTAAAGTTCATTTGATACTATCATCAAATATAAAATTTGTCAAACCGCGAAACATCGTCACGCTTTGCGAGGGGCCACATTTGCGGAGGTGGAGGCTCCCACGTCGGCTGCAATGAGCCGAAGGCTCGCAAGGGGCCACATTTGTGGAGTTGGAGGCTCTATGGCTTCTCACAAGCGGTTACAAACAGCCACAGAAGCGGGACTTTGAAGAAAAAAAACTATAACACGCAATGACTAAATACGGACTTACACAAAAAAATACGAGCCGCGGTACTTAACAAACTTAACGCCCGAACTACGCACAGCGGAAAAGATTAAAAAAAACCACTAAATACACACAAAAATAAAATGGTCGCCGAAGAAAACAACGCTAGACGACCCCTAAAGCTGCAAAACACCGCCTAGCACATACGATTTTTACAAAAAGCCGTACGAGGTACAACATACACTATTAGCAAGGACGCTAAATCATCCACACCCGCGTAACACATACACATTCGCCGCCATTTTACAACACTAACATACAGAATGCGGAAGTACACAGCTACACGAACGGCTTCCCCTCGCGCACGCAGCCTATTTACACTACACACTACACACATTGCTGACACTTACACCTCACCTCCAGAACAGTGCAAACCTACATTGACAGGAACATCAAAACAGATTGTAGGTTCTTTAGCACAATGCTTCCTGCATATATTAATTACAAATAGGTAGAGTATATTAATTTATCATTTTATTAAGTAATTATCATGAAAAAAAAAAATGATACATATACATAAACCCCCCTGACAGTATCGCAATAAACCAAAAAGCCCTTCACTGCGCCACACAAGGAGCTCCAACAGTGCTCATAGGACACAAACTACACCAGGGGAAAGACTTGCAATAAGTGTAAAAAGGACATCAGCTCGGATCTTACAATGAGAGCAAAAGGGCCTCTGATAACAAAAAATACACCAACCCAGAGGCTCGCAATGAGCGCGGACGGATCTCAGACGACCAAAACGCTTACTGTCTGTGGCAAACAGCATTACCTGCCTTACAATTACAATTATAAATTGCCCCGTCATTTTTGGCGGGCAAGTCGCTAGTACAATATAATACCGTTTTACCTCCCATGAATATAATTATAATTCTATTATGATTAGTTGTATTTGCATAGAAATAAGCATCCTCTGTGTGTTCCATGAGCTCTGCTGAAAAACCATATAAATTCAAATATAAAGTGACTTCTCTATCACCAAATCAATATATATGACCAGGATTGTGCATGGGAGGACACAGCTGGCCTTAAAAATCAAGTTTGGCAACTTTTTCCCCTAAGGTTTGCTGCTGAACCAGAACAAAGGAGTCTCCAAAACACAACATCCTACTTAAGGTTGGTGAAAAACCTATACAGTTCTAATCTAGATGACTACTAGAGATTTATGCTATGTAACCATTTGAAGATTGTACACATAATAAGCTGTATAATTGTGGATCTTGATCAAGAGAAGACTCAACAGCTTATTTCACAATGCTTTGAAGATGAAATATTTGTTTTTTCCTTGTTGAAAAAGACAGCACAGTAAGAGTTTTAACTTATTTATTTACAACCTCTCTATGTACTCTACTGCCATCTAGTTGCCAATTGCAATTATAAAGTCTTCACGAATTCCTAACTGAAGTTAACAACTTCTCGGTGTACTCTACTGCCATCTAACTGCAATTATAATGTCTTCAGTAATATCTAATTGATGCTAAGAACTTCCTTGTACTCTACTAGCTTCTAGCTGCCAACTGCAATTGTAACATCTTCATTAATACCTAACTTAACAAACGAATAAAGCAGGCAAGATGGCTGGAGTCTCTAACAGACTTTCTTCAACAACAAAAAGCATCCAATATTATTGCACTACAAAACAAATGGTGCATTCTTCCCAACACCTCGCTACTCCAGATAAACAATTACCAAACCATGGAACAGAGACTTTCACACAAAAAAAAAGATATTCAAGACTTCAAAGAATTAATTTCATCTTTCAGATTAGAAATTACAGCTGCGATTCAAAGAGTTTCTGTGGAATTAAAAGCAGAAATAAAATAATTTAATACCAAAGTTTTCAAACTACAAGACAAATATAATAACCTTCTTAAGTCATATATAGAAATGGAAAAGGATCTAATTGAGCTTAAAGAGGGACAACACAATTTAAAATCATACAAGAGGGTAAAGAAAATAGATCTCAAATGACAAACATTTGCATACATAATTTAGATTCAGTTCAAGATGTACCCCTATATATGAAAGATTTATGTGCCAATCTTTTATCAGATCTCAGTACAGAAGAACTTAGACTGGACAGGATTCACAGAGTCCTAAGAGCTTCACAATCCTCCAATGAGAGACCAAGAGATGTGATTGGCAGATTACATTATTTTTCTACATGAAAGCAGCTAGATATGGTGTTTCTGGAATTGAAGGAGGTCAACCAGCTATCTTCTCGGACCTGTCACCCACTACCTTATACAAAAGGAAACTCCTGAAACCCTTTTTAGAGGTGATTACAAAGCATGGATTCAAGTATACTTTAGGTTTTCCGTTTAGTCTGATTATATAAAAAGAAGGTAGACCTCACACAATCCATACATCCGAGGAAGGTAAAGCGATGCTCCATTTGTGGAACTTACCAACTCCAAACACCCTGGGACAAACTCAAAATTCTCTTAATACAAAGCAGACCAAAAGACCAACAATACTCAAACCGAAGAAACACCAGATCAGAAGCAAATGCAGAAAAAAGTCTCACACAATGATCGCAATAGAAAGTGCAGAAACCTTATGGACTTAACTGAGTTAACAATGTGCCTCCTCTATAAAAGTTTTGAAAATGTCCTTATGCCATTACTCTGAATATTTTCTATGCACAAATTTCTCCATACACTGCGGGTCTACGCCAATCTTAGGATACAATCCGGCTCACAATAAAAAAAGAGGACAGAGATTGCTGTCCTCCGAACTGATGTTATTATTTTAAGATTTTAGAACTATAGAGTTTAATAACTCTCAGAAAATATAAATATTATTAAGCTGTAAATATGGTTATAAACTGAAGTAGTCAAGAAAAAGGAGAAACAATAGGGTTAATGAATAATATGTAGTTTAATTACTATATAAAATGTTTACAATATTAGAATTAATATTTGAAATTACATAGTTACATTGTAATTTAGGTGGAAAAAATACTTTTTAGTCCATCAAGTTCAACCTTTTCAGATCTCCCCTGATCTGCGATGCGCTGATTTATTGTTAATTGATCCAGAGGAAGGCAAACGTAAAAAAAACACAGTGAAGCTTGCCAATTGTCTCAACAGGGGGGAAAAAAGTATAAAATTCCTTCCTGAGCCCAGATACTGGCGATCGACTCCTCCCTAGATCAATACTCCCTCTCTAATTATCCAGGATAACCTTGAATGCCTTTTTTTAATTAAAAATATATCCAATCCCTTTTTAAAGTTATCTATCAAATCCGCTGTCACCACCTCTTTTTCTTTCTTTAAGGTGAAATCTTTTTACTTCTAATCAGTAAGGATGCCCTCTTGTCAGCTGAAAACCTCTTGACACAAAAAGTTCCCTTGACAAAGCCTTGTATTGACCCTGTATATATTTATATAGGGTAATCATATCCCCTCATAGACGCTTTTTTTCTAGTGTAAATAAGTTTAATTTGTGTAGTCTTTCTTCATAACTTAGCCCCTACATTCCCTTTATTAGCTTTGTTGCCCTTCTCTGTACTTTCTCCAGCTCTAAAATGTCCTTTTATGTAGAATATCTGACATATCTTTTTTTCTTCTGCTTTTTATGTTAGATATTTTACATAAAAATATAAGTACGGTTCTGAGAAAACTATATAACATTGTTATCATTAAGAAAAAGTGAAAAAAGAAACAAGGAGAAAAGGATTACAGTAAAAGGATATAGTAATAGAAAATGTTATATTATAAAAATGTAATTGTGTTACCTTTTACTGTTAACATTTATACTGAAGTGCATTTACAACAATGGTGTTTAATTGTATCTTCTGTTTTTACAATAAAAATAAAAAAAATATAAGAATCCTCTTGCTACCACATTGTTCAAACTGTTCATAAAACACACATATTTTGGTCAGTCCATATGATTTCCTATACAGGGTTATACTGGCAATCTGAATGAACAGAAGGCTGTTGCTAGAAAATGTCTTCAGGATTACATGAATAGAGTATGAATTACTCTGCAAATGCTCCTAACTATTACCGGGCTGCTTACTCCTTCTGTTCTCTTCAGGAGAGGCCACGTTAGTTGGGCATGTATCCTTGCAAGCCAGCCAGAAGTTCCCAGTAATGAGAATTTTATGGGATTTTCCGAAGCTGCAGCACATTCTATGGCTATGATTCACAACCCTCTTTTCTAGACCCACAAGCCTGGCCATGATTTAGGTTTCATACTTGTGTAAACATATTCAACAATCTGTGACGTCGTGCAATGTGAAAAAAAGAAAACACAAGGTGACACATTAGCAAATCTCCTCTTCCAGATGCACCAACGAAATAATTACTTTCATGTTCATTTTAGGGAAAAAAAAATATTTACACTCTGCTCATTTTATGTAAAAATTTAGGATTATGTTTTTTTCTTTCAAGTGACCACATGAAACGTTAATATCATTACAATCTGCAATTCTTCCCTGTAGGTTCTGCTCTTTATAACAATGAGCCATTTGCTGTGATGCTCTTTGGTATGGTCACAAAATTCTGCAGCGGCCATGCTCCTCACTTCCCAATGAAAAAGGTGCTGCTGCTATTGTGGAAGACTGTATTGGTGAGTGCATTGTAGTTGTTGTTTCTTTTTTTTTTGTTTGCTATTGCCCTGTAGTATGTTTGTGCCTCATTTTCCCTATCCATGTAGTGCACTCTTGGTGGGTTTGAGGAACTGCAGGAGATGAAGGCTCACAAGCGAGAAGCATTAGGGCTGCCTCCTCTGCCTGAAGACAGCATTAAAATTATTCGTAGTATGAGAGCTGCGTCACCGCCTGCGTCTGCATCTGACCTCATTGAGCAACAGCAGAGGAGAGGCCGTCGGGAGCACAAGGTGAGCTGAGATTTTTTGTAATGGAGAGGGCGCTGAGAGCACTTTAATGATCCCAAATGGTGCAAAGCCGATATTGTTGTAGGCATTAGAAAATCTGGCACTGTACAAATAAAATATAATAGTAATAATGGAACAAACTTATTAAAGATGAACAACAGGCTTGGATGGGCAAGGTAAAGTTTTTAAAAGATACACTGACATTAGATGAATGAGAACATGTTTGTCTTGGTCATGTTACAAATGTGTGCCTCTCCTTCTCTATCTAGGCACTCATTAAGCAGGATAACCTGGATGCATTTAATGAGAGGGATCCCTATAAAGCAGATGATTCTCGAGATGAAGAGGAGGAGAATGATGAAGACAATAGTCTAGAGGGGGAGCCTTTTCCCCTGGAGCGGGAGGAGGTGATGCCGCCATCTGTGACTCAACCACCTACTGATCGCCTCGCCTTGCCAAAAGGCTTACCTTGGGCGCCGAAAGTCAGGTAAGGGTACCTGTAGGGTTGTTGTGAGATAAAGTGTAATTATTGCAATAAAGCTATGAAATATGCTAGAAGACAAATACTATTGCGGTAATGTTTTGACAAAATCAAAATTAAATCATTTATTATGCTTTCATCTAAAAGGTATGTAATGAAGACCAGTGCTTGTATACTCAATACGTGACTTAGCAAAATCAGGACTTTGATTAAAAAAAAATGTGTTTTGAGGGAAAGAAAAGCTAGATTATATACATTACTCATACACAAGTCTTCCATGAAAGTTATGGAGCTCTTCAGGGTAAATTGACTGACCATGTTGATGATGAAAGTTTGCCTCTTGGCAGTAGTGTAGATTCTGGTCAGGTCTCACAGCTGTCTACTCTGGTGTTCACTCAATAAGTGTTCTGGATTCACTCAAAAACTAGAGAACAAAAATTATGGTAAAAGATTCATGTGTGAAAAAGGGGGTTATGGGGAACATTTCTGGTAGTGAGTTATCAGGGAGCGTTTGAAGCTTTTGAGGCTTGAGTGCTTAATGAATGACAGTTTCATAGCATAAGGACACTATAGGAACGGTTGTGCAAAGCAAAAGCAGGTTGAATTATGAGAGAGTCCCTGGTCATGGGAGGAGCAGGGGGTGCACTCGGGCAAATACTGAGAGATACCTGAAATGTGGCAAGGGGCAACATTAACTTTCTGTGGTAGAATAAAAAGGTAATTCAGCAGTGGCGGGGAGCAGCAGATGAATGACTGGTTAGATTGATTAGGCTCAAAGAAATTGGTTAATTGAGGACCATTGAGTAATGGGAATGATAAGTAAGTGTGAAAGGAGGAGTACAGAGTCAAGTATAATTCCCTGAAGGAAGACTTGTGATAATGACGTGATTAAAAAGACACTGGAAAGATTAAATGCTGGAGGTGGAACATTTTAATAGTAGAATCTTGACAAAAGAAGGCAAATTGCAGAGACAGAGGCATTTGGTTAGTCTCTCCTAAATTAAAGGTACAAATATATTGTAGGCAGAAAGAAAAAGACCTGTAGTACGATATGCTGGGCCAAAAAAGATTTTTATTAAGGATAAAAAATAAGAATATTGCAGTGTACAGTGGATCCCCAGACGTATGTTTCGACTCACTGTTCCTTAGGAGATATCAGCAATTAAGGCTGAAACGTACGTCTGGGGTTTGCCGTTTCTCCCGTTCAGGGTAGAATTGCCTGGTATTTTGGGTCTGGCTCACTCTAGTGAGTTGAACCAGACTGATATACTACAGGATATTTCTCCCTGTGAAGTGAGCTAAAAAAGGTTTCCCTAACGAGTGAATTATCATGTACATAGAACTAACCTATTATGGTTAGTTCATTCTCTGATTGAGTACCTCTATTTTGGTATTTTGTTTAATTTTGTAGTCCTGTTGCAATAATTGTATTAATTTTCTGCTTTATTCCTTTTTTTTTTGTTTGTTTCATAAAAAATTGTTACATGTACAAGAGGGCTCTTATATTAGAAAGCCATTTATTAAAGGTCCGCTAAAGCCACATATTTACAAAATGCACAAGAACTGCATTTGTTAATAGGCACAATATTTTTGCAGATAATAAAACTCATAAATTCAAAACATGCATTCATTATAAAATCAGACTGAAGTCTAGAAAACTAGTATTAAAAGGACACATAAGAGATGTAGAGGCAGAATCTTCTCTTCTCGCCCAATACAACAAATTACTAAATGACCCAATTTCACCATTTAGGTCTTTTGTGCCTCTGATTTTGTTTTGTGTTTCTGTTGATCTTTATCTTCTCATTCTCTCTCTGCCTGCTCTGTAGGGAGAAGGATATTGAGATATTTTTGGAGTCAAGTCGCAGCAAATTTATTGGATACACTTTGGGAAGGTGAGTGATAAATGTAAACAGTGTCTGTACAAAGTTGGCATCAAATGGCTCATGCACTAAAAGGCAAATCTTAAAAGGAAAGACTTCATGACTAAAATGTGTATAGTTTATAGAGTACAGAAGAAATAGGAGTCACATAACCGAAACCATCACATTTGTCAAATGTTTTATGGAGAGGCTGTTACATTGCCAGCATGCCACAAGTTCTTCTTTTTTCTCTTCTTGCAGTGACACAGACACTGTTGTTGGGTTACCGCGGCCCATCCATGAGAGTATTCGTACCTTGAAATTGGTGAGTGCCATTCATGCAATGTTACATTTAGTAACGATACATGCACTTGTGTACGCCACACAAATACTTTCTGCTGTGTACATGTGCCTGTATATACCAGGCTCTGTAAACACTTGGCTCTGTATATTTTGCTTTTCTAAACTTGAGAGTAACCGCTTTGCATATATACATTACTTTCTGATTTCACGTTTGCTCTTTTTGTCACAGCACAAATACACATCAGTCGCCGAAGTCCAGATCCGATTAGAAGAGGAGTTCCTGAGATCCCCACTTTCAGGCGTATGTGGCATTTGGGGCTTATTTTGCGTGTTAAAACGTTATCGATCTCATTAATTCCTGCTTCCTGTTTTCAGGGGGAAGAAGAGGTTGAACAAGTTCCTGCAGAGATTCTATACCAGGGGCTTCTTCCCAGTCTGCCCCAGTATATGGTAAGAGCTTGAGATATAAGCCATTTCACTCTAGGTTTGTCTCTTACAATAGTCCATGTGTTTATTTAATAAGTGGGTGGCAATACAATCAGTATTTGAAGAAAAAAAAAATTACATTTAGTTATTAAAACTTAAATTTTGATGTTTACTGTTTTGGACCTCACCAGGTATGTTGATATACAAATTAATATATTTATAAATAAATAAATGAATCGGTTAAACAAAAAAAAATTGTGGTTACCACAGGGTTTGAACCAATGACTTATCAATGTAAAACAATATTTGATACAGCACATTTATCACTACACTGGCCAATTGAATAGGGCTCTAAATAAGCAAAAAACATATATTTTTTTAAAGAAGTTTTTAGTTCGGGAAAACCTTGCTTTTGCATAGATGTTTACTAACTAAAAACTTATTTTAAAAAAATGTTATGTGCTTATTTAGAGCCTTATTCAATTGGCAAAATTGCAATTGAATGAGGGCCTATGGAAGCAACTATAAAGTTAATTTATCTAGAAAAGAATATGTAACCGCTACAGATTCAAACCTTATTATCTATGCATATTCTTGTGGAAGGATGTCATGAGCTATACAAATATTCTTGTGGGAGGATGTCATGGGTTATACAAACAACAACTAAAATGAAAATATTGAAGTGAATTCTTGAAGAGTTTTGAAAATGTAAACGACTTTTCCACATGATTTTCCACCTTCTAGCTGTGCAAAGCAGATATGGTGATTTATGTGGGTCCTTTAATGGTGAACTAAAAATAAATGTAACATAACAAGCACTTGTTGCCTGATCAGTAGTATTTTCCAAATACGTATGTTGTAATTATGTAATAATAAATGTTGTAATCATGAGTAATACGTAGTTAATACTACTTGTTGTTGTTGTATTTTGATTGAAGATTGGTTTCCATTTAAGGACATCCTTCCATTTTGTAGATGTGAATAGAGTAGGGCGAGAAAGTAAATTGAAATGGACCAGAGTGTTGCACCAAAAATTAGAGGATCGACAGCCTGACTCACAATACCTTTAAAATGGGTAAATCCAGTGAATTATGGGAGAGTACCCTTCAATCTGGAAATAACTACTAGTGGTATATGTATACCTTTAAACTAGTAGTTGCCATTCATGATATTAAATAATATACATGACCAGATATTCCTTAACCAGTATTCCAGAAAGGAGTAGTGTAACAAATTAACTAATAATTAATTTAAATAATGAATTATTAATTTCTACAAGTAATAAGTTCTTGTGGACAGGTCAATAAGCGAGCATACCAATAAGTTATAATTAAAAGGACATATTTTACCTAAATGAAGATAGAGAAAATACACACATTTTGAAATGCATTGGTTCCAATTAGATTGCATTACACTGCAAGTGTGCATAAAAATGTGTATTTTATAAGTTTTTATTGTGTTACACATATATTTAAGGACACTTTCTGTCATGATTTTCACTGATTTCCATTCCAGCTCAATATCTTTGTGATCTCATAACTTATTACTTGGTTGCGATGTGCAATTGCATTTTTCTGGTTTAACACAGGATCATAAAGATATTGAGCTGGAATGGAAATCGGTGAAAATCATGACAGAAAGTGCCCTTTAAATATATGTGTAGCACAATAAAAACATATAAAATACACTGCAAGTGTGCATATAAATGTGTAATGCAATCTAAGTGCAACCATTGCATTTATAGTACGTGTGTCTTTTCAGCTGCCTTAAAACACCTGCATCTAGTGGCCAGATGCAGCATTACAGTGTTATACACATCGTGAATGAGCTGATCAGCTTGTGTATGGCATTTGTGTGGGATATGTGTGCTGCTTGTGTGCATATAAATGTGTATTTTATAGGTTTTTATTGTGGTGGAAGTGTGAGTGGGTTAGAGGAGAAAACCATTCAAGATGAGGGGGCCCCTTGCATCAGACATAGGAGACAAATAGTGTTGTATCAAGAGATAATATTCAGTATATTGAAGGTGCATTATAAAGACATCTCCAGTTAATCTGGTGGTACATTAGCAAAAATGAGAAGGGGCTTAAGCAGTAATTTTTTCAGGAGAGCATGTTAGTCCATCAAATTTATAGGCGTCCTAAAATCGGAAGGATATTGAAAGGATTATTCCGTATTCCTTTGTAACTTAGTAAGGATACATTGAATGAAAAATATATAAAAAATATTTTTTCTTATATGTGACATAATTCATAGGCACTTCCTGTGAGACTGAATTAAGTGTTGCATTGATGCACTTGAAAAATGAAGCCGTGGAGTAACCCGTGTTACAGAGCTTTCTGTATATGAAATGTTTCTTCAAGTGTTATTGCATACGACTCTACATATTCTGAGAAGATGAATGAATGATCATCTTGATCATCTTGAATTAAACCCTCAAGTATCTGCCAGGACTGCCACAAACTGCATTGCATGACTCCTTACTCTGTTCTCTCCTTTCAGATTGCATTACTGAAGATCCTACTTGCTGCTGCACCCACCTCCAAAGCAAAGACAGATTCCATTAACATCTTGGCCGATGTCCTGCCAGAGGAGATGCCGTGAGTGTGGGTTGTCTGGTGGGAACATAACTAGGATGGAGATGGAGCTTAATTGTTGATTCAGCGGGGTATCCTTATTCTTACTAATTTTATGGTTGTCTTATTATTAAAACTACATTTAATTGGATTTTGTCACAGTACAACAGTTCTGCAGAGCATGAAACTTGGCGTGGATGTGAATCGGCACAAGGAGATTATTGTTAAAGCCATATCTGCTGTGCTGCTGCTTCTGCTGAAACACTTCAAACTGAACCATATCTATCAGGTATGTGCCTCCGTTTATGAATGAATGTACTTGTTTGTGTCTAATAATACATTGATAATTCATAGTTTATGCTGCATGTAAACACAACTGCAGTGTAATATAGATAACTGCTGCAGTAAGTTTGTGTTGTTTTGACTTGCTAATATGTACTGCCTATCCATAGATCAGTGATGGGCCTAACTATTTAATTTTATTTGCTTAATTCCCAGATGGAGTATATGGCTCAGCATCTGGTGTTTGCAAACTGCATTCCTTTAATCCTGAAATTCTTTAATCAAAATATAATGTCCTACATTACTGCCAAGAACAGGTAATCGATGGAACAAAATTTTAAGGGTCAGTTGTATCTTTCCGGTGCTTCTTTTAACATTTTTCCCCTCTTCCCTGCTGCAGTATTTCAGTCCTTGATTATCCATATTGTGTGGTCCACGAACTACCAGAATTGACTGCAGAAAGCTTGGTAAGTGTGTGGTGGGGCGAAATCTACACTTATCTTCTTCTCAACTTTCAGCCCACTCTTAACCATAACATACATTATATTGCAGGAAGCTGGGGACAATAATCGGTTTTGTTGGAGAAATTTGTTTTCCTGCATAAATCTTCTCCGTATACTGAACAAGCTAACCAAGTGGAAGCACTCCAGGACAATGGTAGGAAAAAACAGATTTCAAAGTTCAAGATATCTGTGTGAGAGACTAGTATATTCATAAGGGAGCGGCAGTAACTAGAATAGGGCTTGTGGCAGAACTGAAAAATAAACAAGATGGTAACTGAACTATTTGAAATTGACATCAGTTATTTATTTATTTTTTTAAATGCCATTTTGCCTGAAGTTGAATATAAGTGATAAAACAATAAGTTCGAAATTAATGTGAATGTTTATAGTTTTTCCCTTTTTTGTTTTTGTTCAAAGAAGTCTGCTGGTTAGAGCAGAGCAGTTATGTGGCTTGTAGGGTATGTAAAAGAAAATGAAGCAAATTAAATTTACAACTTTTGATCTGACTGGCACTAGGGGGCTCCTTTGTCTGCTTTTTCTGGTGGAAGCCTGCCTCATGTGGGTACACCACTGCTGATAAACCATGCTTCATTTTGATCTACACTGAGCCACATTTGGTTCTAGAGCCATAGGTTGCAGACCCCCAGTATACGTTAAGGCCATAAAGTCCAGTGCTCTTGGCTGGCATGAGATTGTAACCAAGCTTTTTTATTTATTTGTTATTTTAACCAGATGCTCGTGGTTTTCAAATCTGCACCAATCTTGAAACGAGCCCTGAAGGTTAAACAGGCCATGATGCAGCTGTATGTACTGAAGCTGCTCAAGGTCCAGACCAAATATCTAGGACGACAGTGGAGGAAAAGCAACATGAAAACCATGTCGGCCATTTACCAGAAAGTGCGGCACCGTCTAAATGATGATTGGGCCTATGGAAACGGTATGTATTTTATGAATAGGAGAGTGTATTTCATTCTGCTTACCGTGTGACAATATCTGACTTTGCTTTTATCTCTGTCTCAGATCTGGATGCTCGGCCCTGGGATTTCCAAGCTGAGGAATGTGCTCTGAGAGCCAACATTGAACGCTTCAACTCTCGCCGCTATGACCGGACTCACAGGAATCCTGACTTCCTTCCTGTTGATAACTGTCTGCAAAGTGTCCTAGGGCAACGTGTGGAGCTGCCGGAGGATTTTCAGATGAACTATGACCTGTGGCTTGAGCGAGAAGTGTTTTCTAAACCTATATCATGGGAGGAACTTCTGCAGTAGCGGCCATGAAAAATCAAAGGGTGTAATTCTCTGTAATGCATCCCATCTCCTAAACACTACTTCTTATCCCAGAATGGTCTTGTGGGTGCTTACAGGTGTAGTTACTACTCCCTCATGTAAACAGGCCCTTGCTCCTTTTCTCAGACCAGTGTTAAATATAAAAGCTTCCTGAAGCAGCAGACACTCCTTTCACATCTAGCCATGAAATCCAGATGCCACTGCTGGGAGGGCCTGTGTATATTATTTCCAGCAAGTCACATTCCCCCTATGTAACAAAAAACTGCTTTTAAAGTGTATTTGGGAACTTAGTGTGGAATAAGGGAACACTGGAAAAGATTGCTTTCCTGTTATCTAAAGATAATATGTAAAAATATAACCATTATTAGATGTACAAAGAATAAATCTTGCAAAAGCTTTGTAACTTTTACATAAGTTTTAAACTGTGCCATAGACCCCCCAGCATCCTTCACCCCCAGTATTCCTTAGTTTTTTCTTTGGATTCATAGCCAATCAGGACACTTACAGACGACATCCTGGGATGTTTTTTTCCCATTAATGGAAAGCATTTGACTGATTGAACAAATCACAGGTGATTAAGGAAGGGGATATCAGAGAACTGTGATACAGTGAGACAGCCGTAAAGCAAGTTACAAAGTTTTTGCAATCCTTTTTAGTCATTCCAAGCAACACTCTTCCTATTTTAAACATTATCTATAGATGATTAAGAAAAAAACTATTACAGTGTCCTTTTTAAGAAGAGCAGTTTTCCTTGAGCTGGTTATAATTTTTATCCTGCAACATGAATTTGTGTATCTCTAGTGACTCCTTTGCTCATTTTGTTTATTTAAAAAAGTGGTTTTAATGCTGAACTAAAAATCAACTTAGTTTATTTGTTTTTGATGGAAATGCTTGGTGAGATTGTATTTATGGTTAATGAATGACTGCAGACTGGTTTCTTCAACATGAAGGCTCTCTGCCTACTTCCAGCCACAAAGACGCCATCTAGTGGCAAAAAGATATTACAGTAATGTGTGATGGCCACTAAAGTTTTTATTTGAGTGAGGTTGACCTCCCATGTGTGAAAATATATGTTTACATTTGTGCATTTAAAGGGTCGCTGTTATGGGGGGAGTATTTTAACTGAAAGTGCTTAATTAAATTTCCATTGATAATTATTTAAACACTTGCCTCTTTGATATTTAGTAGTAATATAGTACTGTTTGGACACTTATTTCTGTTGCTTCAGAGTATGTCATCAAAGACTGCTTAGTTTATAGTTTCACTTTTTGGTGCTGTTGCTTTTTCTATATTTATTAGGAGGCAAGATACATTACTTTTTTACCCATTGAAAATCCCCGGAGATGTGAAGCCTCCAAGAAACCACACTAAATGTGTGTAAATCCAGTTCCACCAGTGACATTGAAACTCCCATCCACACTGTTTTAAAAGATACTGTTTTAATGGGTTTTAAAAACATTTGTATGAAAGATGAGTGGTCCATAGTGTAGGGAAAATGGTAGGATTGTTTTCAGATCTATCCTGTTATGGTGTAGGGACAGGTTTGCTGCTGCAGTGCGGTCTCCAACCTCTAGATGGCACTGCCAATATTTTGCAGCTCTGCCAATATGTGAGAGAAGTTGTAAACTTATAATGTTAGCCTAACTTGAACTAACCCTAACAGTTTACCTAAGCCTTGACTATATGGCACCGGAATATCCGCAGCGCCATCTAGTGGATGCTCACTGCTGCTGCCTTGTGCTGCGCTACCATGTTAGGATAGGACCTTGTTTTCTTGTCTTGTCTTCACCAGTTCCATCACCCATGGGCCACCATTCCTTTTTACTGTTCAGTTTCCTGATCTGCCCACAAATAAGTATTCCATATTTTTTCTGTTTGGCCCTTCCACTTCTCAACTTTTACTGATTTTAGCTGGAATTAAATTCACATGGATGTCATTGAATATGAAAGAACCTTGCCTTGACATCTACTGAAGGTTATCAAAACATGTTTTTGAAGTTTATACATATTTAGTAGGAGGAAATAAATACCATTTTATCTAGAATATTGTTACCTTAATTTGCTACAGCTCTTAATGATTTAATTTGTCTATCTTTGCAAGTGTAATTTTTAAAGGCAAAATCCTACCTAGTTTAACGTTTTATTTTAATCCAAGTTTCCCTTTCTTTGTGCCGCTGCACTGCTGTATCCTTCATTATTTTGCAATATTATAAGGCATTTTATTGTGGGAAATGTAGTGTTCGTTCACTGTAGCAAAACAGAACTGCCAATTCAAACTAGGCAACAAGGTAGTATAATCCACCATAAACTTTAATAGTTTGTGAGTAACGCCTGTGTGGTGCATTCTGCGCAGGCGTTACTCACAAGCTAATTGGTGCAAATTGCGGAGAACGTTGCACATGCATGGCAGTGATGTGTCTGCATATGCGCGTTGGTGAGCCTGCGGAGAGAGAGAGGGATCAAGTGATAGAGAGAAGGGAGGGAAAAACGGAGAGAGGGGGAGGGCGAGAGAGAGAGACAGAACAGACTATATGATACCGTCATTTATGATAGTAAGAAGTCATTAGTTCAAGATTATAAGCTCCAGGTTATCCTTACAATATAGAAGTCAAACCTCTTGTGTAAATGTTATGGGCATTTGGATAGGCCAGTAAAGAGGGATCTTTACCATATACAGAGGAAACTAGCATAAGACGGGACCTTGCTATGGTTAGTGAGTGTGCATTACGTGTATTCTGTTAGGATCAAAAGGGATCAACAAAAATATTCTGATCGTGGTCCTTTATTTTATTTTGTGAACTGCAATATTTTATAATAAATATAAAAACCTTCCCTTCATAGATTCTGGAATTATTTATGTATATTTATGCTTGCATTATAGAAAGTATACAGTATAGAAACAAATACTCTACTGGGAAAAACAGCAAACATTGAAGCAGAAGTTGCTGCAACAGGACAAATGAATGAACTGCCATCACCAATCTTGCAATATTAACAGCTAGGTTTGTCATGGGACCCCTTCTGGATTGCTCTTCTTGTCTTGTGTTACTCAATGAAGCTGTGAGCTATGCCATGTAGGGTCAGCCAAGATGGGCAAATCCTAGCAGAGAGGTCAGACAAATCGTGTTCCGCTGGAAGATAAACTAGCAACCCACTCCTGTATTTTCTCCATGAAAACCTTGTGGATTAGCACAACCAGACACAATATGTGCCTGGCTTGCTGCGGCCCATTGGGTCAAGGAGAGTCAAACACAACTGAACGACTAAACAACAACCATGTCATGAGCATAACCAAAATATACATTTTTGCAGATTCTGCTTGCGTATGCACTGCAAAAAGTAAAAAAAAAATATATATATATGGCTGTTGATGTGAAAGTATGTAGGGGTCAGTGTATTTACCTGCAGAAACTGCCAATTTCTGGTGTGGAGCTTCAAGTAACTTCATTCATCCCTCAATGGAGGGGAACATGACACCACCACGCTCCCCCCTTTTAGATGGAGGGGAACATGACACCACCACGCTCCCCCCTTTTAGATGGAGGGGAACATGACACCACGCTCGCCCCTTTAGATGGAGAGGAGGTGATCATGCAGAGCAGGTGATACTGCAATGTGGTGATTTCTACAAGAGCTCTTGCACTGCATGGTTATAATTTTATATTTCTTCTTATAGACATTTCTTAATAGGGATATGGAACGTTTCTGGATTTTACTAGATATGTAATATATATAATATGTGTAATGTAATATAGTTTTAAAAGGGAAGGTATTTGCACTGTCCACAGATAACCCCAAGATGGTCATATTTACCCAGGGAGGATTGTGGTAAGTATGATATTCATAGATTTGAGAAAAGGAGAAATAATGTATTTTTTTTTTAAGAAGCAATTAAAGGATCTATTTTGAATTCCTACTATCATGCAAATAGTCTCCGGATGAGTCTCCCTGCTGCAGTGTAGTGTCCCAGCCTATTAGGGACCATGTCTCCCCAACATGATTCAACATGTTTTCTGGGACATGGTCCATGATAGGCTAGGACACTACACGGCACATTCAACCCTTTAAATTTGTGGGTGTATATGCTACAGTGGGCAGACCCAGACGGGCACTATTTATTTTGTTTTAGGCAGTACAAATAGAGTTTTTAATTCCCTCGTAATAAAGCAAAGTACATACAGATTAATAAACACATAGGTAGATTACATACCTAGTAAAATCCAGAAATATTCCATATCCCTTTAAATTGTCGACAGCAAGCAAGCTTTGCCCTAAGAAGAGGAGCTAGGTTTTTAAATAAGCTTTGTTTATTATTAAGAATCCTACTGAAAGTCTTATAAAAGCAGGAGTTGTTTTATCTCCACCCTCTTAAATTAATTGCTTGGAGGGGGGGTGGGGTAGGACTATGAGAAAGGTTGAAGTTTCTCCATGAACAATCTCCTTAGATTAGAGGCTAGACAATCATTCATAGGCTTTACACCCAGCAAAAGTTTATTGTCAATGGAAAGAACTATAGCACAATAAGTTTCCAGCCTGTGAACAACAATATATGTGAAAATGTATCACTGCCTTATCCTTTGGCCTTATAGTGAGAAGTAGACCAACAACAGCTGAAGTTTTTATATTGAATATTGCCATTATTAATCATTGCATACAAGCTTATTGATGGATTACTGTAATCCATTTTTCAATATGTTTTTTTGAATAACAATAGTTATTGGAAATAGTTTTGGAAAGTAATTTTTTTCTTTTTATATGCAATTATTCTTACTGCATGTTTCTGGTAAACTAATGAGCTTTGCATTACTGCTAATGAGAGCACGGGCAGTAGTTAATTTCTATTTTGCAGATAGAGCTTTCTCCTTCCATTCAAAGTCTCATTTTACCCCAGGAAGTAGGCCACTGGAAACTAACAGCTTTATTAAATTGCGATTCAGTAAATTTAAAAGGGCTCAATTTAAGCACACAGCATATTTTATTTACAGAAGTTTTTAGTTAGTGAAGACCTTGCTTTTGGATAGAAGTTCACTAACTAAAAACTTCTGTAAAAACAATATGCTCTGTGCTTATATAGAGCCCTTTTAAATTTACCGAATCGCAATTTAATAAGCCTGTAAATTGGTAGATTCATCTGCAGCATCATTACACAAAAAAGTAATATATTAGAGGCTGTTATTTATTTTTTTACATTCTAAAAAAGTATTGTCCCCTTTCCAAGGAAGTTTGTCAAAAGAGTAAGTTTTACATTTTTGACCATGGTACCTAATCAATTTATACTACAGAAAATCAAGCCTAACTTTTCACTGGAAGGTTTGATCATGAGGCTAAAGCTGAAATATTTTGGCCATATATCATGAGACTGCAGGATTCCCTGTTGCTGGGAAAGATTGAGGACACAAGAAGAATGGGGAGCTCAGAAACGGATAGATGAGGTCACTGAAGCAATGAGCATGAGCTTGAAGGAGCTCAGAGAGGCAGTGGCTGACAGATGTGCTGCAGTCCATGGGGTCACAACTGAACAACAAAAATTATTTCACAGTATTCTTCATCCCAGTACTCATCCCTTTGAATGAGTGATGCTCTCTTACAAGAAAAGTATTTATCACTTGGAGGGAGGTAGCAATCAGAAGCTAATCTTAGCACCCTTCTTGGTATTTTAATCCAAGGAGTTCTTATGGGCTCGTGTATTAATCACAAACTTTCTCTTTTTCCACTGAACACCAAAAACCTTCATAATTCAAACATGAAAATCTAAAAGAACACATAATAAAGAGTAAAACAAAGAAACTTCATTTAAAAAGTTCTTACAAGCTAACATATGCTCAAAAAATATTTGAAATAAACGACAGAATTCCTAATATGTTACAATATAAAACTATAGGTAATAACTAGTGCTATCGGTGAGCCTTTCAGATCCACCCATAAACAGAAATTAATTTCTATGATTAATAAAAGATTAGTGGCATTAACTATAGTTTAGCCTCTGAGGTGTTGGGTCTTCAGTCATGACTGTAACCATCTGCACAAAAAGAAGCTAGGGCGTGCTCAATGTATAGGTGACTGCACTCAAGACAATGGATCCAAAAACTTACAGAAGGAAAAACATTTTTAATAACATTAAATTGATAAAGTACTTTCATTAACTATAGTCTAAAAGGATACATTATTCTCCACTGTGTTACTTTAAAGGAAGACTGTAATGGTAATTCGTGGAGTGTAATTTGTTTATTCACATCTGTATTTGAACAAAAAATAAAAACACCTTTCACAAAATATATTTAAATTTTGAATGTTTTAGACTCTAGCCTATCTGCTAATCTTCACTCCCTATTAGGTGCCCAGGAGAAGGGGGGCAGGTGTGCCAAAGAGTCTCTCCTAATATGTCTAATAGACTTGTCCTACTGTATGGCATTGGCCACTGTAGAGAAGGAGACCCCTAAAGACTCGAGACAACCTCCCGCCAACTGGATACCTAAGAGAGGATGAAAAGAAACGTCTGTCCCCCTACAATGCAACATTTCAATTGTTAGACTTTCAAGCTACACTTGAATTTGTTTTTCTTGAAATAATGGGTTTAGTGCTAGTCAGTTGTTAGATGGATGATAGGACTGCAAGTAAAAAGCAGACTCCATGCCATCTTCACACTGGAAACATGACGAGTGGAGAATGCAATAAATATAGCAGTTATATGCTGTAATTTATTTTTCGCTAAGGCAATAAAAGTAGTATTTCAAGACATAAGGTAACATTTTATAAAATACTTTTTTAATGTTTTAGAAATTTTTAACCAAATGTTTCAATGGGTTTTTTTTCTGTTTGCCTTCCTCTGCGTCAATTAACAACTAATCCGGATATTGCAGATGAGAGGAGATCTTAAAAGGTTGAACTTGATGGATTATAAGACTTTTTTCAACCTTAATACTATGTAACTATGAATACATTACAGTCTTCCTTTATATTGTAAGTCTGCAAGTTTTCAATCTTGCATGGCGCTTGGGGAAAGCACTAAGGACATACAGCTCAAAGACCGGGCCCTCCATTATTTGCAATGTGTTACTACTGAATATGTCTTTGCTTGGAAATTAACTCATGTATAGCGCTACGGAATATGTTGGCGCGTTACAAATGAACCATAATAATAATATGTGGGACTTCACTGTTCTCTGAATGTTTAGGTATTATCTATTAACCTGTACGTGCAAAATAGGAAAGGACAAGAAAATACAATTCAAAAGCAAACATGAGTATAGATGGTGCTTTTTTCCCCCCTGAAGATAATGTATATTCTAAAAACCAAAGACCTTAACACGTTGGATATATCGATTTGTGGCATTCATCTGGCACATCAACATGCAACTTGTGAGAAGAAGCAGGTATCAATGTATCCAACATCTACAACTTTTACCTTCACTTAGCTGGGATTTACTCTTTGAACATTTTCCTTCAAGAATGTACCCTAGTTCTTCTAAAGCGTATTTGATAGCGAGCAGCTCTTTATTGGCCCAGAGGAGTTAAACATGAGGAAGTAGAAAGAACATGGATAAAGAGGATTTTGAAAGTCAGACTATTGGGAGAATACTGCCTCTACTGCAACCTCCAAATCCATCCGTCCTAACTATGAAAAGCTATGATGGATCAATAACAGGGTGGATGAAATGGCATTTTTTACATTTTTGAAAATGCTGAGCTTACGTTTGGTGTTTAATGGCAGTTATCTACTTTTTTGTTAACTGTAGTTGTGATAAGTCGTAAAAGAATTGCCTCAAGTAGCTGGCGAATACATTGAAGCTTTGTACTGACTCCCAGCCCTGCCGAAACCTTCCAATGATCCATCCCTAGCCCATGAGTAGTTTATAATAGACGCCCAAAATGGAGCCAGACATTTTTTAGGCTTTATAAAAAGGTGTTTTCTCAAGCACTGCGGAACCATCCAAATGTGAAGACTATATTGCATCTTTAGAGAAAATTACAATGTTGTTTAAGTTGATGCTGTCTGCAAAGGTTTCATTTTACAAATTGTCGGAAGATGGCAATGGTGTGGCAGAGTCTGAATGTCAATAATATGTACTTTACAATGTCAGTCCTAGCTGCTGAAAACTGATTAACCTCCCTCATGTTGTCTAATCCTGTCTAAAGTTGTAGACCCCATGTAGATTAAATTTTGTTAAAAGCTTTGCTCCCTGTAGGTTGGGGGTGGGCAAACATGGTCCTTCTGTGTTCTGTTTCTCACTACTTCAGCACACCTGAGTTACTCGTTGTCACCTGGTCTCATGAAGAGAGGGAATTAAATAATAGAATGTTAGTGACCCTCGTAGGAGAGAGTTGCTGTAGGTGGTCGTGACATCTGAGATTAGTGGTGGGGTGTGGTAATACTGTATGGTAATCTTACTTATACATTGATAATCTGTACAGATGTGGGAGGCCCATCTATTTCCACATGTTATATATTCCAGTATGGATCATTTTTGGCGGTTCTGATACAAGCCTTCATAGCAGCAGTCTTCGACGAGCAATTTGTTTCTTTGGCATTGTCAGAAGTAGAAGATCGATCAAAGAACTGCAAGATCGGTGTGGGCGCATATTGGCACTTATGAAAGGTATCTTGAAACTTGCAACACCACCATGGGATATGTTGGATCCTCCGTACTCTTGACAGTTGGTTGTCCTTGTGGAAAGCTGTCCTTATGTCCAATTAATACCAAAGTTATGGATACATATACCAAATGTTTTCCAACTATGGTGCAAATTGCAGAAAGTGATGGCTCCTAATGAATGTCTCATTAATAAAGCACCCAGCAGAGTCTATGAATGTGTGCATTCCAAGCAAAATGGATTGTGATATCTAGAACAATCAGTAAAAAAATAAACAAATGAAAAAAAAAAGGTTTTACTTGTCATTGTGATTGTGGAAATGTAAAATCAAGAATTGATTTTTGTTTTGTTTCCTGGGCAAATCATGCTAAGAGCTTCAAAACAACCAGGGTATAATATTCAAGGATCATATCTACCACCAATGTGTGGTAAGTATGAAAGTTAATGAGGATTATTGCAAATATATGGAAATTGAATGTGCATGTGTTCGAAGATGAGAATACAATGAGATAGTATGAATGAGTCTATGTAAGAGTGAGAAGTAGGATGGATTGATTTAAGAATGTGTTACAATGAGGGAATGGGTGAAAGGTGTGGCCAAGCATTTATTTGATAAAGAATACATGTAAAAGAGCTACAAGGGAACAAGAGTTGTATGGAGGATGTTAGTTAAAGATTGCATTGTTTGGATTGATTTGAGGTGGTATGGATGTCAAACACTGAATTGAGGAAGCAAATAAAACTGTAAGTGTATAAAAAGCTTCAATCCAGAGTAAAGAAAAGAAAGAAATATATAAAATGTATTTTAAAGATTTTTTTCTTTGAGAAAGTGTTTAAAGGAAAAACTGGATTGCAAGGAGATGTGGATGAGAAAGTAAGGGAAATAACAGAGAGATGACATTTTGAGTGAAGTATATCAAGTCTATGAAGTTCTTTATAAAAAGAAAGGTATGGAGATTTGATAAAAGAAGTGAGAGAGATGTATGAAAGAAGTTGAAGATGTTTTGTGTGGATCAGGTTATAGTTGAATCGGGAGTTAGGCAAGGTTGAACGCTCTCCATTTATATGTGTAACTGAGCCACTGGTAAAAAGATTAAGAAAGGAGTAGGTGAAGTGTGGAAGTGACCGATAGCAGTGGAAGGAGTGTAAAGGATTTGGCTATACGGATGATGTAACTTATTCTATGGCTGATTTGAAGAGAATTAGAGTGCAATTAGAGTGTTTTGCATGGCTAGTGGTTTTGTGGTAGATTCTTAGAAAATGTATATGTAATGTTTTGGAAGTGGAGATAATTTGAGTGAATGTGGATGGCCAGTGTGAGACTGGGTAATAGAGGTATTGGGAGTGATGTTTTATATAGATAAGTATTAGAGCGTTGGGGACATGTATATCAGTGTGTGCAAAAGAGAATGCATTTATAGTCTTTAAATAGATATAGAATACACCTATGTATCTATTTACTTTTATGTACTTTATTTTATTAAGAAGTGCTTATAAGATCTGTTTTTACTGCCTAAAATCAAACAAATATTACCTGCTTTGGTATGCAACTCGCGTAGACACTTAAGTACTTGATGTGTGGTGTATCATACTAACCAATCAGTGACAATCTACATGCAACCTGCTGCTAAGATGTGGTCCCTTATATGCTAGTACACTACACTACACTGCACATCCAGCCCTACAGAGACTTTTTTTCATACGCTACAGTTATTAATAAAAACAAATTACATAAAAGTAAATAAGTACGTCTGTATATTATATATCTAATTGAATCCATGAACCATCCATATCCCTTTAAGGGAAATGACTGATTGTGAAAGCTGTATTAATTCCTGTAATATTGCACTTGAATTATGTATTTTTGTACCCCTTATACCGGTGTGTTTTTGGCCTATGCCCACAAAGCCCAGGCCTAGGGCAGCATATTGCTAGGGGGCAGAAGGCTGCAATGGAATATGCACAGAAATGTCTATATATAGAAAATATCTTGACTGTAAGTGTACCTGGCACTTGCTGACTTGCTGTATACTTACAAAGACATGTTATGATTTTTTATGTAGGTGTGTGGCAAACTTATGATTGGTATATAGAAAGGAGGAGTGGTGACTGGGTTATTGGAGGGCCTGGGACAGCGTAACACCTAACATCTCCCCTGCCCACTTGCATGATTTTAAAGATATTGGATGAAAACCTTATTTATTTTATTTGGGGTTCATGTGTAGAGAAAATAGAGTGAGAAAGAGAGTAATGAAAACAAGAGAGAATGGGGACAAAAACTTTCCAAATATTGAACGATTTTTGGCTGTAAATTACGTAAGTATTTGTGTTGAGTATGAAAGAAAGCATGGGAACATGCATGATACGATATATTGCTGGAAATGTATTGAGGATACTTGATTTATATGAAGTACAGTGGTACCTCGGTTCTCATACTTAATCCGTTATGGATGGCAGGATGAGTTCCAAACAAGCATTTCCCATAGGAATCAATGTAAATTGGAATATTCTGTTCCAGCCCCCAGAGTTTTCACATTTTTATTTTAGACTGATGGTCTTGTTTTTTGATACAAAACCTTAAAACTAAATAGGCATCAATACAAAAAAACAATAATTACATCAAATAACAGAGAATTTAACTTCACTTTAACTGTACTGAGAGGACTTGATGGTGGCAATGTAGAGGAGGAGACAGGCTACACTTTGGCTCTTACAGGCACAGGCTGCAGTTGGTCTCTTGCACAGGCTGCACTTTGGCTCTTGTAGGCAACGCTACACAACTTCCTGAGCAGTGTCCTGAGCTTGTCAACTTTTCAGCAAATTGATCAGTCTGACAAGTTGAGGTCCGAGCAATTTCCCCCTCTGCAAGACGTCTCAAGTTCCAAAAAAGACGAGAAGCGAAGCATATGGGAACCGAGGTACCACTGTAGATAGAAGAAAACCTGTTCTATCTATATTATTGAACTAAAAATGCTTTGTGCATTTATATGCACAAAGTATCACACACATGCCACACACAAGCTGATCAGCTCATTCACGATGTGTATAACACTGTAATGCTGCATCTGTTTTAAGGCAGGAGAAAAGACGTATTGGAAATGCTTGTTCCAATTGGATTGCATTACACTGCTTGTGAGCTTAAAAAATATATATTTTATACATTTTTATTGTGTTACACATATATTTAAGGGCACTTTCTGTCATGATTTTCACTGATTTCCATTCCAGCTCAATATCTTTGTGATCCTGTGTTAAATCGGAAAAATGCAATTGCACATGGTGACTGAGTAATAAGTGATGTGATCACAAGGATATTGAGCTGGAATGGAAATTGGTGAACATCATGACAGAAAGTGCCCTTAAATATATGTGTAACACAATAAAAACATATAAAATACACTGCAAGTGTGCATATAAATGTGTAATGCAATCTAAGTGCAACCATTGCATTTATAATACGTGTGTCTTTTCACCTGCCTTAAAACACCTGCATCTAAAAAAATTCTAAGCACACTTGCAGTGTAATGCAATCTAATTGGAACCAAATTCATTTCCAAATGTGGGTCTTTTCTCCTGTCTTAAATCTAGTAGCCAGATGCAGCATTACAGTACCAGACCAGGGTGTCTTAATTGCAACATTCTGTGTGTAAGACAATCCCCATAATTTAGACTAAAAAAAAATTGGCAAAAAATACTGTCTTCTACACAAAAAAATATGGTAGTTTATTTTACACTTTTTAAGTTATACTTACAAAACTAAATTGAAACATGCTGATTGGGGGTATCAGGTGCCTTTGTAGGTACCCCTGGGGAAGTCAACAAAATCATTAGAGGGATTTTTAGATATTAATAAATATAAAATGTTTTATGAAGTTTGCTGCACATATCAAGGATTGCTTTTGCCTAATGATTGCAGAAATGTAATAATCCAGGAAACTTAGATATGCCTTTAAAAAAAGCAGAAAAAATAAAATAATAATGCAATACTAAAATATATATTTGGTACAATCAAATATTCCTGTAAGCACCACAATGCATATAGGTGTAACAAAGAATCATAAAAAAAAAATACATCTGCAGCGCTGCTTTGCAAAACCTTTGCTATTAACCCTCTCTTAACCAATGTGTTTCGTTGGCAACGTCTTCACGAGATTCTGAGCAGGAAATATGTTTAACTTATTTTAAAGCATGCAAATGTACACACAAATGTACTTTTTATCCTGCTGTACTCCATACAGTGAATGATCTCTCTCTCTTTTGTGGTAGCACAATTATTACATATAAAAGACAATACATTAGAGGTTGTATTGTATTTTTAAATTCTCAAGTCTTTTTAGATATTAAATATATGACCACAGTAGTCCTTTAATATACAAGCAGTAGAGAGACCAGAAAATGTGCATTTTGGGCTGTGTTCCAGCAAAAGTACCCCTTTTAGAATCTGATTGCATGTGAGAGGATAATACAATGAAGGCTTTCATTAGGGGAAAGGTGGACACATTAAAGCGAGGGGATGAACTCCAGCTGGATCCTCGTTTTTAGAAATCAGTGTTCAGCGCCAGAGCTCCTTATTAGTACATGACGTGTCCTACTTGCAAAGCTCTTGGATAGTCTTTTATCCCTTGCTGTTTCCATGGTTTCGGTGATTGGTATTTCCTTAACTCTAGCAGACATACAGTCATGATATCATTTCACATGACTTGCAATGTGCCGCTCACTGTGTGGCAATGTGTTCAACTAGAATTAATTAGTTCTTATCCGCACACACTGAGGATCATGGAACAGCAGGACCAGTTCATATACCTTATGTCCGAGTGCCACTAGAATGGTATTTAACAGTTTACAGCACCAACAGGTAAATGTAGGAGTTGTATGGCCATTTCCTTTAATAAAGGGCCACTGAAATTTAGGATAAAACGCACATGTAGCTGTTAGGTGGGAAATCCAATAATGAAGAATAAACAGAGTCTGGTCCAATAAAACAGAAGAGGAACTTATTGTACCATGTAAACTAGGGGATCTCAAAGCAAACATTGGTATTGGAGAGGTTTGCCCAATTCTTCATTACAGAGAATAATATAGTCAAAATGACGCACTACACTCACATACAAAATCAGACTGGCACCTCTTTATTTTTCAAGACACATTTTCAGATAGTACAAAACACCAAAGACTTCCCCCCAGTTCTAGCCCATCCTCCTGGGCATATAGCTTGGTATAACCACCGCCTACATGATTTCCAGATGTAGAGAGGGGTTTGGCTTTCTTGTTATCATTACAAATTTTCTATCCAGGGATATCTGTTTAGGTCACTAATAACCCAGGCCTGTGTTTTGCTCTCCACTTACAGAGCCATAACACTAGCTTTGCCCTTCATGACTAAAGCCAGAGGATTCATGCGTAGACGATCGCATGGCCACAAAAATTCCTATAGAAAATTAATGCCCTTGTCACATAAGTGACTGCAGTAGTTTTTATATAATTCTAGCATCCTATGGCCTACTTCTAACACAGATACATTATTTAAGTGCATATTACATGATGTAGTAGCCCCAAAATGAATTACTATGGCCCACACTACACACAAAAACAATCTAGTCTGTCCCCACAACAAGCTTCAGGTCCTATGTAATAGCCCCTGACATTAGCACCCAGTGTGCCAGCGTTCCAAATAGCAATGTTACTTGTGGGGCGCAGGGGGTCCCATGATGGCACCCAAATCGTTCATATATACAGTGCCTTGCAAAAGTATTCACCTATGACTTTTCACCTATTTTGTTACATTACAGCCTTAAGTTCAATGTTTTGTTAATCTGAATTGTATGTGATGGATCAGATCACAATAGTCAAAGTTGGTGAAGTGAAATGAGATTTTTTTTTACATAAAACTATTTTTTAGAAATAGAAAACAGAAAATTGGCATGTGCGTATGTATTCACCCCCTTTGGTATGAAGCCCATAAAAAGCTCTGGTGCAACCAATTACCTTCAGAAGGCACATGATTAGTGAAATGATGTCCACCTGTGTGCAATCTAAGTGTCACATGATCTGTCATTACATATACACACCTTTTTTGAAAGGCCCCAGAGGCAGCAACACCTAAGCACGAGGCACCACTAACCAAATACTTCCATGAAGACCAAGGCACTCTCCAAACAAGTAAGGGACAATGTTGTTGAGAAGTCAGGGTTAGGTTATAAAAAAAAAATATCCAAATCTTTGATGATCCCCAGGAGCACCATCAAATCTATCATAACCAAATGGAAAGAACATGGCACAACAGCAAACCTACCAAGAGACGGCCGCCCACCAAAACTCACGGAGCGGGCAAGGAGGGCATTAATCAGAGAGGCAGCACAGAGACCTAAGGTAACCCTGGAGGAGCTGCAGAGTTCCACAGCAGAGACTGGAGTATCTGTATATAGGACGACAAAAAGACGTATGCTCCATAGAGTTGGGCTTTATGGCAGAGCCATTACTTTCAGCAAAAACAAAATGGCACGTTTTGAGTTTGCAAAAAGCCATGCGGGAGACTCCCAAAATGTGTGGAGGAAGGTGCTCTGGTCTGATGAGATTAGAATTGAACCTTTAGACCATCAAAGAATACGCTATGTCTGGCGCAAACCCAACCCATCACATCTACCAAAGAGCACCATCCCCACAGGCAAGCATGGTGGTGGCAGCATCATGCTGTGGGGATGTTTTTCAGTAGCCTGGACTAGGATACTGGTCAGAGTTGAGGGAAAGATGGATGGTGCTAAATACAGGGATATTCTTGAGCAAAACCTGTACCACTCTGTGCATGATTTCAGGCTAGGACGGAGGTTCACCTTCCAGTAGGACAATGACCCCAAACACACTGCTAAAGCAACACTTGAGTGGTTTAAGGGGAAACATATAAATGTATTGGAATGGCCTAGTCAAAGCCCAGACCTCAATCCAATAGAAAATCTGTGGTCAGACTTAATGATTGCTGTTCACAAGCGCAAACCATCCAACTTGAAGGAGCTGGAGCAGTTTTGCAAGGAGGAATGGGCAAAATCCCAGTGGTAAGATGTGGCAAGCTCATAGACACTTATCCAAACCGACTTGGAGCTGTGATTGCTGCAAAAGATGGCTCTACAAATTATTGACTTTAGGGGGGTGAATAGTTATGCACATTTACTTTTTCTGTTATTTTGTCCTATTTGTTGTTTGCTTCACAATAAAATTAAAAAAAAACATCTTCAAAGTTGTGGGCATGTTCTGTAAATTAAATGATGCAAATCCTCAAACAATCCATGTTAATTCCAGGTTGTGAGGCAACAAAACATGAAAAATGCCAAGGGGGTGAATACTTTTGCAAGGCACTGTATATATATATATATATATATATATATATATATATATATATATATATATATATATATATATATATATATATACATACAGTATCTCACAAAAGTGAGTTACACCCCTTACATTTTTGTAAATATTTTATTATGTCTTTTCATGTGACAACACTGAAGAAATGACACTTGCTGTCCCCTCAAAATAACTCAACACACAGCCATTAATGTCTAAACAAAAGTGAGTACACCCCTAAGTGGAAATGTGCAAATTGAGCCCAAAGTGTTGTAATAATAAATTGTAATAATTTCTCTTTGACATGTAATCTGAAAATAAATCAGAAAAAGCAGTATCAAGTTCTTCAGCAGCAACTTCATTGAAACACTGTGTATTTAATTGAAACCAAATATTTTTTTATTCTCACAGACTCAGCTGGCTGACCTTGGATCTCGCTGTAGGGGGTGAACTCATTTGCTGCAGCTGCAGACTGTGTCTCTGAATTACTTTTTTTTCCGACTTTCACATTTTGAAATTATCAATTTAGGCAATTTATTTAATATAAAAGATTAACATTATTTGCAAAAACTCATCTTTATATGACTTTTTACAGCAAGCTTCCTCGTTCCTTTTTCAATTAATTAAAAATAAAAAATAAATGACAGCCTCTTTACCAAGCTGTGTTGTGGGGATATCAGCAATAACATCTCATAGGTATCACAACATCTTCAACATACAAAGAAAATATTGAACACTTTGATTCATATAGTATTTTCCCTACATATGCTGGTTTCATTAGTTCTAACAATAATCATCACATGTCCAAATGATTGACAGCATGCACATGTGATCTTATAATGTCAGTCTAGGAGGGGCCAAAATCCGAAACCGATGAATGTACCAAAGTTTATTAAACTGTCTGTTAACCAAAGGGAACATATTGCACATAATACAAACAAGACAAAACAAACATATTATTTGCAACATACTAACATAGAACATATAACACATAACTTTAATAAGAAATACACAAATGTGCACACTCAGTATATGTGCTATATATATATATATATATATATATATATATATATATATATATATACTATAATAGTTATAATTTACTACCACTAAATAGCAGCAGGGAGGGGGAGTGAGAGGCAGAGAGGGATGGAGAGAGAAGAAGGCATGGTGGGAGAGAGAGGTGAGAGGAAGATAGAGCGGGAGGGAGGAAGGAGGGATGGAGAGGAGAGGGGGTCAGAGAGAGAGGGGATGAAGAGAGGAGAGTGAGGGAGGTGGAGGGAGAGAGAGAGATGGCACAGAGAGAGGCAGCACAGAGAGACACAGAACAAACAATTGAACATAACATATGATACCGTCATTTATGACCGGCAAGTTGCTAGTATATATATATATATATATATATATATATATATATATATATATATAAATATATATATATATCAGGCAATGATATGTCCTAGCATTGTTTGCAAATAATTTACTTAATAAAATTAATGTGAGCTCACGAATAATTATTTAATAACAAGTCTCATCTGCTGGTGGTATATACGACAACAATGCTACCTAATTAAACTTTTAAAGCAAATTCCTTCATATTTGTATAATAATTTTGGCAGCAAGACTTAATACTACAAAGGGAAACAATATAAACAAACATAAAAAAAGCTTTCTTTGAAATAATTTATGAAACACAAAATGAACATGTTTTACCACATAGCCTTTATTTATCAATATGGACCAGAATAACTGAGATATTTAAGTCCAAACCAACAGTTGCTGATGTCGTAAGTGTGCGGCACAATATGCTAATTTGCTGCTTAGTATGCTTTATAAGGGTGGGAGAGGGGCCTAACTGTCAGATAACATTGGGGGACTTTATTTTGAATACTACATCAAAGCAACTAATTAATATGTGTGAGCTGCTCATTTGCATATATATACAGCAAGGACAACATGGAAATTCTCAGGACTGATTCACTTTAGAAAAAAAAATGAATAACACAACATATAGCCAATTGTTCATGCTCTTTAATAATAACCTAAAATCAAAACAACTTGATTTAGGCTGACAGAATCCCTTTAAATGGATTTTACTTCTGTTGGTGTTTAGTTGTCAATTTTCTTCTTTGTTCATGTTCCAGACTACATTTGGCCCACTGTAGCTTGGAAAAAACACTACATTTTTGTGAAAGAGTTAACAAACTGAAGGTAACTGCGTTCAAACCTAGGGACATAAAATACTTTTAAAATAAAATTTTACATTTAGTAGACTCTGCATGTAACCTGGGCACTTCCATCTTGCACAGCTTGTTGGATTTGAGCCTGAGGGGATGGTTGTTCTACTTTGGCTTGTTCTTACATTTAGTGCTATTGTCAAGTGGCAATTCATAGTGGAAGTCTTCCAATAGAAATGAATAGAGATGGTATTTGAAACAAAGGCTCTTCCCATCTCTGACTGTTGTCTAATTCTGCTTGGAACAAGACAAATCTTTAGTACCATTAAAGTAAAATGTAATCTAATAGTTAAGCATAAAGGCTGTTTTTTTTATTTTAGACTTTCTAAGATATTTTGCACATTATTAAGACAAATTCTTCATAAGAGCATACTATTAATATGACACTTGTGGTTCTTTAAGTGGTGCCTAAAACCCTTCAGTTTAAAGCAATTCTGCAGCTGCCATTTCACCAGTTGTACATTATTTCACAAGTATATACAGTAATAAAAAAATAAAAAAATAAATATATATATATATATATATATATTTATATATTTCCCCCCCCCCCCCTGAATTTTGGTTTGTGTGTAGAGATTACTGTCTAGATCTAGTGCCCAATTTCCTCAAGAACATATAATAGTGTATCTTTGAAGGAACTCCATTAAATGGGGACTATTATAATAAATGATTGCGTGACATTGACCCAATTTATAATTGTTGGGGGATGTCCTGGAAACCTGGTCCCTGTATCAGCCTGATGCTCACATAAGTAATCATTTCACTGTCTCAAGCACCTTATATCTTTTCTATTACTTTCTTAGTATTTCTGTTTTTTCTTTTCCTTTTCCTTCCTTCCCCTTTTCTTCGGGTTACCGATATGTTATTTTAGAATAAAGTATAACCATTTTTATCCAATTTTGTTAAATTGCCATTTTTTGGAAGCCTGCAATGATTTGAATGGTTTGGCCATTTGGTTTTGTCATCCGCATATTCCATGGGCCATTCTATGAGTGGATTCCAAACTTCATCTGAACTATGTCTCCTTAATGTATTAGAGTGAGGTCTCTTGTCTCCTATTCATTTTCTGCACCACCATATGTTATAAATATAGATCCTAGCCATAGTTGCCCTTTCGCCTTCTCTCTTCTTAATTTTGAATTATTATAGCAACTAACGGATCTTTTTCTCCTACAATTAAGAGTATATGTGCTCCCCTACCAACCCCTTTTCTCTCTCTCTCTCTCTCTCTCTCTCTCTCTCTCTCTCTCTCTCTCTCTCTCTCTCTCTCTCTCTCTCTCTCTCTCTATATATATATATATATATATATATATATATATATATATATAAATGTATATATATTGGCCAATGAAGAGAGAAAATGGCAACAAACCATGCAATAAAAATCGCTGCAAACTATGGGCCTCATTCTATTAACGGCCATAGGAGACTGCGGGGCCGCAAGGACCGGCCGCAAACTATTCGCCTATTCTATTCCCTTCCGGCCGGGGATTCCGGCAGGCTTGCGGCCGGCGCCTTGCTATCCCTTGCGGCCGCTCGCGCTGGAGGAAAGCCTTTGATCTTAAACGGCCGCAAGAGTTTCGGCCGCAAGAAAGCCCCGGTTGCTATTCAATTGTTCCGGGAAACCTCTGTGCAAGGCTAAAACCGAGCCGCAGCTTACTTGCAGAAAAAAGGCCCCGCAGGCACACAATTAAGCACATTTTAAAGCCATAATAAAGACATCCTGCACTCTTATGAGACTATAAAGTGATTGTAGGTGTTAGCATTAATAGCACAACATTCCCCTACACTCAAATCCGTAAATATATATTTTTTTAATTTATGTCACATATCCATGGAAAAAGCCTGATGTGCAAGCTTGAGAGGGGGTTGCTATTAATCCTCATGTCCCCCATTATGATCCCTAGCATTTACAGAGCTTTACAGTGCCGTCTTGAATTTATTTTTGCGTTTAAAGATTTCTGAGCCTACGGCCGGTTGCAAGATATACGGCCGGCCGTAAGGGGAGATCCTTGCGGGGCCGTATAATTGAATTGCAAGATAACGGAACCCCCGCAAGGAATCGCAGCCTTGCGGCCGTTTTACGGCCCATAATAGAATGAGGCCCTATGTCAGCATATCTGCAAAGAGGACACAGCCACACATAATAACAAGACCTATAGCATCAGAGGGTGATACTCATGTACATCATCCAATGTAGTGTACATAATGCAATGTGCTGTATGCAAAAGGGACTGTTACATTGGAGAAACCAGTCAAATATTGTAGTTGATAGCAGGTGGCATTGGGCAGTAATAGCCCCTACCCCTGGATCGTCACACAATATTTTTTGATCTCAGTGATTGTTCACATTAGAAACAAATGGCTAATACAATGCATAGCTAGTTTGTCATTCTCCTTAAGAAAAAATAACAACCTAAGTAGGGTGTGACAATTTTTTTTTTTATAATTTAAAGGCAGCATTTATTTTGGATGTTCTAGGTCATTTGTATATTATCAAATGTAGTTATTAAAAAGAGCATCATGTAAATATTGGGCAAAGGTAGAGAGAATGAGCAGATTACATAGGCATATTCTTTTTATATGGGTAAACAGTAATGAGTATTACAACAGACCAGCAGACAGTACAGAGCCTGCACAGTTCTGTATCACTCCATGAGGCCAAAGTGAATAAGATAATATTCATCACATGAGAGAGATTAATACCCAGAATAGTAACTTGTCATATGGAGGGTAGTGTGAGGGAGGAGGGGGCAGGAAGCTACTCACTGGCGGATATCTCCAGCAGAGCCCAGATCTACAGCCTATTTCCTTCTGCATAAACCATTTGCATGGCACATATTGGGCTATATTCACTAAGATGAGAGCATTTTTTGTTAGTAAGCCCTTGTCAAATCCTATGTATTGCTAGGGAACCTTCTCACTAAAATGAAAGAGGTTCAGTAAAATAACATAGCAATGTGCATTTTTTTCTCACTAGTAAGAAATCACATATATAGTTGTGAGCATATGAGCATATGAGCCGAAGCAAGGGGCCGCATTTGCGTTGGTGGAGCATCTCAACGTCCCCGCAAATGCAGATCCTCGAGAAGCGAGGGGTCGCATTTGCGGTGGTGGAGTATCCCACCTCGGCTGTGTTTGTTCGCAAATGCGGACTGTCGCGAAGCGAAGGGGCCGCATTTGCGGTGGTGGAAGGTCCAACGGCGGCAAGAAAAACACACACACACACACACATGCAAGACTTTTTTTTTTTTAAACTCAAAGCGCCTCGCACGACTTAGAAAAAAAACAACTGCATCGTACATGTAAAATCCAACTGCGTCCCTCGCAAAAAAAATGCGGCCGCCTCGCAAAAAAATACGGCCGCGAAATGAGCCATTCCCAACATGTAAAACCTGCCGAAAACGGCGCGCATGAAAACATCAGAAACATAAGAAATAAACACAACGAACACATAAAAAGCTTACTTACAGCAAGGGGGGGCATCTGGTACCTCAAAAAGTAAATTTACACGTCCATTTAAGTCCAAAAAAACGAGTTTAAACTGCCGAAAATCACCTAAGCGAGAGAAAAAATGGCCGCCGAACAAAACGAAAACGAGGCTTCAGACGTAACTATACTACAGTGACTCGCAAGACTGAAACACATACTATGCGGAACGTACCACACTGATATTAACCACCATTTTGAAAACTACTACGCACAAAATGGCGGATGGAACGCAAATTGTAAGCTGGAACGCAGATAGCGCATGCGTATTGCGTTCTAAGGGTCTGAGGCACTTGAAAGTTTATAAATACTGCCTACTTTCCAGAAAATTCTACATTTCTACTTAGGTGATGAACGAGTGACTGGATAGTTAACTGCTGCTGTTACTTGAGAAGAGAATTGTTTCCTAATTTCCTACTTTACATTGTGCAAATTAGAACTGAGAGGTAAGCTATAATATATTACATTTTATTATCAAGACAGGACAAAAAAAAAAAAACGTTAAGTATGAAAATGTCATTCATGTATAGTGACATGTGGCACGCACATTTATGTGTATAGCCCCTGCAACAAACTAATCTTAACCCAAACTAATTAAACAACTATATTTAAATGACATTACAAAAAAAAAAATGAACTATTAAAATATGATTTATGTATAGTGATATGTGACACGGACATATATGTGTATCATGTATAGTCACATGTCACACACACATTTATGTGTGCAGGCCCGAAAACAAACTAATGTTAATTGAAACTAATTAAAGAAGTCTATTTAAATGACATTAATTTATTGTAATTCAATATATAACCTAAAGCTCAATCTTTCTCCTTTTTTTTTACTATTCAAACAGACTCTGCATCAACAGAGTCACTCAAGAATTTGCACCGTGCACTGCCGACGCGGAGGCTGCACAGGCTCCCTGGGTCAGCCCGCAGCGTCTCGTTACCCAGCGGAGCCTGCAGGCACATCAGCCAATCAGGAGCGGCGGGGGGCGGGGCTTCCCCCGCATTCGCATGCCGGGAGTCAGTTCGGCGCGGTCTCCGTGGAAAACGGACGGAGGTCTGAGAGGCTCCTGCTGAAAGTGCAAGTAGCAGTAAAATTCTGAGAATACCCCAGCTTAGAAGCTTATAAGGGGCAGTGTGATTGTCTCTAGTGTGTGTGGTTGTTTGTCTTGTGTTTTCTTTGTCTCGTGGTCCGTTTTGTTTGTTTTGGGGGGGTTCTTTTTTGTGCTTGGGCGTATGGATGCTTTAGCTATTGAGACCTTATTGGCTGATGTTAAGGCCCGTGCCTTAAGCCAGGGGGTCAGATGGGTGCAGGACAGGCTGGGCCCTCCCATGCCTTCTGCAGGAGACTCCCATTACATTGGACAGGCTCAGCATGCAGTTGCTGGAAGCCTAGCCAATGTGGGGGATGCCGTCTCCTTCCCTTTTCAGCCAGAGCCAACAGACCACCGTCCAGGGGAGGACCAGGACACGGGTGTCAGGGGTAATGCGGGGCTGGTTAGCCAGGACCCTTTACCCCTTAGGCAGGAGAGTGCCGGGCCCACGGGCGGTGAGGGTGAGGGCCTAGTACCCCGGCCACCACCAGTCACTTTGCCTAAAGGACTCCGGCCGCGGCAAAGGTCAAAGAACACCCCATTACCACCCCAAAAAGGGGGCGCAGGGGGTAAAAGTAAAGACAGGAGCCCTAAAAAAGCTCCTACAGACATAAAAAGTGCCGACCATGCGGTCCCCTCTAATCCCAATGGTAACAGCGCTTCTGGTGCTTTGCAGGGACGCAGCCGCGGCAGGAAGATGGACGCGGGTACCACACGGGAGAGAAGAGACAGAGTGGTCAGAGAGATGGTAAGCCAGGACAGCATGGTCATGATCGATGACATGCCCATCGCAGCGGAGGTGGCGAGGCCAGCGCGCCCCACCAGAGCTAGGAAGAACACAAGCAGGTACAGCCCGCTGCTATTTACCCATACCCCTTTAAGACGACTGAGGACAGAGACTGAGGGCGTTACGGTTAGGCCACAGCAAAAAGTGACTAATCCTGACCCACAGGTAGACTTCGCAACACCCCAGGCAGTCCCCAGGTTATCGGGACAAAGTGCAGAGCCCGCGGCACTAGTGCATTCCAGCCGCGCAAGCTTAGGTGACCAGGACCAGTCCTCAGGGGAGGAACAAGCGGTATGGGCACAGGCATGCAGGTCACGGAGAGCTAGTGACTGTTCCTCTTGCACCCACAGGTCTGAACGGCGATCAAGATCCAGGAGCAGGAGATCCTGCCGATGCAGCTGTGCCTGCGGATCAGAAAGAGGACAGAGCCCGCGGAGGGCCAGACGGTCTGAATCCTCAGGGCGTCAGGAAAGACGTCGGGACACCCCGTTGGCCGTATCTACTCCGAGGCTCCCGGATGCAGGTGAGGCAGTTGGTGGAGTGGAGGAAGCTGATAAATGCATACTGCCATACACTAAAAGGGGATTTTTGGGGTCCCTTAAGGCCCTCTTAGCCACACATAACATTGCGATTAGTGAGCAGGAAATGGGTACGTGGTTAGGCGGGCTAGCCAAAAGGGCCTGGGAGGAACAGCCCAGTAACGTAGGCAATATAGAGCCAGGGGCGGTACTCCCCCCGGTCACTGTGGGGGATCCGGGGCCGCAGGCGAGCAAGGTAGTAGCCTCAGACGCAGCCATGAGACCGATAGTCTTATGTGCGCTGGACAACTTGGGAGCACATCTGCCCCAGGATGTCAAAGAAAAAATTTATATCAGGGAGTTTGTTGAATTGTTTTCCCTGCTTCCCATGTCTAGGCATTTGGATCCAAGTGAAAGGAGCACAAGGGAGGGTTCTTACAGGAGGTTGCCTAGAACCTTTGATACGTGGCTTCAGGCGTTTTCTATCATGGCTTGCGTTCTATGCGAGCGCCACCCGGAACAATGCCCGGGGCTGTTCGTGTACATAGACGAGATCCGAAACGCTCACAAGGTGTACGGGGGTACGGCGTGGTGGCGGTACGATGAAGAATTTCGCCAGTATCTGGCATCTATGCCAGCCATGTCATGGAGCGATAAAGCGGTAGCACACTGGCTTAATATTATGACACCCATGCGTGCCATGCCGCCCTTTCGGGCCGGTGGTGGGGTCAGGAGTCCCACCACCAACTCGGCCGCAGGTGCCAAGTCCTGTTTTGCCTACAACGAAGGGGTATGTAAATGGGCTCCCAACTGCAGGTTCAAGCACGTGTGCTCCAACTGTGGTGGAGAGCACCCTCTGGCCAGATGTGCTAGGCCAAAGGACAACAGGGCGGAGCCCGCTGCCAAAGGGCAAGACGCCCATACACCTCCCCGGCATGCTGCCATGGCTAAGGCGCTACGGTAGGTTGGCGGGCAACAGTGCGGCGGGTCGCCTCCTTGAATTGGGTTTCCAGGAGGGTTTTCGTATCCCGTGCACAACAGAGGTGCGAGGGTCCATGGCCCCCAACTTACGTTCTGTGCGAGAATTTCCAGGGGTAGCAGAAGCTAAGGTTCTCAATGAGGTACAACTGGGAAGGATGGCTGGGCCATTCGTTTCCCCTCCCATTAGAGATCTTGTTGTTTCCCCCCTAGGCGTCGTTCCCAAGAAGGAGGCTGGAAAATTTAGATTAATCCAGCATCTGTCTTACCCGAGGGGCGGGTCAGTAAATGACGGCATTGCAAGAGAGGAATAAGCAGTGTCTTATGAATCGTTTGACCGGGCCACTGACATGGTCAGGGGGGCCGGAGTGGGCGCGCTCATGGCAAAAGTTGATATAGAAGCGGCCTTTAGACTATTACCGGTGCATCCAACGAGCCACAGGCTCCTCGGTTGCCGAGTCGATGAAAAATATTTTATTGACCTTTGTTTACCTATGGGGTGCTCCATATCGTGTGCATATTTCGAGGCATTCAGCTCATTCTTGCAATGGGTTGCATGCAAAGAATCCGGGTACAGGAGCATAACGCATTACTTGGACGATTTTATGTTTGTTGGTTTGGCTGGGCAGGACACCTGTCGTTTTATGTTAGAAGTATTCACAAAAATCTGTAGGGATTTTGGGGTGCCGCTGCCCCATAACAAAACTGAGGGCCCCACGGAAAGATTGACTTTCCTCGGGATACAGATAGATTCCAAGACAATGGAGTGTAGTCTTCCCTTGGAGAAGGTAGTGGACATGAGAGAGGAAGTTAGTGCGTTAGGGCATGCTCGTAGGGTCACCCTTCGGCGGTTACAGTCCATCATAGGAAAGTTAAACTTTGCTTGTAGGATTATCCCCATGGGAATGGTATTCTGTAGGAGATTGTCGCTTGCTACGGTGGGTGTTAGTAAGCCTCATCATTTCATAAAAGTGTCACAGGCCATGCGGGACGACGCACGGGTATGGTCGTTATTTCTGGCTGAGTTCAATGGTTCTGAGATCATCCAGAAAAGGCGTGCTAATAGCACTGACCTAAAGCTTTTTACCGGCGTAGGAGTGGGATGCGGCGCCTTTTTTCAAGGAAAATGGTGCACTGCACCTTGGCCGGGTGAATGGGAGGTGGCAGGTCTCACAAAGAACCTGACATTCCTCGAACTTTTTCCCATGGTAGTAGCAGTACACTTATGGGGTTCAGAGTTCAGGGACCAGCGTGTTCTGTTCCATACGGAAAGTAGGGGGGTTGTTCAAGCAGTGAACACCCTCACGGCAACGGCCGTGCCGGTAGTAAGACTTCTCCGGCACTTGGTGTTGTGTTGCCTGCGCCAGAACATATGGTTTCAAGCGAGGCAAGTAGAAAAAGTGGAGAATGGCATTGCTGACGCCCTTTCTCGGTTTCAGGAGGAGAGATTCAGGGCTCTGGCTCCCCGTGCCAACAGGCTGGGAGAGGCCATTCCCGAGGAGATCTGGGAGCTTGGAGCAGCCAGGTGATGAGACTCGTTAGACAGTCTGTTGCCCCGGCAACATGGGCGGCGTATAAACGTGTATGGGCCAAATGGAACGACTTAGTAAAAGCGGCTGGGGGGTCCACATCAGAGGATAAGACCCAAGGGATACTGCTATGGTTTCTGCTGCGGTGTGCAGAAGAAGGCGAAAAGAAAGCAGTAGTAGATAGACAGGTCACTGCCCTGGCTTTTATGTTTAAGCTGGCGGGGCAGAAGGACCTTACAAAGGAATTTATAGTGCGCAAGGTGGTGCGTGGCATGTTTAACGGGGATCGCAGGCCAGACACTAGGCGGCCGATCACCTTCGCATTGTTACTGCAAATGGCGCAGGTGTTGGGAGTGGAATGTAGGACCCCTTTTGAATCTCTGCTTTTCCGTACTGCTTTTTCCCTGGCGTTCTTCGGAGCATTCCGAATAGGGGAGTTAGTTGCAAGCAGCAGACACGGTTCAGGGGGCCTCCAGGTGGTGGATACCTGCCTCAGGGAAGGCATGGTGGTGATATGGCTCCGGAGGTCTAAGACCGACCAGCAGGGAAAAGGAAAGGAGGTGGTGTTACACCAAGTAGGCACAGAGGGTTGTCCCTACGGGTGTATGGTGGAGTACCTTGGTAAGCGACCGGTGGGACGGTGTTCGCTCTTGGTTCATGCCGATGGGACGGCGTTATCCCGGTATCAGTTTGAACGGATGCTAAAAGTTGCACTACACAGCCTGGGCTTAAAGGGGTCGGAGTTCGGAACACACTCGTTCAGAATAGGGGCTGCGACCGAAGCAGCTAGACTAGGCTTACCTGATGCGGCAGTCAAGCGTATTGGTAGATGGGAATCAGAACGTTTTCGGTCTTACATAAGACCCAGGGCTGTAATCTAACGTCTGTTGCTTTCTGCTTCCAGGTGGTCAGAAGCAACTGTGGATCGTGGGCCACTCGTACGTGTACTGGGCCCACAGGTTGGCTGCAGTTATCGAAGGAAGGACACAACTGGGTTTCCCCGTTACGGACTTACACGTACGGTGGTTCGGGGTTCGGGGCCTTCGGTGGGCCCAATTGGATGAATTGTTGAACACCTGCAGTCAGCGGTATGGTCAACCCACATTAATTATAATACATGCCGGCGGTAATGATTTAGGGGCAGTTCCCATGCGCAGAATGCTGAAGGTGATGAAAAGAGACGTGGAGAACTGGACCAAGAAGTTCCCGGGGACATTCCTGATATGGTCTGAAATGATAAAGAGACGATCTTGGCGGAATGCGCGTGACCCCGTCGGGCTAGATAAGGCACAGCAGAAGATTAACCAGCAGCTGTCTAGTTTTATTCGCAAGCTAGGTTTCATCGCCATCAGATACAAAGAATTCGAGCCGGCCGGTGCGGATGATTTTTTCAGTACGGATAAGGTTCATCTTACCGAGATGGGGCTGGAGTTGGTCACTTTAGAGTTTAGGGAGAGTGCGGTTTTCGGGGCTTGGCTTTAATTAACAGTAGGGGTGGATCGCAAGCTCAGGAGGAGTCCCTCGCTTGCTCTGTGGCGGGAGGTGAGTTGCCCGGCCCACTGGCCTAAGTGGGCGTGGCCCTTCCTCACAGGGCGTGCTTAAAATAAGCATTGGGGGCTTTGGGCAGGGCCCAAGGCGTGAGGTTACTGTCCGTGGCCGGGCTCCTCCCCCTAGAATTCGGAATATGTTATTATGCATAATATATGCAAGTTCTAAGTTATGTAAATTGGTTATTTACAATAAAGCTGTGGCCCGTGTTTTCTCCCAAAAAAGCAATCGGTTTTGTGTCAGTTATTTATTAGAAGCCAAAATGGATCATGCTTGGGTCATGTGAACCACAATCCCTTTTAAAAAACACCAAGAAAGAAGAGGTAAGATAGAAAAATACATTACATGCTGAAAAAGACCATGCTTTGCTAAATCAAAAATAAGAAATATATAATTAACCATTTCACTTTCTTTTTCAAACAGACACTACAAGAAGACCGGCGGATTAAGATTGGCCCTCTGTCATTCGACATTTCAATCAAGGTAAAGTATAACACGTACAAAAAATAAAGGAACTATATATGTTTAATGGCCGCCAATATAACAAATGCAGCAACCAAAAAGTGGTGAACACAAAATAGGATAATGCTACAAATATAGCCAGAATATCAAAAACAGAAAAAACATTCATTTGCACTGTAGAAAAATATTAAAGCTTCATAAAAAACACTAATTAAGCAAATCAAGTATGCAACATATGGTAGACACAAAATAGGATTGCACAAAAAATCACACTAACAAATAGCAAAGTAAATTAATATTCTGCTTTAATGTTTAAGAATCTATAAGCGTTACAAAGAAGGCTAAATAAGCATACCAAAAGTGGTGGACACAAAACAGGATTGTACCAAAAATCACACAAACAAATAGCAAAGTCAATTAATATTCTTCTTTAATGTTTAAGAACCTATAAGCCTTACACAGAAGCCTAAATAAGCATACCAAAAGTGGTAGACACAAAACAGGATTGTACCAAAAATCACACAAACACATAGCAAACTAAATTAATATTCTTCTTTAATGTTTAAGAACCTATAAGCCTTACAAAGAAGCCTAAATAAGCATACCAAAAGTGGTAGACACAAAACAGGATTGTACCAAAAATCACACAAACACATAGCAAACTAAATTAATATTCTTCTTTAATGTTTAAGAACCCAAAAGCCTTACAAAGAAGCCTAAATAAGCATACCAAAAGTGGTGGACACAAAATTGGATAATGCTAAAAACATTGACATCAGATACAAAATAGTAAAAACATTCTTTTTCACTGTAGAAAAACATTTTACCTTCATAAAAAAGACTAATTAAGCAAATAAAGTATGCAACATATGGTAGACACAAAACAGGATTGTAACAAAAATCACACAAACACATAGCAAGGTAAATTAATATTCTGCTTTAATGTTTAAGAATCTATAAGCGTTACAAAGAAGCCTAAATAAGCATACCAAAAGTGGTGGACACAAATAGGATTGTACCCAAAATCACACAAACAAATAGCAAAGTCAATTAATATTCTTCTTTAATGTTTAAGAACCTATAAGCCTTACACAGAAGCCTAAATAAGCATACCAAAAGTGGTAGACACAAAACAGGATTGTACCAAAAATCACACAAACACATAGCAAACTAAATTAATATTCTTCTTTAATGTTTAAGAACCTATAAGCCTTAAAAAGAAGCCTAAATAAGCATACCAAAAGTGGTGGACACAAAATAGGATAATGCTAAAAACATTGACATCAGATACAAAATAGTAAAAACATTCTTTTTCACTGTAGAAAAACATTTTACCTTCATAAAAAAGACTAATTAAGCAAATAAAGTATGCAACATATGGTAGACACAAAACAGGATTGTAACAAAAATCACACAAACACATAGCAAAGTAAATTAATATTCTGCTTTAATGTTTAAGAATCTATAAGCGTTACAAAGAAGCCTAAATAAGCATACCAAAAGTGGTGGACACAAAATAGGATTTTACCCAAAATCACACAAACAAATAGCAAAGTCAATTAATATTCTTCTTTAATGTTTAAGAACCTATAAGCCTTACACAGAAGCCTAAATAAGCATACCAAAAGTGGTAGACACAAAACAGGATTGTACCAAAAATCACACAAACACATAGCAAACTAAATTAATATTCTTCTTTAATGTTTAAGAACCTATAAGCCTTAAAAAGAAGCCTAAATAAGCATACCAAAAGTGGTGGACACAAAATAGGATAATGCTAAAAACATTGACATCAGATACAAAATAGTAAAAACATTCTTTTTCACTGTAGAAAAACATTTTACCTTCATAAAAAAGACTAATTAAGCAAATAAAGTATGCAACATATGGTAAACACAAAACAGGATTGTAACAAAAATCACACAAACACATAGCAAAGTAAATTAATATTCTGCTTTAATGTTTAAGAATCTATAAGCGTTACAAAGAAGCCTAAATAAGCATACCAAAAGTGGTGGACACAAAATAGGATTGTACCCAAAATCACACAAACAAATAGCAAAGTCAATTAATATTCTTCTTTAATGTTTAAGAACCTATAAGCCTTACACAGAAGCCTAAATAAGCATACCAAAAGTGGTAGACACAAAACAGGATTGTACCAAAAATCACACAAACACATAGCAAACTAAATTAATATTCTTCTTTAATGTTTAAGAACCTATAAGCCTTACAAAGAAGCCTAAATAAGCATACCAAAAGTGGTGGACACAAAATAGGATAATGCTAAAAACATTGACATCAGATACAAAATAGTAAAAACATTCTTTTTCACTGTAGAAAAACATATTACCTGCATAAAAAAGACTAATTAAGCAAATAAAGTATGCAACATATGGTAGACACAAAACAGGATTGTAACAAAAATCACACAAACACATAGCAAAGTAAATTAATATTCCTCTTTAATGTTTAAAAACCTATAAGCCTTACAAAGAAGCCTAAATAAGCATACCAAAAGTGGTGGACACAAAATAGGATTGCATCAAAAATCACACTAACAAATGGCAAAGTAAATAATATTCTTCTTTAATGTTTAAGAACCTATAAGCCTTACACAGAAGCCAAAATAAGCATAACAAAAGTGGTGGACACAAAAAGGATTGTATCAATAATCAAACTAACAAATAGCAAAGTAAATTAATATTCTTATTTACTGTTTACCGACCGATAAGCCTTACAAAGAACTCTAAATTTCTATACCAAAAGTGGTGGACACAAAATAGGATAATGCTAAAAACATTGCAATCATATACAAAATAAGAAAACATTAATAATTACAGTATAAAAAAAGAATAACTGGAATATACAAATACATTTAAATTATTTATAAAAGGTTGCACAAAAAACAGCATAGCAGAAAAATTCACCATAACAAATACAATACACAAAAAAAATGAAATGTTTTCTTTATTACAAAGACATTCAAATCAAATAACATTTTCATTTTTCTGTTACAACAGATACTGCGTGAAGACCATCAGACGAGGACTTTCAACAGAGGACCAGACCATCGGACGAGGACTTTCAACAGAGGACTACACCATCGGACGAGGACTTTCAACAGAGGACCAGACCATCGGACGAGGACTTTCAACAGAGGACCAGAACATCGGACGAGGACTTTAAACAGAGGACCAGACCATCGGACGAAGACTTTCAACACAGGACCAACAAAGATTCTGCTTGAAATCACACTTCAACCAAGGTACAGTATAACAAGTAAAAAAAGAGAAAACTAAATAAACATGTTTGCTCTGCATTGATGTCAGCAGAAAATAAAAAAAAGAACAACCACCACTAACTATAACTTTTAACAAAAAAAAAAACTAACACATTTCTCATCTACCTCTTATTTGTCTTTTATGGCCAATAATGTTTAACAATAAATCCAAACTTCAATGTAGCCAGAACAAAAAAAAAATTGCATAGTCCACAAAAGGCTCAAAACAGAGATTCAATAAAATTTGTCATTCTAAATTTCCAGTCCTAATGTACAATATTAAGTATAAAACGTAACCACACACATAAAATAGAATAGGACTACAAATAGTACTAACAACAAAAAACAACAATAGAAACATTTTCACAGCCCCAACATATAAGCCTTTAAAGAAAATATAAAAATACTATTAGAACAATCCCCTGTACGATAAATTACAAAGACTAATTTCTGCCCTCTACTACACCTATAAGCCAAAAGTACAAAAAAATAAATAAATAACAAACCAAAAAATTACACCTACTATATCTCCAAGAAACTATAGTGTATTTACCTTGAGTATGCTATGAATGTAAGGCAAAAAATATAACCTACGAAAGAAAGTAAAAGCAAAAGAATAACAAACACTTATTTAACAGTACTAAGAAAGTACCGCTACAATCAACTAGAATTACATAGAAACAAACTGTTGATAAGAATTTTTTGTAAAAACAAACTTAACATCTCAAAATAAACTAATGATACATTATTTATTTTTTACAGGTTAACATGGCTGATAACGAGAGTAAACAAGAAAAGAGAAGACGGCAAGCTAGAGAACGATGACAGAGAGCAGACAGCCAGCAGACACCGGAGCAGAAGGAAATTCGACAAGAAAAAGAAAGCAAAAGACTTGCAAGCAAAAGACTATCAGCTGCACAAATTAAAGATACGCCAAAAAAACCTACCAAGCAAATACAGCATTTAGAACCTGTCCCTCAAACATCAGATGACATTTTACCTGAAAATATAAAAGAGATACCAAAAAAAAGCCACAAAAAAAAACAAAGCATTTAGAACCTGTTCCTGAAACATTACATGACATTTTACCTAAACCAATACAACATATACCAAGAAAAGCCACTAAAAAAACAAAGCATTTAGAACCTGTTGTTGAAACATTACATGACATTTCACCTGATGAATATGAAAGTCAAACTCCTATATGCTTTGCAAATTGTCCTTTACTCAAGTCTTTAGCAGGAGAGGTTCATAGTTGTGGGGACATGACTACTCAATGTCAGTTTTGTGAGGCTTATTATTTTAAACAGGAGAGACCCAGAGATGGCCAATTTATTAGTTGCTGTCAAAAAGGCAATTTCAAATTTCCAGAAAGAAAATAATTTCCAATCTATTTACAAAATATTATGACTGAACCTACTTTTCCAAACTACAAAAAATTTAAGACAAGCATAAGATCCTACAATAGTGCCATATCCTTTGCATCTATGGGGGCAACATTAGCTGCTAATGTACCAGGACATGGTCCTTACTGTTTTAAAGTCCAAGGCCAAATTTATCATCGGACTTCCCATTTACATCCAGAGGAAGGAGAGCAAAGAATATTCGCTCAACTATATGTCCTAGATACAATGGAAGCTGTTGACCAATGTATGCAGATGGAAGAAAATAAAAAATGCTTACCCAGTGTTTTTATAGAGCTAAATAACATTATGGACAATAACCCCTACAGTAAAGCTTATAAAAAATTGGCAGAAGTAGAAAATGAACAACAACTTCATGCAGAAAGACATCAATTACCAATGCCGAAGGTTATTATGGTGCTTAAAAGAGACAGACATACTGATAAACATTGTTATAACTTGCCAACATCAAATGAGGTTGCAATGGTGTTTCAAAATGATGAAGGAGAACCACCATTTCAAAGAGACATTAGAATATATCCCAGAAATGAGGAGCAACCATTGATTAATATGAGTATTTTAAGTCCAAATTTAGATCCAATTCCCAATTTACTTCTTGGACAAAGTGCTACCGATAGACCAGATTTAGAAGCCAGAGTTTTTAAGATTAAATTAAATGAATTAATACGTGACATCACTATAAGTCAGTTTTTTGACAAATGTCTTGCTTATGTATATACCATTGAATTTTAAAAAAGAGGCCTTCCACATGCAAATCTTCTGATAATACTTCAAGAAAAAGATAAATTAGATACTTCTGCAAAGTGGATGCAGTCATTGTTGCTGAATAGAGATGTCGCGAATAGTTCGCCGGCGGACTGTTCCCGGCGAACATAGCATGTTCGCGTTCGCGGCGAACTGCGAACATATGCGAGATTCGACCCGCCCCCAATACTTTATCATTGAGCAAACTTTGACCCTGCATGTCACAGTCAGCAGACACATTCCAGCCAATCAGCAGCATACACTCCCTTCCACAACCTTCTACCTCATGGACAGCAGCCATTTTGGAATCATAACTAACTTGCAGTCTTACTGAGAGGAGGTAGAGTGTAGGTAATACTGCATCAATAGGGAAAACCATAGCTAGGCAAGTTTATTCAGTGTCCAGTGCAGTGCTGAAGGACTCTTGTGCATTATTATTATTATTATTACTACTATATAATGTGTAGATGTACCAGCTGGGCATGCATTATTATTATTATTATTATTATTATTATTATTATATAATGTGTAGATGTACCAGCTGGGCATGCTCTTGTGCATTATTATTATTAGTAGTAGTAAAATACTACTACTAATAATAATAATAATGCACAAGAGCATGCCCAGCCGGTACATCTACACATTATATAGTAATAATAATAATAATAATAATATAGAAGAGCATGCCCAGCCGGTACATCTACACATTATATAGTAATAATAATAATAATAATAATAATATAGAAGAGCATGCCCAGCCGGTACATCTACACATTATATAGTAATAATAATAATAATAATAATAATAATAATAATGCACAAGAGCATGCCCAGCCGGTACATCTACACATTATATAGTAATAATAATAAGAATAATAATAAAGCAGAAGACCTCCCCTGTGTCTCCCCCCCCACTCCCTCCCATGTGTCTCTCTCCCCCCCTCTCCCCTGTGTCTCCCCCTACTCCCTCCCATGTGTCTCTCTCCCCCCCTCTCCCCTGTGTCTCTCCCACCCTTGCCTGTGTCTCTACTCCCTCTCCCTTCCCCAGTGTTTCTTTCCCCCCTCTCCTGTGTCTTTTCCCCCTTCCCTCTCCCCTGTGTCTCTCCCCCCTCATCTGTGTCTCTTCCCCCTTCTCCCCTGTGTCTCTACCCCCTCTCCCCTGTGTCTCTACCCCCTCTCCCTTCCCCTGTGTTTCTTCCCCCCTCCTCTGTGTCTTTACCCCCTTTCCTCTCCCCGGTGTCTCCTCACCACTCCCTCCCATTAGTCTCTTCCCCCCTCTCCCCTGTGTCTCTACCCCCCACTCTCTCCTGTGTCTCTCCCCCCTCCCATGTGTCTCTTCCCCTCACCTCTCCCTTACCCTGTTTCTCTTCCCCCCTCTGCCCTGTGTCTTCCTCCCCCTCTCCACTGTGTCTTCCTCCCCCTCTCCCCTCTCCTGTGTCTTCCTCTCCCTCTCCCCTGTGTTTCCCCCCCCTCTCCCCTCCCCTGTTAGCTTCTATATGCATACATACATACGATAAGAAATCTGGGGGGTGTTCCCTCTCCCCCCCCCCCCCCCAGTTCCAACACCCATGTGTACTGTATAATATTGTATTGCATTATGTTATATTATATCACTAGCGACTTGCCTGGCACAAATGACGGGGCAATAATAATAAATAAAAAAGTTTGAAGCCATGGCAATGCTGTTTGCCACACAATGTGATGCTTTTTGTACTCTGAGGACCTTCGGCGCTCATTGTGAGCCTCTTCCCTCGTGTCCTTCATGTTTTGTGCTTTGCAACGATCAATCTTCGGCGCTCATCGCAAAGACAGATATATAAGTACAGTGTTAAATATATAATTTTTTTTGTGCAGTGTAAATTAAAAAATGTATTCAGGTCTCTGAGCATAATAAAGTGATTTAGATTTGTAACTGCTTTGAGAGTGCTATCGCTGGCAGCCAATGAGCAGTAATCCAGATATATAACTGCAGAGTAAAAAGTAAAACATTTTAGTGTAGTGTAAAGTCTACATTTTTATTTTCCATTACTAATTAATACTTATTAAATGAATGCACGATAATAACTATTGTGAATGAACAAATGTATTAGGAAGTGCGAAGCGTTAATGTATGTAAAGTAACCACAGTGTAAAATATGCTATTTTTTAATAATAATGAATTAATTAATTACTAAAATACTTTACCTATTTGTAATTAATATATCCAGTGATCAATAACCTGAAGAGCTAACTAAAGAAGATTTTCCTAAAAAGCCGTACGAGGTAAAGATACACTAATAACAAGGACGCTAAATCATCCACACCCGCTTACCACATACACATTCCCCGCCAACACTAACTTACACAATGCGGAAGTACCCAGCTACCCTAACGGCTTCCACTCGCGCACGCAGCCTATTTACACTACACACTGCACACATTGCTGACACTTACACAGCAGCTCCACATCACTGAAAACCTACATTGTATGCTGCAGGAACATGAAAACAGATTGTCAGCTCTTCAGCACAATGCTTCCTGCATATATTACTTACAAATAGGTAAAGTATATTCATTTAGTAATTATTTCATTAGCATACAAAAATACATATACACAAAAAAAACATTATCACATTAAACATAAAAGCCATTCACTGCGCGCCTCACAATGAGCGCCAACGCTGCTCATAGCACACAAAGCCTTGCAATAAGCGCAAAAAACACATCACTGCCGACCAAAGAATAACAGCAAAAGCGCTTATCAGAAAAAAAATACAATTAACAGCCTCGCAATGAGCGCCGAAGGATATCCGACCGCCAACAAAATGAATGTCTCGTCCAAACCATTACCTGCCTTACAATCTTATTGCCGCCATTTTGACGGGCAAGTCGCTAGTAAATATATAAAGATCAAGATAATAAAAGTATCAGGAAATGTAACACAAAGATGCACGTGCGTCTGAATAATACGACAAATACGGATTTTTGTCATAAATGATATGATCGCAGTATTGGGTCATAAACCCTAAACACTGGAATCTGTTACATACAATTTACTGATGATGTCATTAATGGGCTTCAAGGGGGGGGGGGGGGGATCTCTTTTCATACTTTTTGAGCAGTGCAAATCCAACATACGCAGAGCGGAAACGCCACATCTGTGGGACACACACAAAGGGGTTCACTTTGGGAGAAAAAAACAAACAAATATGAAATATTTAATAATCATATTTTGATGTTACCAACAGATAAGGAATTATATCTAATAGTAGCAAGCCTGGGAGTACTGGGAGTAATAATACTGCAGCAGGAGGTCAGGACTAATGTCACCTATAGACCCCCAGACAGATAAAGGTCAGTACTAATGTCCCTCTATAGACCCCCAGTCAGATAAAGGTCAGTACTAATGTCCCTCTATAGACACCCAGTCAGATAAAGGTCAGTACTAATGTCACCTATAGACCCCCAGTCATATAAAGGTCAGTACTAATGTCACTCTATAGACACCCAGTCAGATAAAGGTCAGTACTAATGTCACCTATAGACCCCCAGTCAGATAAAGGTCAGTACTAATGTCACTCTATAGACACCCAGTCAGATAAAGGTCAGTACTAATGTCCCTCTATAGACCCCCAGTCAGATAAAGGTCAGTACTAATGTCACTCTATAGACCCCCAGTCAGATAAAGGTCAGTACTAATGTCACCTATAGACCCCCAGTCAGATAAAGGTCAGTACTAATGTCCATCTATAGACACCCAGTCAGATAAAGGTCATTACTAATGTCCCTCTATAGACCCCCAGTCAGATAAAGGTCAGTACTAATGTCCCTCTATAGACCCTCAGTCAGATAAAGGTCATTACTAATGTCCCTCTATAGACACCCAGTCAGATAAAGGTCAGTACTAATGTCACTCTATAGACACCCAGTCAGATAAAGGTCAGTACTAATGTCACCTATAGACCCCCAGTCAGATAAAGGTCAGTACTAATGTCCCTCTATAGACACCCAGTCAGATAAAGGTCATTACTAATGTCCCTCTATAGACACCCAGTCAGATAAAGGTCAGTACTAATGTCCCTCTATAGACCCCCAGTCATATAAAGGTCAGTACTAATGTCACTCTATAGACCCCCAGTCAGATAAAGTTTTGAAATGTTTCTTGGATAGCATTGGTGCTAAAGGAGGTTTGGCCATCAGGTAGTCTAAAGATACCGTATATTATGTCCTCTCTTGGGGGGTAAAGACACTAATAATTCCTCCAATATAATTCTGTTTTTTTATGTGGGCAAGGTCCCTGGTTAGCCCAGTGGGTTATCTGTTAAAAAGAGTTGGGCAGAGACTGTGGGGGCTGTTAGCCTCCTTGACCCCGTGTGGCCGTTTAGAATCCCTGCTGCTGCATGTTTCAGCTTTATTAAGGTGTAATTGTACAGCGTTTGACTCAAGTAGCTGCCTGTGCTGGGTCAGTTTGGCTTAATTGCTGGGCCCTTTTCCTGCCAAGATGGCGACCGTCAGTCCATGGACCTCTATGTCCCCTTCACTACCTTTGTCCCCGCTTGTGTGCTTATTTGGGATGGCCCCCCTTTATATCTCCGACCCGTGGCCTTCTCAGGTCCCCCCCTCAATCTCTGAGTGTGGGTATGCGGGCTGGGGCGTTGAATCAGGCCTACCTTCTTCTCTGCTCGCTGCAAGATCAACAATACCTAATTTTTCAGGCATGTGTACATGCCTAATTTTTCTGGCCTCTGGTGCTGCACTGTGCTTTAAACAACCAAACCCCCAAAAAAGGCACATAACAGGGATTAAACTGATAGGAGTAGTACTACTTAACACACAACTCATCTGGTGTAACAGTAGTGTACATTTAAAACAAAAAAACATTTTTTCTACTGTAATAGATTGCATAGCAGTTAGTTGTCTGCAAGCGTGTGTGTCAGACCTACAGCGTCTACTCTGCCAACTTCTGCAAGTGCACAGTGCCACTCATATCTGTTGTCACAGTAGCTTGGACGCATAGTACCAATCTGTCAAAACCGGTAATGATGAATGAGGTCTAGAGTAGCCTGGTTCCCTTATCCTCTACAGGTTGAGACCTAATGTTTGGGTGACTCCAGACCAACACATGAGTACAAGCAGCACACAAACTCAAAGCCGCCATCCTCCTCCTGGTCCAGCATCATCAGCCACATCAACCACTGCTGTCCTCCTTGCCCCCTCTCAACCATCCGCCACTGCATCTCTCGCCTTGAGCAGTTCCTGCTCATTTGCCCATAGTCAGGTGCCTGTAAAGGACATGTTTGAGCGTAAGAAGCTAATGTCTCAAAGTGCCCCAAAATTGAAGGGATACGACCAACAAAGCATCTTTTTCCATCTCCCGGTTCTAAAAATCCAGGCCTTATACACGCCACCTGATATGTGCTGTAAAAGGTTTTAAACTGATAAGAGTAGTACTACTTAACACACCTTATAATAATGCAGAGAGAGGCAATGCATGAGAGGAGTCTGAAGAAGAGGAGTCAGAGGAGGAAGGTGGCTTTGAGGAGGTGGAAGACCAAACACAGCAGGCGTCCCAGGGGGCTTGTTGTCACCTTTTGGGGACCCTTGGTGTTGTACGTGGCTGGGTGGAGGAAGAGACCTTCAATGACATCAGTGAGGACATGGAACGGGACATGGCTAGCTTGGTATCCAACCTTGTGCAAATGGGGAGTTTGCAGTTGTGCAAATGGACTGTTTGTGGTTGTTTGCGGTGCGTTAAACGGGGAGTTTGGTCTGTCACTGTGAAGCGGGTGTAACCCTTACACTACCTGATCGATACAACATCATACCTGATGTTTTAAAGCACATTATTCCAAACAATTTAGGAATGTTAGGTAATTTATGCCCTTTATGGCTTAAAACCAGACTCTGTATCAACTATGTAATTTTCCGTGGGAGTTTTGCCATGGATCCCCCTCCGGCATGCCACAGTCCAGTTGTTAGACCCCTTGAAACAACTTTCCCATCACTATTGTGGCCAGAAAGAGTCCCTGTGGGATTTAAAATTCACCTGCCCATTGAAGTCTATGGCGGTTCGCCGATGTTCGCCGGTTCGCAAACATTTGCGGCGGTTCGCATTCGCGGTTCGCAAACCGAAAATTTTATGTTCGCGACATCACTATTGCTGAACTACCAGATCCAGAACTATATGGTAAACTATATTAGATTGTTACTCATCGCATGATTCATGGACCCTGTGGTGATCTTAATCCACAATCACCATGTATGGAAAATAATAAATGTTCCAAAGATTTTCCAAAAGATTATAGAGACAAAACCTATGCCAATTGTGATGGTTATCCACTTTATAAAAGAAGAGAGGGAGATAGTGGTATTATTCATGGAAAAAAAGTTGACAATAGATATGTAGTACCCTACAATCCACATTTACTCAAGAAGTACAACGCCCACATCAATGTAGAAGCCTGCACTTCCATCAAATCCATTAAATATGTCTACAAATATATTTACAAAGGCTATGATGCAGCTACTGTAGTCGTCAAAAGTGCAGACAACCCTGAAAGTAGTGAGTTAGTACATGATGAACTTGCATCTCATGTATATGCTCGCTATGTCAGTGCGCCAGAAGCTATGTGGCGGCTTTTAAAATTTTAAATGCATGATAGATCACATGCAGTATATAGATTAGCAGTACATTTGCCACAAAGACATTTAGTGTATTTCCATGCTGGAAAGGAAATGAATGCATTGGCCACACTACACTAACTGCATGGTTTGAATTAAATTCCACAGATTTATAAGCAACACAATTCTTATATATTGTAATTCCATATCACTATGTTTTTGTGAATGGATTATGGAGTCCCAGAAAAAGAAGAGGCAATAAAATAATCCCAAGAATTTACACAGTCAGTCCAAGAGATGTTGAATGTTTTTGCTTACGGATATTACTTTTAAATGTTCCTGGAGCACAAAGTTTTGAACACTTAAGAACTGTTAATGACATAGGCCCTCATTCAATTGCAATTTGGCCAATTGAATAGGGCTCTAAATGAGCACATAACATATTTTTTTTAAATAAGTTTTTAGTTAGTAAGCATCTATCCAAGAGCAAGGTTTTTACTAACTAACAACTTCTTTAAAAAATATATGCTATGTGCTTATTTAGAGCCCTATTCAATTGACTAAATCGCAATTGAATGAGGGCCATAGTATATGAATCCTTCCATTTAGCTGCAAGACATATAGACTCACTAGCTGATGATACAGAATGGGAAAGATGTTTAGAAGAAGCAGCACAATGTTAAATGCCACGGCAGATGAGAGAACAATTTGCATTTATTTGTATCTTCTCAAATGCTCCAAATGCATTAGCTTTGTGGGAGACATTTAAAAGTAATATGGCTGAAGACTTTATGCGACGATACAATGAACCCATTGCACACTTAAAAGCGTTAATGGAAATCTAAGAAGTATTTTTAACTCATGGATTAAGTTGTGCAAGTTTTAATTTGCCTGATCCAGGTCTTATAGATGACATAAACTTTGAAGACTATGACATTCAACTACAAGTAGAAAGAACAGAAAAAAGACTTGCAACTTTAAATACCTTACAATAGCAAACATTTAATGCCATAAAAAATGCAATAGATGATGACATGGTGACAGAGCGTTTTTTCTATCTTGATGGACCTGGCGGATCAGGAAAAACCTATCTATATAATTTATTAATGAGTTCTGTACGAGCACAAGGTCAAATAGCAATGGCGTTTGCCACTACTGGAATTGCTGCACTTTTGTTAGAAGGTGGAAGAACTGTACATAGTGGCTTTAAACTGCCAGTGCCTATTTTATAAACTTCTGTGTCAGATATTCCCATGACGCGCGCGCCGGCACCGGGTCAAGGAGCGGAGGCCGGAGCACAAGCAGGTAAGTGATGGGAGAGGGGGGAGGTATTTAGGGGGGTTTAGCTGGAGGAGGGGGGTTGAGGAGGGGGGTTGGGGTTGAGGGGGATTGAGGGGGGAGGTTGAGGGGGGTTGAGGTTGAGGAGGTGGGTTGGGGTTGAGGGGGGTAGAGGTTGAAGAGGGGGGTTGAGGTTGAGGAGGGTGGTTGAGGATGGGGGGTTGAGGATGGGGGGTTGAGGAGAAAGGTTGAGGAGGGGGGGTTGAGGAGGGAGGTTGAGGAGGGGGTTGAGGAGAGAGGTTGAGGATGAGGAGGAGGGGTTGAGGAGGGGGGTTGAGGATGGGGGGTTGAGGAGAGAGGATGAGGATGGGGGGGTTGAGGATGGGGGGGTTGAGGAGGGGGGGTTGGGGTTAAGGGGAGGTTGAGGTTGAGGAGGGTTGAGGTTGAGGAGGGGGTTGAGGATGAGGATTGGGGGTTGAGGAGGGGGTTGAGGATGGGGGGGTTCAGGAGGGAGGATGAGGAGGGAGGTTGAGAGGTTGGAAGAGACACAGGGAAGAGAGAGGGGAGAAGAGACACAGGGAAGGGAGAGGGGAGAAGAGACACGGAGAGAGAGGGGGACACAGAGGGCACAAGAGGGACACAGGGGCAGCAAATTTCCCACCCTCGGCTTATACTCGAGTCACTCATTTTACCCAGTATTTTTTGGTAAAATGGGTGCCTCGGCTTATACTTGGGTCGGCTTATACTCTAGTATATACGGTATGTATATTAATAACTAAACAACTTTCCAAACATACACATCTCATTGCCGTCATTTTTTGACGGGCAAGTCGCTAGTGTAATATATTGGCGAACAAAGCCCAAAATGTTATTCAAAATCCTATGGAGCACACATATAGAAATATATTTGAAGGCATATTAAGATCAAATAGACTCATCATATCAATCTATTTTATCTACCTGAATTCCCAGGAAAACTTTGAGTGTCACAAGCATAGGTGATTTCTTTTACTGTATTTGTTCTTATTAATTCTACCGTAAGACTGTTCCGGGGTTCACTGGTGCTCCAGTGGTTAGGATTTGGTGCTTTCATTGCTGTGACCTGGATTTGATTCCAGTCAGGGAACCAAGAGGTCACACCATCCTGAAGCCATGCAAGTTTGTGCCTGGTCAGTACTTGGATGGGAGATCACCTTGGAATACCAGGAGCTGTATACTGTGGTCCACTGGAGAAGGAACTGGCAACCCACTCAAGTATCACTGCCATGAATACCGAGTGGTTCCTCATGGCGTGTTATGGTCTATGAAGTCATGGAGAGTTGGACATGACTGAACAACGCAAACACAAGACTGTTCCATTTATTTACTACCCTTTTCTGTAAAAAAAATCACACATGACTCTTAATGGACCACTGAAATGTTATAGTTATAGTATTTTTACAATGTTTACAATAAATAAATACAGACTTTCATTTTTTACTATTGTTACTATTTCATTTAATTTTGTTGATGATGGCAAGTTTATCTTTGTTCCTAAAAAGATTGTTTTTTTGGGAGGAGATGGAGGAACAGTCGATTCATATGACAACACTCCTGAATTATTTGAAACGGTTCTCTAAATAGTAAACTTAACAATAAAACCCCATTGAGAAGTAAGTCCCCATATATAACGTTTCCCCTCTAGCAACAGGCAGACAAGCAGTGTAAGATTGAATACCCCATGACATAAGCAGAATCAGCTAAATATATGATTTTCTCAAAATATTATTTTATGCTCCTACCTTGTATGGCTGCTAATATTGTTAGTTTGTTATATACTTCACAAATTTGTGACATTTTTACAAAACTACGGTGATCCTTTAAGCCCACAACATTCTCATTTCAAAACAGGACCTCTTGTTCTTGCATTCCTATTTTATAAGATACTTTCTTCCTAAACTTTATTAAATATTGTGACATATTATTTACCCTCTCCCTTTGTCCCCTAATACACTGGAGACATTTTTGGAAAGTTGTGATATTTGATGCAAAGTGTCTGCTTCTGGGCCAGTGCTAGGAAAGGAGTGGGGTAATCAAACACTGGACTTGTGCCTGTCCACATCCTCCCCGCCCCTCCTTCCAACATTAATTACATACCCAAAACCCCATCACCTAGCTCTCAAGATGTGATGTAACAACACAAAATGGACTCCTGTACATATAAAGAGTCTCCAAAAATCCAATTGTAGGGGAATCCCTTTTCTAAATTTGTAGTTATACTAGTGTGCTGACCAGATATGACTGATATGTCAGTGCTATGCATTTGTCTACAGCTTTAAGAGTCAGATAGGTTTCTTATTTTATTTTTAGTCAACCTTATGGTCCCAGGTGATCAATTTGCACCATATTGATTAAATTTGTGAATGGTTACTTTTTTGACCAAGCTTCTAGTAAATTGATAATTTTTCAGTAAAGATTTGAAACTCATTAACAGTGTCTGAATCGTTATAGTCTGATCAATGATTGTTATGTGCACATACACCAGACAAGTGGTGGTGAGGTCTGTGCCTCCAACAGTCCAGGATTGCAGTATTTTTCTGCTTATTTATTCGGGTTCTCTTTGATTGAGTTGGTGCTAGGGAGGCTTGCTTTAGGATATGTGGAGAGCATGAATGGCAGCTTTCTTGGTAGCTGAACTAGAGAAAAGTGATTAAAAAACTATTTCCCAACCCTCAAAAATACAGCTGAAACACTATACTTTCAAAAGGGGTAAAGAACTTTATTGAAACATACAGGGACTTGTATACATGGGAGAACACAAGGTCCCAGTAATTCAATTAGTGTGGGTGTAGATTAACCGCTTAAGCGGTAATCCTGAGCGGGGCTCGGGGTTAATTTACTCTTCCTAAATTGGTAACCTGAGCTCCAAAATGTCCAAAACACACAGAAACAAGAGGGAGTAACTGAAAATGAGGGTCTCCAGACCCTAAGCAGTCACATAGTTACATAATAACTGAGGTTGAAAAAATACTTTTAGTCCAGCAAATTCAACCTTTTTAGATTTCCTCCGATCTGTAAGATGTGGATTAATTGTTAGTTGTTAATCGATCCAAAGGAAGGCAAACATAAACAACCTAATTGAAACATTAACAATTGTCTCAATAGGGGGAAACAATTATGAATCCTTCCTGACCCCAGATACTTGCAATCATATTTCTCCCTGGATCAATACACCTTCTATAGTTATGCAGGATAACCCTGAATATGTTTTTATCCAAAAATATATCCAATCTCATTTAAAGTTATCTATCTGCAGTCACTCCCTCATTTGTTAGAGAATTCCACAGTTTAACCACCAGTTTAACCTCCTTTTCATAAAGTGGTTCCCAAAATTGTAATCCATGTTCTAAATGAGGATATGTGGGGATTTGTATAGTGGCAGAATTATATTTGCTTCCCTGGCTTCTATAGCCTTCTTAATACATGCTAATATTTTAATTGCCTTTGCAGATACTGCTACCTAGGTGGTTGTCTACAAGTACTCCCAAACCCTTTCAATATCTGATACCCCTACATTTGCTCCCTTAAGATTATAAATTGCATGGCTATTTTTCCTTCTTAGATGAATAACTTTACATTTATTTGTATTAAATCTCATCTGCCATTTAGTTGCCAATTTCTCTAATTTATGCAAATCCATATGAATGGAAAGTAAATCACTTTCTGATTTAATTACCTTGCACAACTTAGTGTCATCAGCAAAAATGGATACAATACTTTCCAATCCTATTTCTAAGTCATTAATAAATAGGTAAAAAAGGAGAGGACGTAATACTGAGGAACCCCACTTACCACATTAGCCCAATCTTAGTAAATTCCATTTACAACAACCCTTTGCTTCCTTTCTTATAGTCAGCAGATATTTACTGCAATTCCTGTATCCCTTAGTTTGCACAATAGTCTTCCATATTGCACTGTATCAAAAACCTTTGCAAAATCCAAAAATACCACGTTCCCTGAGTTGCCTTGATCCAAGTTCCTACTAATCTCCTAATAGAAACTAATTAGATTTTTTTGACATGACCTATTCCTCATAAATGTTGACTCCTACTTATAATCCTGTTCAAATAGACATATTCTTGTATACTATCCCTTATTAACCCTTCTAAAAGCTTACCCACTACAGAAGTGAGGCTTACAGGACTACAATTCCCTGGATTTTTCCCTTGCTCCCTTCTAAAGTCATCTGGTAGCGACCTTGTGTTGAGTGAATCTTGAAAAATTAAATATAATGGTTTGGTTAACACGGAACCCAGTTCCCCCTTGGATGTATTCCATCAGGACCTGGGGCTATGTTGCGGTCACTGTTTCCCAAATATTGTCCTATTTCAATATTTGATACCATATCAATATTATTTGTGATAACTAAATCCAATATAGCCTCATTTCTAGTAGGTTATTGTATAACTTGGGCCAGATAATGATCTCTGACTATACTCAGAAACCTGGTCCCCTTATGTGAACGGGTGGTCTTATTCATTTAGTTTATTTCAGGGTAGTTAAAATCTCCTGTTAACTTGCCCATGCCTAGCTGCATTTCCAATCTGTAACAATAATTACATTTCCTAATTTTCATAGCATATTCCTACCAATATTATTTTAGAAGTTGCTGCTCTGCTATTGTACATGTATTCAATATTATTGCTAGTTCCAACATTAAAATCTTCTCTGGCTATAGGCTTAAATTCAGGCTTAACATACAGACAAATCCCTCCTCCTCTTTTATCATTGCCCCTATCTTTCGTAAATAGGTTATTACCATCCAGATTAACAATCCAGTCATGAGAGTCATCCACCCATGTTTCAGTAATTCATATTAAATCCCATTTCTCATTAACTGCTCATAATTCTAACTCTACCATTTTCCCTGGCAAGCTTCTGTCATTAGCAAGAATACACTTATGTTGTTTTGAATTTGTAGTTTTGAAGTGCCTTGAGCTACTTAGCAATACCTCCCTATTGACTATACTAACCCACACCCTGCTCCAGCCCCATGACTAGTTAATTCATTCCTTACCCCTCTACATTTTCTACTCTATTACTTTTATCTATTCCCTGTCCCCCATCTACTAGTTTAAAAACTCCTTCAGCCTTTCTACCATCCTTTTCCTTAGGACACAAGCTCCCAGGTCACTAAGGTGCAATCCATCCCTGCTACAGAGATTGTATCCAAGTGAGAAGTCAAAAACTCAAACCCCTCCTTAGTTCACATTAACTCCCTAAGCTCCTTCTTTCTCCATGGCCTAGCATGTGGCACTGGTAATATCTCAGAAGATTCTACCTTGGAGGTCCTTGCTATAAGCTTATTCCCTAGTTCTCTCAAATCATTCTTTAGGACACTCCATCTTCACTAACTTTGTCATTGGTGCCAATATGTACCAAGACAGCTGGTTCAATTCAAGCCCCTCCCAATAATTTATCTACCAAATCCAACTTGACGAACCCCCAGCAGCCGGCAAACAGTAAACATTTTGAATTCTAGGATCTGGGTGATAAATCACCATTTCTCCCTTCCTAATAATAATAGGTCACCTACCATACAAACCTGTCTGTGCTCTGCCTATTCGGCCCTCCCACTCTTCCAGTAGATCTGTTCTCCCGACTGTTAGAGAGAACAGCTCTATCTGGCATTGCCATTGCTGAAAGGACATCCCCAACAGTTTCACTCAATCTGATAAGTCTGTTGGTGTTTGCCAACTAAGAACTGGCCCACCTCCTCCTCCTGTTCCTCCTGCTCCCCCTTGTAACTGTAACCAAGCTACCTCCCTGGACATCCTCATTAACCCCATCTCCACACTCCATTCTAGGTCCAGCTAAACTGGGCCTAGCATGGAGTGTTTTCCAGTGTAAAAGTTCTTCAAATCTCCTCTCTAGTTCCCCAATTTGAATTCCAAGAGAGGCAACAACTGATACAGAAATATAGACCATGGATCAGCTGTTTCAGTAGTTCATACATGTGGCAGGATGTACACTGAGTGTGGTTGCCACTGGACTGACTCATAATTACCAACTACAAAATACAGTGTGGAACCCCCCCCCCCATAACAATTAACCCCCTAACTGTCATGGGGGTGTATACAGACCCCCATGGTAGAACAATTAACCCCAAACTACCATGGGGGTCCTTAAATGATTCCTTAAGGACCCCCATGGCACTCTAAGTAAAAACACTACACTTCACTAAATAAAAAAAATAAAAAAAATACATAAAATAAAAAACATACATTTATCAAAAATAAAAAATAACATTACCAAAAATAATAAAACATACAGTTACCAAAAAATAAAAAAGAGTACCATAAAATAAAAAATATTTACAATAAAATTAAAAAGTACATATAAAAGTACATAGACGAGCTATGCATGTTGATAGTAGAAGGTCTTGTCCTCTTCTTTGTTGCTTAAAACCAATGATGCTCATCTTTTGGGCTAGGAAAGTGCCCTACAAAAAACATTTGCCACCACAAACAGCCTTTGCTGCGCTTTCTTTGGCTTAAATAGAATTGTTTGCACATTCTGATGTCCATCATATTTCAGCCAATCAGAATGGGTTTTGAGGTGTTTCAATGGACCCTCATGGTTATGTAGATGGTGGTCATTGGGGAAAGGGGGATCAGGTTTGAGCATTGAAAGGGGGTAATTGGGAAGAGAGAAAATAGCTACAACGACATTTTTATGATAAAGTAAAAAGAAGGTAATATAATACAAATGCTATCACACAATAGCAAAAGGTCCAAAGTTTATCTAATTTTTACCCAAGTGAACTAAAATAACCTACAGAGTTTAATGTATTTAAATACATGAAACGGGTAGGTCAGCTGCCTCTGACTGCAAAGCATTTTCTTATTTAAAAACATCCTCATGGTTCCTTGACTTTTCCTAGACCAACTTTGGATTGATGCACAAACTCATTGGTGAAAACTCGAAATAGAAAGGCTGTTTTATGGTGTTATCTTCAATAAACTATTTTATTTACTTTCAAGATTTCCTTTGTTGTCCTTGGCTTGGCATCTATGTTCTCATATAGGCTTATATCTTTGCTATTGTTCAAGGGTTTATTTTTGCACCAATACACCAAACTTTTCTTTTTATTAAAGACACTGCAACAGAAAAAACCCTTTGTTCCTACATAAAGAGGGTGACCAAAATGAATATCTGTCATAAGCAAAGATTATTTAGGCCATATTGACTATAATAAATCCTCTTTTAGAACTCCAAAAAAAACTAAAGTATCACAATACTTTGTTAATATAAAAAAAGGGTTCAACACAGTCATTCCCATCAGTTTTCTGCTACTCAGATTCAAATCTATCATTGTACATAATACTTCCCTGTGTGGAGCCACTGATGTGACAAGCTGTGATGCCCGCAGTCTCACAGTGCTTTACAGGAAGTTATTTTATATACCGTAATTTGGATTCTTACAAACACCTTTTCCTGCTTCTAAGAGTCTATAGCTGCATGCTGGGATTGATGGTTTTAAAAGGCATTATTTTGGGTTTATTGCAGCACCAGAGGTCTGAACGCTAAGTTTAAAAACTGATAAACTGGACCAAAACATATATTCTTCAGTTTGTATCTAGTAATCTGTTTTTCTTGATTTCAATTATGGGCTGTAAGTAATTATAGATTAATATTTTATATTTTTTAAACAAGAATGTATTTAAATGTAAGCAAAACATATGAACATATTATTATTTGTATTACTCTTTATTTATAAAGCACCAACATTTATGGAATATATAGTGTAAGAGATACAATGTAATGTATATATAATGTATATATAATGTAATATATAATTATTATTATCGTTTATTATTAGAATTTATTTATAACGCGCCAACATATTCCGTAGCTCTGTACATATAATGTAAGAGATGCAATGAAATATTATGGGTACAATAAGCAAATTACAAATGTAACGGTAATTTGGTGTGCTATGCTTACAATTTAGAGGGTATAGTTGAGTGTGTGAGATAGGAGGGTAACAGATGGCATTGGTTGAGGCAATGGCCTTCCGCCAATGGCTCTGTATGATAGACTGTGTGTAGCAATAGGAAATGCTGATTGTGTATGTTATGGGTGGAAGTGATTAGTTTATTTAAATAGTTATGTTTTAATAAATAAAAACAGTATAGAGAATTTTACAGTGGAAGGTTTATAAAAAAGTGTGAGGTAAAAAAATAACAGGAATTTGCTTTCATTTTGTGTATAATTAAATACATTTTATACGAATATAGCAATCTCTTAAACAGTCAAACATAAGATATTTTCAAGAAATTTCTGTCATTTGACTTCATCTAGAACATTTTTCAACATTTGAACTATTTTATCAAAGGAATTTGATAAAGCATTTCATTTAGAGTCATAGCTTACACATGTAACAAGGCAATGATTTTGTTGTTGCATATTAAGAGTATATTTATTGAAAAATATTACACTTTCCAGTCTAAATATGTGTTTTTATTTCAGACGGCACATTTCATTTTGTGATTAATGAAACTACTATATTGTTTCCCTCTGAAAAATACCTGATCCAACAACAAATGTTCTTTCATAAATAAAAATATCAGTCTTGCCCATCTGATGACTGGTTGGGTTCAAGTAAGGGCAGTGCCCATGGCATCCCTGGCACGATTAATTCCCAAGCACTCACCTCCTCCCTCCATCAAGTCCCATATTTACAGTATGTTCTTTGGAAGAACTTGAATTGTTAAAAAAACTTATTTGAGAAAAAGAAAATACACCCCACAGTTTCACAGAAAGTGATGCTATAAAACACCATCATGTTGGTCAAGAATACGGTCACATAGACACATTCACATGAACATATATAGTGCCTCACATACGTCTCACATCATCATGCATCATTGTCACAAACATGGGTTTAGGAGCTGAAATTATTCTAAGCGGGATACAGCTCATTGTACACAAAAAATGCAGAACAGCTTCTCTACACATATACACACACTGAAAAATGTGGGGGGATATGTCCCCCTAATCCCTCCAGTACCTATGCCCATGGTCACAAACCTAGAAAGTCACATGTGCACAATGTCCCTTTTATCACATACACATTAGAAAGCACATCGCCACATGGGCCCATATATTTTTTTTATGGCATATACATAGACAAGAGTTGGGATGTTATTACCTGCTTTTTATTATTTTTGCTTGCTTTGCAAGTGGTTCTCGGAGCTATATTAAAAAAAAGCATATTACCTGTAAATAAGTATTTTTACAGTTTTTTGTATGTGTTGCTGCCCTCTATTTTTTATCAACATCTACTGAAAGTTAATGTATTTTATATTTGGGAAAATATAATAGATGGTGAGGAGATATTTTGTCTAACCATCCCAAATTTTGTTTCGATTAATTACATATTTCCTTATATTTTGTCCAGAATATAACATTGGATAAAAATACTTAGAGAATTAAGGATCCAGTAGAATGGTTTTAAACATGATCTGTATTTTTGGCACATTATTAGCACTTTATTGTCCGGAAGGATTAGTACCAAAAAAGAAGAGTACCAAACTCCCATAAGGACTAATGTAAATTGGTATTAGCAAGCACAACAAGTATCGAGGTAATGTGACAATTACCAAGGGTTTTTGCTCACCCAGACACATCTATCTATCTATCTATCTATCTATCTATCTATCTATCTATACACACACGTATTCGTATCCCTGAATAATAATAATAACAATACTACAATGGCTCATATGTGGTAATAATAACACAGTGTAATAATAATCACTATAATAGTTGTGGATCTTGCGATGTTGGTGACGTTTGCAATGTTGGTCACGATTTTGCATCCCCTCGCCAAGTGAGGCGAGCAGTTGCGGCACGCAACTGCGCTCATTGATGGGCTTGCATCACCCCTAGCTGCAATGGGCACCATAGGCGCTCATTGCAGGGCTCGCATCACCCCCAGTACCTGGTTCCTGACAGTAAAGCTGAAGCAAATACCCCCAGCTGAAACCTGCATCACCCCCAGTACCTGGTTCCTGACAGTAAAGCTGAAGCAAATACCCCCAGCTGAAACCTGCATCAACCCCAGTACCTGGTTCCTGCCAGTAGCTAAAGCCCATACCTGGAAGAAACCCTGCCAGCAGCGCCGCAGTCACAATCTTGTTCTTTGCGGCTCCTGCCCTTCGGCAGGAACTACTTTCTGGATCAAGCCGCTCATTGCAGCAGAGAAGGTGAGTGCAGCGCTGCTGGCAGGGTTGCTTCCAGGTACAACACACAGGGGAGGGATAAGAGGGGGGAAAGGAGACAAGGGAGGATTAGGAGGGGGAATGGAGAGAAAAGGGAGGGAGAGGTGGGGAAGGAGACACAGAAGAGGGAGAGGGGGAAAGGAGACACGGGGGGAAGGAGGAGCAGGAGAGGGAGAGAGGGGGAAAGGAGACACAGGGGAGGGAGATAGGTAAAGGAGACACAGATGAGGGAGATGGGTGGAAAGGAGACACAGGGGAGGGAGAGAGGGGCAAAGGAGACACAGGGGAGGGAGAGGGGGAAAGGAGACACAGGGGGAAAGGGAGAGGGGCGAAGGAGGAACAGGAGAGGGAGAGAGGGAGAAAGAAAGGAGACACAGGGGAGGGGGATGGGAAGAAAGGAGATACAGGGGAGGGAGAGGGGGAAAGGAGATACAGGAGAGGGAGATGGGGGGGAAAGAGACACAGAGGAGGGAGAAGGGGGAAAGGATACACATGGGAGGGAGAGGGGGAAAGGGGAAAAGGGAGAGGGGGGAAGGAGGCAAAGAAGAGGGAGAAGGGGAAAGGAGACACAGGGGAGGGGAGAAGGAGACACAGGGGAGGGAGAGGTGGGGGAAAGACACAGGGCGTGTTGGCCAATACAAGTGACAAGTGGTGGGTTGGCCAAGGCTGGCAATAAGCGCTCAGAGGAGCAAAAGCCTCACATTATATGGTAAACAGCATTGCCAGCCTTACAATTTTATTCCCATTATTTTTGACGGGCAATTTACTAGTAATAATAACATTTATAGCCTCCCCATATGTAACTTGCGGGCCTCGAGATGAGTGATTCGCTGCTCATTGCAGGCCTCTGCAAACCCGGAGCTTGCAAGCCTTGTGATGAGTGCCTTCGGAACTCATTGCAAGCCTCTCCCCCTCTACTTTACGGGCCTCTCCTCTCATTGCATGCCTTGGGAAACCTGCAACGCTGTCACCCCTGTGTCTCTTTCCCCCTCTCTCCCTCCCCTGTGTCTCTTTGCCCCTCTCTCCCTCCCCTGTCTCCATTCCCCCTCTCCTGTGCCTCCTTTCCCCTCTCCTTTTCCCCTTTCCCTTCCCTTTGTCTCTTTCCCCCTCTCCCTCCTCTTTGTCTCTTACCCCCTCTCCCTCCCCTTTGTCTCTTTCCCTCCTTTCCCTCCCCTTTGTCTCTTTCCCTCCTCTCCCTCCCCTTTTTCTCTTTCCCTCCTCTCCCTCACCTGTGTCTGTTCCCCCTCCCTCACCTGTGTCTCTTCCCCCCTCCCTTCTGTGATTCTCCCTCCCTCATGTCTCTCCCTTCTCCTTCCCCTGTGTCTCCTTTCCCCTCCTCTCCTTCCCTTATGTCTCTTTCCCCCTGTGCCTCCCCTGTCCTTCTTCTTCCTCCCATGTGTCTCTTCTGCCTCCCCTGTTTCTCATGTGTATCTTTCCCCCCTCTTCCTACCTGGTGTATTTCCCCTTTCCCCCACTTCCTCCCTGGTGTATTTCCCCCCCTCTCCCTCCCCTGTGCCTCCTCCCCCCTCTCCCTTCCTGTGTCTTTTTCCCTCAGTGAAACTGTGAACTATACCATGTAGGGTCACCCAAAATGGGCAGGCTGTAGCAGAGAGGTCAGACAAATCATGACCCACTGGAACAGGAACTGATAACCCACTCCAATATATTTGCCATGAAATCCTTGTGGATGAGCACAATCAGACACAAGATGTGCCTGGTGTGATGCGGTCCATAGGGTCACTGAGAGTCAGACACGACTGAACAAAAAACAACAACAATATCTATCTATCTATATATATCATTACTGGATGTGTTGGTAACATCTACTGAGAACTCAAACCAGAGGGTTTTTTTAAATTTTAGATGAACATCAATATTTCATAGATTATTTTATTGTAAGTAGAATTTTAATAAGTGTCTAAATAACACTCATTAACAATTGACACTATGGTAGTCCCCTGGACTGTTTCTGTACATCTGCATTGTAACTGTTAACTTGAAATTGGCACTGCATCAATACGCTTGAAATATTAATGCAATGCTTAGATAAAATAAACGTGTCTCACTTGTACATTACATGCAACTTGGACAGAGAAAATATGAGATGTACAAAGCTAAATCTATATTGAGAGATAATATTAGTAGCATATATGGGCCTGTTCAGTTAGACCATTGTTTTATGGGTCACTGGAGAAAGGCTTTGCCACCAGACCAGCTCAATCAATGCATTCTCCTAACTAGGCTTTAAACAGTTTCCAATTACTGGCTCATTGGATTTCCTGACACCCAATGCATCTATGTAATGATAAATGTACTACTGGTGATGCTCTTGTCAAGTACTAATGAGAGTGGATTGATGGCCCTGATTCATAGCAGGCTAAACCACAAAGACAGCATATCGACTTGATATGAATTTACACTTGACATCTTTTTTCTTGAAGACAGCTCTATGTTGAATAACAGGCAGTAGATTTACCTACTAGTATGTTAGAGAAGGAGACGAGAAGGCAAATCACAGAGTATGTGGACATAAGGTTGTATCCCATGAATCAATATATAATATACTGGCTATTAAATGTTTATTGTTATTTAATATATATATACTTCATTAAAAGAAAGAGAGCATTGGCATTATGAAATTCACTAGAGCAGGTTGCTGAAGTGACTTTCCTTGTGTCTACTTTTTGCTGATTTAAAGGTTAATTATGCAAGGCATTGGGACAGATTAACTAATGTTCTCGGCGGCTGCTCTTGCTATTTTATATGGATCACATATATAGTTGTGCGCATGCGGGACGTTGCTAGCCGCAAAGCAAGGGCCGCAGTTGCTGGCAAGGCGCGCCAAAGGCGCACATTGCCAGCAACTGAGGCCCTCACAAAGCGCTCCTTGCCAGCAACTGCGGACCTCGCAAAATTTACGGAGTTACGAAACAAAAAATACGAGACGCGTTACGACCCATTGCGACCTCACAAAAAACGTCCGAAACCCCCACATGAAAACATGAAAAACACAATAAATACACACAACAAATACATAAAAAGCTTACCTACAGAAAGGTGGGCACCCAGGACCTCGAAAACTGAAGTTACACCTCAATTTAACTCCAAATAAAAGAGTTTAGACACCCGAAAATCCCCTAAGCTAGAGAAAAAATGGCCGCCGAACAAAACGAAAACTAGGCTAAAGGACCCTAAACACGCAAAACACCACCAAACACCTACAGATTTTCAAAAAAAGTCGGACGACCTCCGAAAACAAGGACGCTAAATCAGCCACAGCCGCATACCACACATTAGGCGCCATTTTAGAACACTAACTTATACAATCCGGAAGTACACAGCTACCCTAACGGATTTGCCTCACGCACACTATTACACTGCACACATTCATGACGCTTACACAGCAGCTCCACAGCACTGATGCTGCAGCAACATTAAAACAGATTGCCAGCTCTTCAACACAATGCTTCCTGCATATATTACTTCACAATATGTAAAGTATATTAATTTCTTATTTTATTAATTATTGATTGCCATACCAAAAAAAACACCAACGCTGCTCATAGCACACAAACAACCAAGAGCCTCGCAATGAGCGCCAAAGGCGCTCAGCGAGAGGCTCGCAATGAGCGCCGAAGGATCTTAAAACACCAACAAAATAAATTTTGCACGCAAACAACATTACCTGCCTTACAATCTTATTGCCGTCACTTTTTGACGGGCAAGTCGCTAGTAAATGAATAACAAGCAGTCAATGCAGCCCCAAAGTGGCAAAGAACCTTAGTGACTCAAGGAATTTGGTTTTTATTGCATCTGATGTCACATTATTAGATAACAAACCACTTCAATTGGGAGAACAACAAAGATTGGGAAGGCTCACTCATTGCAATGATGTACCTTTAAATTAAGCTAACTATGGCTCAGTATCAACAATAATCTATCATTATGGCTGTAGAGGAATAGATGAGAACATGATGGGTAAGAAAAGTGAGATGAACCAGGAATTAAGAGGGTGGGCGGTAGATCTCAGCTACTTACAGAGAGATGGGTGAGATGGGTGAATGTATGACTTATGTTGAGGGGGGCATAGCCAAATATATGTATTATATAATGATATAAATATATATATATATTACATAATGATATAAAGATTCAAATACTGAGTGCCAGAGAAAGAAGTCAAGGAGATTAGTGGAGTCCTGGGGAGAGAGAGCAGAACCTGATGAAGAATGAACTTGAAGAAAATGCTGACTCTTTTTAAAGAGAGTAACTTGTTTAGCTGTAGACAGCTCCCTGTCATGGCGACCAAAGGCTTGTTTATTTATCAAAACTGTACAAGAACTTCCTGTTTATGCTTTGCTATAAATATGGTAACTTGCTACGCCACGCGGTCTCCTGCACCATTGAAACCATCATTCTAGTGCTGAGCCTCTCTCTATCTCCTGCTGTTCTGCTTAGCCGATCGATTCGGTGGGGTCCCTCAGCCTTGTGTGATTAATAGCCGAAGCAAAGTATAATAAATATTGCTATATTATTATTACATTTGTGTTATGTCAGAGTTGGCTACATACACTACAAGCCAAAAGGACCTTTTCTCATCATCTTGGTACATTGTGGGTGGCTGTTTTGGAAAACTGTACCACACTGATACAAGGGATAGTTTAATGTATAATGTAGAATTTTTATAAGTTTTCTCTCTGTAAATATTGTTTTTATATATATATATATATATGTGTGTGTGTGTGTGTATATATATATATATATATATATATGTGTGTGTGTATATATATATATATATATATGTGTATGTGTGTGTGTGTATATATATATATATATATATATATGTGTATGTGTGTGTGTGTGTGTATATATATATATATATATATATATATATATATATATATGTGTGTATATATATATATATATATATATATATATATATATATACAGTCAGGTCCATAAATATTGGGACATCGACATAATTCTAATCTTTTTGTCTCTATACACCACCACAATGGATTTGAAATGAAACGAACAAGATGTGCTTTAACTGCAGACTTACAGCTTTAATTTGAGGGTATTTACATCCAAATCAGGTGAGCGGTGTAGGAATTACAACAGTTTGTATATATGCCTCCCACTTTTTAAGGGGCCAAAGGTAATGGGACAGATTAACAGTCATAAAACAAACTTTCACTTTTTAATACTTGGTTGCAAATCCTTTGCAGTCGATTACAGCCTGAAGTCTGGAATGCATAGACATCACCAGATGCTGGGTTTCATCCCTGGTGATGCTCTGCCAGACCTCTATTGCAACTGTCTTCAGTTCCTGCTTGTTCTTGGGGCATTTTCCCTTCAGTTTTGTCTTCAGCAAGTGAAATGCATGCTTAATCAGATTCAGATCAGGTTATTGACTTGGCCATTGCATAACATTCCACTTCTTTCCCTTAAAAAACTCTTTGGTTGCTTTTGCAGTATGCTTCGGGTCATTGTCCATCTGCACTGTAAAGCACCGTCCAATGAGTTCTGACGCATTTGGCTGAATATGAGCAGATAATATTGCCCGAAACACTTCAGAATTCATCCTGCTTCTTTTGTCAGCAGTCACATCATCAATAAATACAAGAGAACCAGTTCCATTGGCAGCCATACATGCCCACGCCATGACACTACCACCACCATGCTTCACTGATGGATGAGGTGGTATGCTTTGGATCATGAGCAGTTCCTTTCCGTCTCCATACTCTTCTCTTCCCATCACTCTGGTATAAGTTGATCTTAGTCTCATCTGTCCATAGGATGTTGTTCCAGAACTGTGAAGGCTTTTTTAGGTGTTGTTTGGAAAACTCTAATCTGGCCTTCCTGTTTTTGAGGCTCACCAATGGTTTACATCTTGTGGTGAACCCTCTGTATTTACTCTGGTGAAGTCTTCTCTCGATTGTTGACTTTGACACACATACAAACCTACCTCCTGGAGAGTGTTCTTGATCTGGCCAACTGTTGTGAAGGGTGTTATCTTCACCAGGGAAATAATTCTTCGGTCATCCACCACAGTTGTTTTCCGTGGTGTTCCGGGTCTTTTGGTGTTGCTGAGCTCACCAGTGCGTTCTTTCTTTTTAAGGATGTTCCAAACAGTTGATTTGGCCACACCTAATCTTTTTGTTATCTCTCTGATGCGTTTGTTTTGTTTTTTCAGCCTAATGATGGCTTGCTTCACTGATGGTGACAGCTCTTTGGATCTCATATTGAGAGTTAACAGCAACAAATGCAAATACCCAGATAAGGTGGCCAGGTGAAAGCTCTATTTGCCAACCCTTATCTGGGTATTACTGGAGCGGCTCTCACGGTATGGTAACTTACTATTTTTTGACAAAGATATTTTTTTGTACCTTCCTACTTCCTTGTATAGCACTTAATCATTTGCATTAACTTTTGTTTTTTTAATAAATTGACATAAGGCAAAGACATAATACTATATCTGTATTAAATGATCTGGAGGGCATTGTTCTTCATGAACAGCCATCCATGGTGACATACAGTTACTCATAAGTGCGACAAAGAAGGTACTCTTTAGATACATAGACACATTTTTTTAGTTACTCTATAGCGGCTCCTATCCCAGTATAAAGGTGAAGCCTAATACTTGTTTTTAAATCACTTTTTGTAATCCTTTTTTCATTCCTTTGAGAAAGGTTATCTAATGATTTTATTTTATATATGAGGATAACCCATCATATGGAATACTAGATTTCTGTAGCCTCAGCCCGATTAGTTCTTTAAAATACCATATTATTAGATTTGTTAAGGATATTATATCCAGAGGTATTTTAATAAGAGGCTTCTCCTATACAATTCCATATTTTGGCAGTTTATCATATCCATATTTTTAAGTGTGTTTTTAGTTAACACTTTACGGCGTTTTTCAATTTTTATTGATACATTATTAAAATGATCCATAATTAAACAAAATACAGAGTGTTAAGCACTCAAACAGTTTGAGTAGCAAACATATGTTTGAAGCACAAACAAATCGTAATAAGTAATCTACTTGGTTTAATCCAGAAAATTTATCCCTATTCTCATTATTAATCTCGAAAATTCCATTAGTTATTCTCATTACAAAATATAATCATCATAACATAATCATTCACCATTGTTTGATGCTGTAATATAGTTATTTAAATTTAATTAAAAAGCACTCACTATTTGAAAAGTTATGGCATCCGCTAGTACAAACAAGTGGAATTCTGAACAATTACAAAAAGAGGCAACAGCAGCATTTGCAAATGAAGCAATATCAACAAATGCTTCTACAAAAGATGACAAAATAACAGCCTTTAAAAATTTACAAAAAGCGGTAAAAAAACATATTAGAAATATATGGGAAGTGACCAGCTTACAGAACTATATTACTAACAAAATTGTACCAAGAGGCCTACGAGTGCAATTGATACCGGCAGGACATCTGATAGATACGGTATTTATTTCAAAATGGTTAGAGATCACACACACTTGCTCTTTAGAATTAATGAAATTAATTCTTACGACTGAACAAAAAAATTCAGAACCAGTGAACATCCAAGTGGATAATTATCATAAAGAGTTTTGCACCTTTAAGGATGAAAGTGATTTTGATGATTTGATGTCAAAATTAAATACTAATATTGAGAAGTACAAAAAAGAACTCTCTATACGTAAACAAAAAAAGATGATAAGAGATAAATCAGATTTTCAAAACAACACAGCCTATAGAGCACTATCGCTAATAAGAAATCGAGACAATACAGACATCAGCTCTTCAGAATGCTCTGAACCAGAAGAATTTGATCAGTCCGATTCGGAATTAAGACAAACCTCACTAACCTTAGGAGGGAACAACCTAATTCCACCATCCTCTGATGCCACACCGACCAATATGGCTTTTTTACAAAAAATTTTAGGGAGGGGGCAAGACCTAAAACCCAGACGTGCAAGGAGGGGAAGAGGAATGACAAGCGCGAAATCAAAGAAAAACTAGGAAAATTGAATAATTATGGGACCAATAATAAAAAATCTGTCTTATCCAAATTGAAAGCTGTAGATATTCATCATTCATGTATTAAAAAAAGAGACAACTCATTAGAGATAAAAAAATTGGCACAAGAAAAAGAAAAGAAATATAGTATGGAATGGGAAAACAAAAATATATCTGGAAAAAGAAAAAAGGCTTTAGAGACTTTTATTGAACCAGTTACGACTGTAACTATGGCTGTAAAAGAAACTCCTATTATAGAGAAAATTACTACAAAGTACACAAGCCCTAAGATAAGTGATAATATAGTCATCAATCTATCTAACTTTGAGTTAAACTCAACACACATTGAAGTCTTAAAGAAAGGCTTGTCATTTGTTCCATCTTCAGCTTCTGATCTCTTCACCGATATTAAAGATTTAAATTTATTCGCCAGAAAATTAGCCCTCCATAAAATGTACTATGAAAAGAATAAAAAGAAAATGGAAAGTCTAGGTTTAACAATAGAAGATAATGAAACTTTCAATGACTTTATGGATATCTTAATTGACAATGAAAACTGTCAAAATTCAAGTTTCAAAAAGATTGACAAATTCACTAGCAAAAGTACATTTACCCCTGATATTAAGAACTATAATAACATTGAATCTTTCCTTGGATTGGTAACTCACGACTTAGAGAAATTAAAAGAGTCGTCAAAACTACAACGAAAATGCAAGGAAAGAATTAATTCAAACCTTACTGTAAACGAAAGGAAAGCATGGAAAGAATTAGAAAAAAGTGGGGTCGAAATCAAAAACGCGGACAAGGGAGGAAACGTGGTATTATTGGATAAATTACAATATCTTGAAATGTGTCAAACAATCTTAAACGATAAAGAAACATATGAAATATTGCAAAAAAATCCAATGGTGGAATATCAAATTGAACTCAGGTCAATCCTCACTCAGGCGAGAGACGCTAATCTTATATCAACAAAAAATATGTCTTTTCTTTTACCAAAAAAACCCGACCGCTGCAACTTTCTACATTCTCCCGAAGATACATAAAAAAGTGTTCCCAATCCCTGGAAGGCCGATTATTTCTGGCAACAATAACCTGACGGAAAACATAAGCAAACTAATTGACGAGACCTTGAAAAATCTAGTCGGCACCTTACCTTCTTACCTTAAAGATACAGGTGATGTTTTAAAACACCTTGACAATCTAAATGCTCCATCAGACTCCTTTTTAGTGAGCATTGATGTAGAGCAACTCTATAGCCGCATTCCGCATAAAAAAGGCATTGAAGCTGCAAAACATTTTTTGAGGAGTAAAGCAAAAGAACAAAAAGAATGGAATCAATTCATTATAACACTGCTTACTTTTGTCCTTAATAGAAATTATTTTTTATTCTCAAAAAAATGGTATAGACAAAAAAGAGGTACTGCTATGGGCACAGCTTGTGCCCCTAATTATGCTAATGTTTTTCTTGGTTTTTGGGAAGAGACAGAAGTCTTTGGTGACAAATTGGAATCCTTTACCAAATATGTTCTAAGTTGGCAGCGCTATATTGACGACATCTTAATGATATGGACTGGCACAAAAGAAAAGTTTTTGGACTTCATGAGAAATCTAAATCTTAATAAATTGGGGTTAAAATTAACTCACACTATACAAGAGAAGGAACTTGCTTTTCTGGATTTAAAAATATCAAAAGATGATCGAGGCTATCTACATACAACTGTATACACAAAACCTACAGCATCCAATACGCTATTGTCATGGTCTAGCTCACACCCTGAACCATTAAAAAGGGGAATACCCACCGGCCAATATATAAGAATAAGAAGAAACTGTGACACTGTAGAAAAATTTAAAGAAGAAGCAGATATCTTAAGATCAAAATTCAAAGAACGAGGATATCCGAATCGTTCATTGAAATTGGCATATAAAAATGCCTTATCAAAAGACAGGTCACAGCTCCTCTATAGTGAACAACAAACAAAAATAGAAAAAATAATAAAAAATCAGGTTCGTTGTATTATGACATTTGGCAATAATAGCAATGAAATAAAGTCAATTTTAAATAAATACTGGTATCTTCTGAAAGATGATCCAGTTTTAAGTGATGTTCTTCCATGCCATGCCACCGTTACATATAAACGTGGAAAAAGTTTAGGAGACTCTCTTACTCACAGTTATTTTACTGAGTCAGAAGAAGTACAACATGGAAACCTTATTCCACTAAAGGGTACATTTACTTGTGGCCATTGCAAAGCCTGTAAGTTCATCAAATCTGAAAAGATTTTTCAACATCCAAAAATTGATATTCAGCTTACAATAAACTCACTTTTCAACTGTAGTTCTACTTCTGTCATATATGTAATGATATGCAACTGTGGTCTGATTTATGTCGGAAAGACCGATAGACAGATCAGACGCAGGATACTGGAGCACGTCGGCGCAGTGAGAAATGAATTGGACACTCCAGTGTCAAAACATATAAAATTATATCATAGAAACGATCCATCTAGTATGAAATTCCATATTATAGATTCCATCGCACCGCACCCAAGAGGTGGAGACAGGAGTAAAAAACTATTACAGTTGGAAAGCAAATATATATATTTATTAAAAGCACAAAGTCCAAAGGGGTTAAATGAAGGCTTCTCCTTTGGAGCTTTTCTGTAAATTTGTGTAGCTGACAAAACCTTCTATTCGCCTTCTTTTGTTCAAATGATAATCAATCTATCATATAAAACCTACAACACTTATTATTGACTTACCCCTCTGTCAGCTGCCCCAAAGGGGGCGTTCAAGGATTTGGAGATTTTGTTACATGGCAAAGCCGTCCAAGCTAGGACACGGAAGTATATTGAAACACAGATAACTAACACTAAGATGCGCAGGAAAGTGAGGTCACACGGAATCGAAAAAAGATGGGAATCTACCCATTAGTGCCACAGTAATGAATCGTTAGCGTATCTCTTACGTGAAATGCATACATGAAATATGTGAATACTCAGGAAGCCTGCTGGAACGCACTGAACACGAAGTCACGCAATGACGCAATCAACACGTGAATACGTGACATACGTGAATACTCAGGAAGCCTGCTGGAACGCACTGAACACAAAGTCACGCATTGACGCAACCAACGCGAGATCAACGTGATGACATCATCACGTACGGAGAAGCAGGGATAATTACAAACCGGGTCATTTAAAAAGAACCGCGCCAAATGACTGTCAGAGCACACAGCCTTGAGAAAGTCACGCCAAGTGACGAAACCGGTTGGCAAATAGAGCTTTCACCTGGCCACCTTATCTGGGTATTACTGGAGCGGCTCTCACGGTATGGTAACTTACTATTTTTTGACAAAGATATTTTTTTGTACCTTCCTACTTCCTTGTATAGCACTTAATCATTTGCATTAACTTTTGTTTTTTTAATAAATTGACATAAGGCAAAGACATAATACTATATCTGTATTAAATGATCTGGAGGGCATTGTTCTTCATGAACAGCCATCCATGGTGACATACAGTTACTCATAAGTGCGACAAAGAAGGTACTCTTTAGATACATAGACACATTTTTTTAGTTACTCTATAGCGGCTCCTATCCCAGTATAAAGGTGAAGCCTAATACTTGTTTTTAAATCACTTTTTGTAATCCTTTTTTCATTCCTTTGAGAAAGGTTATCTAATGATTTTATTTTATATATGAGGATAACCCATCATATGGAATACTAGATTTCTGTAGCCTCAGCCCGATTAGTTCTTTAAAATACCATATTATTAGATTTGTTAAGGATATTATATCCAGAGGTATTTTAATAAGAGGCTTCTCCTATACAATTCCATATTTTGGCAGTTTATCATATCCATATTTTTAAGTGTGTTTTTAGTTAACACTTTACGGCGTTTTTCAATTTTTATTGATACATTATTAAAATGATCCATAATTAAACAAAATACAGAGTGTTAAGCACTCAAACAGTTTGAGTAGCAAACATATGTTTGAAGCACAAACAAATCGTAATATGTATATATATATATATATATATATATACATGTGTGTGTGTGTGTGTGTATATATATATATATATATATATATGTGTGTGTATATATATATATATGTGTGTGTGTATATATATATATATATATATATATATATATACATGTGTGTGTGTATATATATATATATATATGTATATGTGTGTGTGTGTATATATATATATATATATATATATATGTGTGTGTGTGTGTATGTGTATATATATATACATACATACTGCCACCCGATTCGTCTTTGGCTAGGGTCACCACAGATGTAAGTCTGGTCCTGGGTGTAGGTCATAAGCCTGTTTAAACAAGCGTGTTTTAACAAATAAAAGTGGTGTAGAGAATCTTATGGTACAGCATCTAGTAAAAGGTTTCTGGTTTAAAGTAAAATAAATTTCCTTTCCATTTGCTCATAATTAAATGCATTTTATCTGAAGACAGGAATCTCATTTAAACAGTCAAACACATGACATTTTTAAGAAATTTCTGTAACAGTCATTTGACCTCATTTACAATATCTTTCTCTAACTCCCTTGAGTTATTTTTTCAAAGGGATCTGAAAAGGTAGTTCATGTAGATACATAGTAATACAGGCACATGTAACCATAATAATAGTGCATATAATGATATTTTCAATTCAGTCAGCACATTTAATTTTGGGATTTTTTATTTTTATTTTTTTAAATAAGTTTCCCCTATATAACCCAGCCAACCCAAAAGCAGATATTCTTTCATCTAACTAGACCTTAAAGGACCACTGTACTCTAAAAATAAACACTGTAAAAATGAAAGTACATGCATATCTATATTTCGTGTATAATTTTAATCTCTGTAATGCTAATAGTTACAGATTTCTCCCTGTTGCGCTGTGACACGTAGCCCCCCTGCCCCTTTTGTATAATTAGGGCCGGGCAGTTGTAGCAGACTTCCTGTTGTGTGTTCTGGTGTCTGACTGGTATAAAGCTGAGGTCTCATCTACACCAATCTGACACTGGAACACAAAGCAGGAAGTCTTCTACAGCTACCAAGCCCCAATTATGCAAAATTGGAGGGACTAAGCAGATCACTGCAAAAATGAGAAACCCCTAATGGTAAGATACTTGGAATTTTAACTACTAGCATTACAATGTTTAAGTATCACAGATCACGTATAGATATAAATCTATTTCCCTTTTACACTGTTTTTTTTTTTTTTTTTTTTAGTAGTGTGCACACACCACACACCACTACAGTAAATAAAACGTACATCTGTGTTCAGATTTGAATGTTTAAAACAAGTTAAACCTGCTTCCAGCTCAGAATTCCGAGAAAAACAGTTATTACACTGCATTCTGGGCAGCCGAGTGAGACATGCAAATGTGCCCACAAATGCCTCGCTCTTTCAATCCCAAGCCATTATCAAACATGGCTTCCTTTAAGCTTGTGCCCGCTGCATTACACAGCTTTAATGCAATGCCCAGGCTGAATTTTACACAAGCTGAGAATCCTATCCCTGTACAGCTGTTTCAAGCTTACTGGCTATATACATATGGAATTTCCCACAGAATCCTACAGAAGAAATGGAGTAGCACTCGTAATCAGTGAATCAAAGGGCAAAAAGACAATAAATGATAGAATAATTTCAATTCAAATTCAAGGCAAGCAATTTTAGCATCACACTGACCCAACCTATGGAAGCTGAAGTTGTTCAATTCTATTAGGATATTTAACACCTCTTAAATATAACACTAAGAACAGATGTTACTTTTATCATTGGAGATTAGAATGCTTTTAACGGCCATTTACCTCACTGTAAGTGCTCATCATGGTATTAAAGAGCACAAGATTGTATGGTATAATGATCTATTTTTTTAATTACACTAATAACATTTAAAAAAAGGAATTGCATTCCTAAGTTCAGGGAAAACTGCTCTCAAAAGTTAACCTATACCTGACCTATTTAGGTGTTTTCAGCATTCTATGATCTGCACAGATTGATCTGCTGAGCGTTAACACAGTTTTCCCTTCGGCTCACTACACTGAGCAGAAGCTGCATGTCTGAGAGTGGGCAGTCAGTGACTCATGTAAACATGGATTTCCTTTATTGAATTGACATAGAAAAATGCTTGTACTTTAAAAATTCTAAAAGTATTTCAACATGCTTTTAGAATATCTTTACTCTGATGTGGTCCAGATTGTACTGAATTAAGTGGCCCTTTAAGTATGGAACCAAAAGATGCCAGGAATAAAGCATAATTTTGGCCTTGATGTACAAAATGAGAGATTAGTAGAATTTAGCCATATTTAACACCCTCTTCCTACAGCCTCAGAGACACCTCTGTACATGGACATCACCAGTCATATTTCTATATTGTCCGACTATATACTTTGTAGTCAAATATGGAGGACTACATACTGTCAACAAAAACAAGACCTGGAGCTGACTGTGGCTCAGATCATGAGCTTCTTATTGCAAAGTTCAGAACTAAACTGAGGGAAAATCATCAGACCAAGCAGAAAATAAATACATTATATCCACTGTGACTGTGCAGTGGATTTTAGGGACTAGACAGGGTTGACAGAATTCCATGAAGAACTTTGGGCAGAAGTATGTAACATTGTTCAGAAAACAGGAGCAAAGAATTTCTCCAAAAGAAAGCAAACTAAGAAGGCAAACTGACTGTCTGATCAGGCTTTGAAAGTAGCACAATAAAGAAGGAAAGTGAAATAAAGGGGATAATCACAAAAATTATAGGGACTTAACAGAAGCAGATCAGATAAAGAAGATGTGTCAGTAATACGCAGAAGATCTATACGGGAAGGTTCTTAACAGCACTGAAAGTCGATAGTTTGTCCAATGAGCTGGTGCCAAAAATCTTGGAGAGGGAAATGAGATGGGCCCTAGGATGTCTTGCTGATAACAAGACTGCAGGAGTTGATGGAATCTCAGAGGAAAGGTTCAAAATCTTACAAGATTTTGCTTCACAGAGGCACAAGAGATGAAATTGCCAATGTCTGCTGGATAATAGAGAAAGCAGGAGAGTTCCAGAAAAACATTTCCGTCTGCTTCATAGACTATTCTAAAGCCTTTGACGATGTGGATGACAATAAAATGTGTCAAGTTCTTAAAGAGATGGGAGTACTAGATCCTCGCATTTGCCTGTTGAAGAATCTGTATGTGGTCACGGTCAAAACTGAACATGCAAGAACTGAGTGGTCTAAGATCAGAAAAGGAGTATGACAAGGTTGTATATTGTCACCTTGTTTATTCAATTTATGAGCGTAATACATCATGCTTAAGGCCAGACTGGAACAATCCAGTAATATAACTGGGAGAAATATCAACAACCTTAGGTACACGGATGATAATACTCTGATGACTGAAAGAAGTAACTAAAGGGCCTATTTGTTAGGATGAAAGACGTTGCTCAATGTTAAAAAAGCAAAGATCATGGCAAACAGCAATTGCAGCTCCTGGCAAATAGACGGGAAAGAAGTGTAGACAATGACAGATTTTATTTTCCTTGTCTCCAAGATCACTGCAGATGGTCACTGCAATTATAAAATTAAAAGATGTATTAAAAGATTTTCAACAAAGTTCCACATGGCTAGAACTATGGTATTCCAGGTAGTAACATGCAGGTGTAAGAATTGGACCATAAAGGAAGCTGATCGCCTTAAAATTGATGCCTTTCAATTGTAATACTCGAGAAGATATTTTGGAGTCCCTTGAACGGCAAGAAGATCCAGTCAAAACTACAGGAAATCAACTATAACTGAGAACTAAAATAAAACCATTTTCAAGTGGCACACAAAAAACAGCATAGAATAACAAATCAGGATAACAGATACAATAAAAAAATACTAAATCCTGTTTCATGCCCAACAAACTACTACACTAAAAGAATAATACAATTACAATAGTAGTCCACACAAAACACCATACTAATGAATTACAGCCACCGCTGAATGCTCTCACACACTGTCAAATGAATACTATTTTACACAGAACAAACAAAACTAATAGCGCAACGCATTGCTTTCAAAATAAATAAACCATGCTATTCATTAAAAAAAAAATTACAATCAAATAACATTTATCTTTTTCTTTTACAGCAGACACTGCATGAAGACTCTCGGACGAAGCATTCCATCAGCGGATCCAGGGATATTCATCTTTAAATCACACTTCTAGATTAACATGTTTGCTGTGCAGCCATGTCAAGAGCAAATATCAAATAAAACAACAACACACCAACAACAATAAGCCCCACAAATCACCATCCTTCAAGAAATATTGGTGACCCTTTTCTAATTTATCTACTAATTACCTTTTACCTACAACAACCTTTAACAGTAAACCTTGACTTCAATGTACCAAACTAAATGTACATAAGATAAAACAGGATAGTACAAGAAATAGTGAAAACACATAAAAAATTCTACTCTAAATTCTCTCTTCAGCTCCCTAACCTACAACATTAACCACCAAACCCAAACACACACAGAAAATAAAATACCACAACAAATACTACTACAATCTACCAAACAACAATACAAACCTGCTTTTCACACCAACACCCTATAAGCCTCTAATGAAAATATAAGGCTACTATTATAGCAATCACCTACAGAAAAAAATGCAAACATCAATATATTACTAACATTTTGGCCCTCTACTATGCCTACAACATTAAAAATAGCTAACAACCCCCCCCCCCCCAAAAAAAAAATAACACATCCTCCTTTAACACTATAAAAATATTACATCTAAAATGACCTTGAATGCTATTACCTTCGCTCTGCTATGCCTCTAACCCAAAAATTTAAAACAACAATATAAAAAATAACAACTACAAAAGAAGACATACTAATTTCACTCTAGAAAATAACTTAATCTACAATGACCTATAATCACATAAAAACAAACTACATTTTCAAGCACAACAGTGTTGCAACAAAAACATTACAGTAAAAAAAAATATATATATATACTTTTCAATCAATTGCACATCACAAACTTAACTAATACATTATTTTCGTTTACAGATAAAGATGCCTAATAACGAGACCAAACAGGAAAAGCTAAGACGTCAAGCTAGAGAACGACAACAAAGATGGGCAAACCAACAGACGCCGGAGCAGAAGAAAATTAGACGAGAAAAAGAACGCAAAAGACTTGCAAGCAAAAGACTATCACCTGAAAAAATTAAAGATACACCAAAAAAAGCCACAAAAAACCCCCAAGCATTTAGAACCTGCTCCTGAACCATCACATAACATTTGCAAGCAAATTACACCAGAAAAAAAAGGGAAAACACTTGTAAGCAAAAGACTATCACCTGAAAAAGTTATACATACACCAAAAAAAGCTACAAAAAAAACAAAGCATTTAGAACTTGTTCCTGAAACATCACATAACATTTCAAATGATGATTCCAAAAATGAAAATACTATATGCTATTCAAATTGTCCTTTACTTAAGTCTTTAGCAGTAGAGGTTCTTAATTGTGGTGACAGGAATATTCTCTGTCAGTTTTGTGAGGCTTATCATTTTAAACAGGAAAGACCCAAAGATGGATAGTTAATTAGTTGCTGTCAAAAAGGCAAGGTCAAACTTCCAGAAAGACAACAATTCCCACTATATTTAAAAGACATAATGACTGAACCGACATTTCCAAACTACAAACATTTCAAGACAAACATAAGATCATACAATAGTGCCATATCCTTTGCATCTATGGGCGCAACATTAGCTGCTAATGTACCAGGATATGGCCCTTACTACTTTAAAGTCCAAGGCCAAATCTACCATCGTACTTCCCATTTACATTCAGGGGAAGCAGAGGAAAGAAAATTTGCTCAACTATATGTCCTATATGGTGCTTAAAAGAGATAGACATACTGATAAACGCTGTTATAATTTACCAACATCAAATGAGGTTGTAATGGTGTTTCAAAATGATGAAGGAGAACCACCATTTCAAAGAGACATTAGAATATATCTCAGAAATGAGGAGCAACCATTCATTAATATAAGTATCTTAAGTACTAATTTAGATCCAATGACATATCCCATTTTTTTCCCACACCGAGAAGCAGGTTGGCAACCAAAATTAACACTTCCAAGTTACCCAAATTCTAAAGTAAGAATAAGAAATAATATTTCCATGCTGGAATTTAAAGTAGCTCAAATTGCCATTCGAAATACATTCAATCCAATTTTATGTTGTGGGAAACTAACACCACAATGGATTATTGATTCATATTTGCAAGTTGAGGCCAATAATTTAAACTTCATCAAATATCAACAAGATAAACTATGTGTAGAACATTATTGTAGATTAATGGATTATGTTGCTGAGGTTGCTACAAGCAGAGACATGACAGCTGGTAAAGCCATCATTTTTCGATCTTCTTTCCAGGGATCTCCTCGCAATATGCGAGAAAGATACAATGATGCCATGGCTATTGTCACCAAATTTGGGAAACCCAATTTATTTATTACATTTACATGTAATCCCCAATGGCCAGAGATTACACAAAATTTACTTCTTGGACAAAGTGCTTCTGATAGACCAGATTTAGTAGCCAGAGTTTTAAAAATTAAATTAAATGAATTAATCCGTGACTTCACTATATAATCCACTTACTGTATTTGGAAAATGTCTTGCTTATGTTTATACAATTGAATTTAAAAAAAGAGGCCTTCCACATGCACATCTTCTTATAATCCTTCAAGAAAAAGATAAGTTAGATAGGTGGAACTTTATGGTAGACTATATGAGATTGTAACTCATCGTATGATTCACGGACCGTGTGGAGATGTTAACCCACAATCACCATGTATGGAACATAATAAATGTACTAAAGAATTTCCCAAAAATTATAGAGATAAAACTTATGCCAATTGTGATGGCTATCCATTATATAGAAGAAGAGAGGGACAAAGTGCCATTATTCATGGAAAAAAGGTTGACAATAGATATGTGGTACCATACAATCCACATTTACTTATGAAATATAATGCACGCATTAATGTATAAGCCTATACTTCCATCAAATCAATACAATATGTCTACAAATACATTTACAAAGGCTATGATGCAGCTACTGTCGACGTCAAAAGTGCAGACAATACCGAAAGCAGTGAGTTAGTACATGATGAACTTGCATCTCATGTAGATGCTCGCTATGTAAGTGCGCCAGAAGCTCTGTGGCGCCGTTTAAAATTTGAAATGCACGATAGATCACATGCAGTATATAGATTAGCAGTACATTTGCCACAAAGACATTTAGTCTATTTACAAGCTGGAAATGAAACTAATGCATTGGCCCAAAGTGAGCATCGTCACACTACACTAACGGCATGGTTTCAATTAAATTCTACCGATTCACAAGCAACACAATTCTTATATATTGAAATTCCATATCACTATGTTTTTGTTAATGTATTATGGAGAACAAGAAAAACAAGAGGAAATAAAATAATACAAAGAATTCACACGGTCAGTCCAAGAGACCTTGAACGTTTCTGCTTACGACTACTACTTTTAAATGTTCCTGGTGCACAAAGTTTTGAACCCTTAAGAACTGTTAATAACATAGTATATGAGTCCTTTCATTTAGCTGCCAGACATAGAAACTTACTAGCTCATGATACAGAATGGGAAAGATGTCTACAAGAAGCAGCACTATGTCAAATGCCACGCCAGATGAGGGAACAATTTGCATTTATTTGTATCTTCTCAAATGCTCCAAATGCATTAGCTTTGTGGGACACATTTAAAAGTAATATGGCTGAAGACTTTGTGCAACGATACAATGAACCCATTGCACACTTAAAAGCATTAATGGAAATCCAAGAAGTATTTTTAACTCTTGGATTAAGTTGTGCAAGTTTTAATCTGCCTGATCCCTGTCTTATAGATGACATAAACTTTGAAGACTATGACATTCAACTGCAAGTACAAAGGACAGAAGAAAGACTTGCAACTTTAAATACTTTACAATTGCAAGCATTTAATGCCATCAAAAATGCAGTAGATGATGACATGGTCAAAGAGCGTTATTTCTATCTTGATGGACCTGGCGGATCAGGAAAAACATATCTATATCATTTATTAATGAGTTTTGTACGAGCAAAAGGTCAAATAGCACTTGCATTTGCCACTACTGGAATTGCTGCACTTTTGTTAGAAGGTGGAAGAAATGTCCATAGTGGATTTAAACTACCAGTGCCTATTTTAGAAACATCAGTGTCAGATATTCGGATGACCTCATTACAAGCAAAAAAACTGAAAAAAAGTAAATTAATTATAATAGGTGAGGCTACAATGATGTCATGCTATGCTCTACAATGTATTGACCCTTTGCTTCGTGAAGTCATGGATAATACTATTCCATTTGGTGGAAAGGTAATATTGTTAGGTGGCGATTTCAGACAAACATTAGCTGTCGTTGTACATGGAAATCGAAAGGACATTATCGAAACATGTATAAAGTCAAGTACACTATGGAAACATTTTACCCATCTTCAATTACAACAAAATATGAGATCAGAAGGACAACATGATTTCAATGATTGGCTTATTAAAATTGGAGAAGGAAAAACAGAAAAAATACCACATTTACCTGACGACACTGTGCACATCCCACCTCATATGATTTGTCACCAAGATCTTATAGCTGCTATATTCGGAAGTACAATAAATAAACAGGAATATTCTGAACTTGCCAACCAAGTCATATTCACATGCAAAAATAAGGATGCATTAATCCTCAATAATGAAATCTTTAAAAAAATTGATGCACCGCCAAAAAATTATCACAGTGCTGATTCTGTACTTGCTGATGACAAAGAAAGTCAAGCAAACTTTTCAACTGAATTCATAAACTCACTAACTCCTTCTGGAATGCCACCACATATTTTGCAGCTAAAGAAAGTTACAATTGTCATGTTGAAATATGAACCCCAAAAAAGTCCTATGAAATGACACAAGATTAATTGTTCAACAATTAAAGGACCATTTCATCGATGCTGAAATTTTAACTGGTACCCATAAAGGAGAGAGAGTTTTCATTCCAAGGATAGATTTAGCACCAAGTGAAAGTAGCCTCCATTTTATACTTCAAAGAAGACAATTTCCCATCATAATGGCATTTGCCATGACCATTAATAAATAACAAGGACAAACTTTCAAATCTGTGGGTATATTCTTAGAACAACCAGTATTTGCACATGGCCAATTGTACGTTGCCTTAACACGGTGCAAAAATCCACAGGCTATTAAAGTTTACATTGAAAACAATGAAAGTCAAGGTGATTTATTAGAGGATGGATGCATTTTTACTAAAAACATTGTTTACTATGAAGTACTGTAAATTTCCATCAAAGAAACAAAAGCCATGCCAAACCAATGTAAAAACAAAATCAAAAATCTATGAAACCACAATATAACCACAAAAAAATAGGAAAAATTACAGACAATTGTCTGTTTCTTTAAAAAGATCATTATTACGCCACAGAAATTAAGTTTACGCCAACTAAATTTCAATGTTAAACTACATACAATTGTAAAACACATAGAGAACAGTGGTTACACATTGCGGACCGACTTTTTTTTTTTTCAAAATCTTTTTATTGACACATAAGCAGTGTTCAATAACACAATATTGTTGGACTCGCAGGTCCAACACAATTTTGCATAAACAGGATTTTTTAACAACATTTTAGATATCTTGTACAACTTTGTTGTCAATAATGATTATCCTGTCCTGACAATTTTGGGTGTCTGCTTTATGTGTCCACCATAACCTTTTTCCGTTTTCTCAACTTTGCAGGAAACGCCTGCTAGCTATTCTTTCCCTAGCAATTGACTTCTCAATACTAAACTTGTCAAATTCTTACATGTGAGCTAACTTGTTGTCTTTACATGTAGATATATATAGATGTTCAATTTTGCATAGCTCGAGAATTACATTATTCACCTAGTATATGGGAAGTATAACATCGAATAAACAATGAATAAACAAGTCAATTAACTTATTACCTGTATCTTCCTTGCTTTTTTTTTTTTCCTCCTTCTTCCTGTCTATCTTCTTCAGTTTACTCAATTCGCCAGTAGTTGTCAACGCCCAAGACACCCGTCACCCCGGCCTGGAGTCTCCGCCTCATCCGATTACGCCTTCCCTTCCTAGTGTACTAATTTCCACTCTAAATCAAGTTTTTGTTAAATGCGGACCAACTTTAAGGTCTCGCCTTCTCTTTTTAGAGAACCACTTTTACACAAAGAAAACACTATCTGCCATTTAAAACAATTACTTCACCAACAAACAAAGGTCAATCATTAAAAACTACCAATAAATAAAGATTTCAGTCATAATTCATGGAAGTACTGTTTATGCATGATTAGCCCCGCAAAACACTTGCCTTCGATTATTTCAATAAATTCACTTCAAATGTTAATTACCTATGTTACTGTTAGTAATGTCGCGAACATAAAATTTTCGGTTCGCAAACCGCAAACGCAAACCGCCGCAAATGCTCGCGAACCGGCGAACCCGGCGAACCGCCATAGACTTCAATGGGCTGGCGGATTTTAAAACCCATAGGGACTCTTTCTGGCCACAATAGTGATGGAAAAGTTGTTTTAAGGGGACTAACACCTGGACTGTGGCATGCCGGAGGGGGATCCATGTCAAAACTCCCATGGAAAATTACATAGTTGATGCAGAGTCTGGTTTTAATCCATAAAGGGCATAAATAACCTAACATCCCCCTCCATCATCATCCCCCCCTGTATCTCTTTACCCCCTCCCTCATCATCCTCGCCTGTGTCTCTTTCCCCACTTCCTCATCACCCTCCCCTGTGTCTCATCCCCCCTCCCTCATCATCCTCCCACCTCCCTCATCATCCTCCCCTGTATCTCTTCACCCCCTCCCTCATCATCCTCCCCTGTGTCTCTTCCCCCCTCCATCATCATCCTCCCCTGTGTCTCTTTCCCCCCTCCCTCATCATCCTCCCCTGTGTCTCTTTTCCCCCTCCCTCATCATCTTCCCCTGTGTCTCTTCCCCCCCCTCCTTCATCATCCTCCCCTGTGTCTCTTTCCCCCCTTCCTCATCACCCTCCCCTGTATCTCTTTACCCCCTCCCTCGTCATCCTATCCTGTGTCTGTTTCCCCCCTCCCTCATCATCCTCCTCTGTGTCTCTTCTCCCCTCCCTCATCATCCTCCCCCCTCCCTTGATGATAAGGGGGGGGAAGAGACACAGGGATAAGTTTGAGGGGTGTTAGGGTAAGAGTGTTAGGGATAAGGGTGAGGGGGTTAGGTGTTAGGGTGAGGGGTGTTAGGTCTAAGTGTGAGGGGTGTTAGGGTGAGGGGTGTTAGGGATAAGTGTAAGGGGTGTTAGGGTGAGGCATGTTAGGAATAAGTGTGAGGGGTGTTAGGTCTTAGGGATAAGTGTGAGAATGTTAGGGTTAGGTGTTAGGTTGATGGGTGTTATGGATAAGTGTGAGGGGTGTTAGGGCTAGGGTAAGGGGTGTTAGGGATAAGTGTGAGGGGTGTTAGGATTAGGTGTTAGGGTGAGGGGTGTTAGGGATAAGTGTGGGGGGTGTTATGGTGAGGGATGTTAGGGTTAGGTGTTAGGGATAAGTGTGAGGGGTGTTAGGGTTAGGGTAAGGGGTGTTAGGGAAAAGTATGAGGGGTGTTAGGGTTAGGTGTTATGGTGAGGGGTGTTAGGGATAAGTGTGAGGGGGTATTAGGGTTTGGTGTTAGGGTGAGGGGTGTTAGGGATAAGTGTGGGGGGTGTTAGGGTGAGGGATGTTAGGGTTAGGTGTTAGGGATAAGTGTGAGGGGTGTTAGGGTTAGAGTAAGGGGTGTTAGGGATAAGTGTGAGGGGTGTTAGGGTTAGGTGTTAGGGTGAGGGGTGTTAGGGATAAGTGTGAGGGGTGTTAGGGTTAGGTGTTAGGGTGAGGGGTGTTAGGGATAAGTGTGATGGTGTTAAGGTAAGGGATGTTAGGGTTACGTGTTAGGGTAAGGGCTGTTAGGGATAAGTGTAAGGGGGTATTAGGGTTAGGTGTTAGGGTGAGGGGTGTTAGGGATAAGTGTGAGGGGTGTTAGGGATAAGTGTGAGGGGTATTAGGGTTAGGTGTTAGGGTGAGGGGTGTTAGGGATAAGTGTGGGGGGTGTTAGGGTGAGGGATGTTAGGGTTAGGTGTTAGGGATAAGTGTGAGGGGTGTTAGGGTTAGTGTAAGGGGTGTTGGGGATAAGTGTGAGGGGTGTTAGGGTTAGGTTGAGGGGTGTTAGGGATAAGTGTGAGGGGTGTTAGGGTTAGGTGTTAGGGTGAGGGGTGTTAGAGATAAGTGTGATGGGTGTTAGGGTAAGGGATGTTAGGGTTAGGTATTAGGGTAAGGGGTGTTAGGGATAAGTGTGAGGGGGTATTAGGGTTAGGTGTTAGGGTGAGGGGTGTTAAGGATAAGTGTAAGGGGTGTTAGGGTGAGGCATGTTAGGAATAAGAGTGAGGGGTGTTAGGTCTTAGGGATAAGTGTGAGGGGTGTTAGGGTTAGGTTGATGGGTGTTATGGATAAGTGTGAGGGGTGTTAGGGTTGGGTGCTAAGGTGAGGGGAGGATGATGATAAGGGGGGGAAGAGACACAGGGGTGTCCTTGCAGCAGAGATCAAAAGAGTCCTTCAGGACTGTATTGCACACTGTGTACAGTAGCCTAGCTATGGTTTCCCTATTGATGCAGTATCACCTACACTCAGCCTCCTTTCAGTAAGACTGCAAGTTAGTTATGATTCCAAAATGGCTGCTGTCCATGAGGTTAAAGGGTCTGGAAGGCAGGGTATGATGCTGATTGGCTGGAATGTGTCTGTTAACTGTGAGTTGCAGGGTCAAAGTTTGCTCAATGATAAAGTATAGGGGGCGGATCGAACATTGCATATGTTCGCAGTTGGCCGAGAAAGCAAACATGCTATGTTCGCCGGGAACAGTCCGCCGGCGAACTATTCGCAACATCTCTAGTTACTGTTTATAACGTTACAAGTTTTAAAAACAATCCTTTAAAGTTAATTACTTACATAGATAAGAAAGTTCAAGTTTACCAAAATATACTTTTAAGTTCCTTACTTAGACATATTACAAAGTTCATGTTAACAGCACAAGCACGTTTTCAGCCACAATGTAAATGTTCGATTTAAGATTAAACATTAATCAAGGGAGTAATCCGATCGCCACTTATTAGCCTCATTAAGGAATTAATTTTTTTTCCGCTTTCATACAATTGCCTACGTTTCAAAAAGGCTTTTTACTGTTTGCCTTCCTCTTCATTCAATGTATATTTAAGTTAACAGTTCTTTTTTTTTTTTCTTTTTTTTTCTTTTTTATTATCAAATATACATAATATACATAGATTACAAATGGGAAAAAAAAAAAAAAACACAACATATCCCGGACAGATTCGTATCAGAAAATTGGGTTTCTTCTATTCTGAGATAACTTTTTTGTCTTAATTAACTCTATTCGCCTCTCCCCTTTTTTTTTCTTTTATTCCGCTTTCGCTCCCTACACGTCCCTATTGGCCTCAAATTGTCCAGATTCCATCTTTTTGTTTCTTGGTGACCCCCAAGTGTAGTTTAGAATGCGTCTAATTAGCGAATAGGGTTATCATTAAGAAGTTCCTAGATTTCTCAAATATTTGGGCAGATTGAGTCTTGATTATTAAATTAAATTTGAATTTTTCTCGCCTTTTTGGGACATAGTTTGGGAGTTTCATTATCGTGGAGACTACGTCTCATTATGATTCCTCTCTAATCTTCGTTCAAACACCCAACTTCTCACTGTCAAACTTCATTCATTCTAGCCGGAGAGGGAGGAGGAGATAAGGGAAAGTTAAGGAGGAATTGTGCCCAAGGGAGGAGATCTGGGTTGCAAGTGAGGTAGCAAAGCCGGGGTTTTAGTTGAGAATAGTATCCCAAATGGTCCATTTTAAAGGGTCTTGTTTTAACTGTAGTTCGGTGTTAAAGTCTCTCTCTAACTCCCGATTTTTCCCTACCATTATCAAGATTTCAGATAATTTGGGGAGAAGTATTTTCTTCCAGTTTCTTGCAATTACAGTTTTAACAACTATCAAAATTTGGGTCATAAACGCTATATTTTTAGTTAGCGTTTTAGCAGGAAACAAATTAAACAATGCTATCTGCGGATCAGCTTTGATGTTTATCTTTAGTATATTGGATACATATTCAAAGCAGTCTTCCCAAAGTGAGAGAGATGTAGGGCAGTTCCACCATATATGCAGCATATCTGCTGGATTTCCACAGTTCCTCCAACATAGTTTGGTTTCTGGGTTAAAAGATATAGAGTATATTTTGACGGGAACCCAGTACCATCTATTTAAGATTTTAAATTGGATTTCTCTTTGATTTACATTTTTCACAAACCTGTTTAAAGATTTTAAGGCTTGTTGCCATAAGTCTTTAGATACCCGTATATGCATGTCTTTTGCCCAAGTTTCCATCGGTTTAGTTATATCCCGCTGAGTTTGAGTGTGGATAATTTCACTACACTTTGATATCAGATGTTTAAAATTTTGAGACACTATCAAAGTAACCAAATAGTTTGAACTAAGTGAATTATTGACTTTAATTCTTTGTTTCAGAACTTGTGTTAATTTATATAGAGTGAACCATGTTTTATTTGAAATGTTGTATTTCTTTTTTAGCGTGTCATAATCTAGTCGTTTACCATTGTGTTTGTCTACAATATGGCCCAGTAAATATATTCCTTTCTCTTTCCATTCTGGTTCCAGAAGGATATGATTTAAACATGTTATTGTTGTCAAAGGGGTAAGGTCATTGTAACTCTTTAAGAGTTTAAATTTCTTGTTCATTTTTATCCAGTCCTTTACCATGTCGATCAAGGCATTTGCCTTAGGGTTGATATAAGGTATAGCTAATTTTGGAAAGTAAAAAAGAGCATTGAGATCAATAGAGGTAAGCATATCGTCAGTACCTGGTTTTCAATATGACCCGCAAGAGGTTGGGTCCACTTTATATATTGCGCAAGTTTGATTGCTTCCTGGTAATGGGAGACCATTGGGTACGCTATACCTCCTTTTTAAAATTTTCTACACATTATTTCCCGTTTCACTCTAATCTGACCCTTTTTGTTAATGTATCTGTCTATCAGCTTCTGGAATTTAGCCAGCCATTGGCTTGTAATTGGGAAAGGGAATGATCTTAACACATAGTTGATTTTGGGTAGAAAGGACATTTTTACCGAAGCAATTCTGCCGGAGAATGAGATATGATTTTCCGGCCAGTTCTCAATAAGGTCCTTAGATGTTTTATATAAATTATTCAAGTTTGAGTCTAACATACTTCTTAAGTCCAAGCTAAACTTAATACCTAAGTGTGTAAATCCTTTTGTATGGGCTAACTGATATTTGTCCAAGAGGAGTTCATTGTCTTTTTCAGCCATATTAATACTCAAGGCTTCCGATTTTTCTATATTTAATTTGTAATTCGACACTTTGCTGTAATTAGCGATTATTTCCATTAGAACCCTCATAGATTTATGTGGTTGCTCCATATAGACCACTACATCGTCGGCAAAGAGGGAGATTTTATATTCATTTTTGCCTATCTTAATCCCTTTAAAGTTTACAGAAGTCCGTATTGCTATGGCTAAGGGTTCTAGAATCAGGGCAAATAGAATGGGAGACAGCGGACACCCTTGACGGGTGCCGTTTGTTATCCCAAAGTAGTCTGACTGTACCCCCTTGCCCAATACAGATGCCGAAGGGGCATTGTATAAGGCCGCTATTGCCTTCGATGCGAAGGCATCACACCCATATCTAAGGAGGGTCTGCATCATGAAATCCCACCCTACCCTATCAAATGCTTTTTCCGCATCCATTGATAAGAATAGAGTGGGAGTGCCTTTGTTCTTCGCTAGGTTGATTAGGTGAATCATTTTATGAGAGTTGTCGGAGCCCTGCCTCTCTGAGACAAAACCTGTTTGATCAGACATTATTAATTTTTTGGAAATTTCTGTGAGTCTTAAGGCCAGAATTTTTGCATATATTTTGGTGTCTATGTTCATAAGCGAGATTGGTCTAAAATCTTTACAGGTATGTGCTTCCTTATTTTGTTTTGGGATAGTTATTATATTTGCTCTAAGCATCTCTGGGGGAAACTTTCCTATGTTTTTGATTTCGTTAAATGATGATACTATAATTGGCATTAAACCTTCCATTAATTTTTTATAGTAAGCTGTAGAGAAGCCGTCTGGGCCTGGTGCTGTATAATTTTTTAGGTTCTTGATAACTCGACTGATTTCTACCTCTGTTATTGGGCTATTTAGTGCCTCCTTGTCTACCTTTGATATAACTGGAAAATGGATTAGATCTAAGAATGACGTTATATCTTTTGAATTTGGAGTTATAAAGTTATCTCCCGAGCTTACATTATACAGAGATTGATAAAATTTGGCAAATGAGTCTGTGATTTCTTTGGGCTTAAAGATTTTTTTACCCTGATTTTCTAAATAAAGGATTTTTTGCTTTTGATGATATTGTTTTTTGATCTTATTAGCAAGGTCCCTCCCTATTCGATTATCGAAGTGAAAGGATCTTTGTTGTAGACGCCACAAGCAGTTGTCTGAATGTTTGTGGTTTATTTTATTGATTTCCTTTCTTATTAATTTTATCTCTTGAGTTAGAGTATCATTTTTTTTTTTATTGACTTGTTCTAATCCATACAGTTTTACATGTAATGATCTTAAAGATAATCCTCTCTGTTTTACCCAGATACTTTTAATCTTGATAAGAATGCCTCTTATGTATGCTTTCAATGCATTCCAAATTGTTATGTTCGATGATACTGAGCCCATATTAATTTCTAGAAATGATTTAATTTCCGCTCTAAGAGTGTTTAGTCTATCCTTGTCTTCCATGATTTTATCATCCATTCTCCATGTCCTACCAAAGTAAGCAGTTCTTGTTTCCTGTATTAGGAGGGAGATTGGAGCGTGGTCTGAGATGGTTATTAAACCAATTTTTGCTGATTTAATTGTGTTTAACAGAGACTCGCTCACTAGAATATTATCAATTCTTGAGTACATCTTATGCGAACCCGAATAGTATGTATAGTCTCTCTCAGTTGTGTTTAAAAGGCGCCATGTATCGTACAAGTGGTGTCTCGCCAGCAATTTAGAAAAGTCTTGAAATGTTTTTTCTATGTGCTTGTAGTTTTTAGGTAGTTTTTTATAATTTCTATCTATCTGGGGGTCCGGAGTCATATTAAAGTCTCCCCCCACAATTAGACCTCCTAAAGCAATCTTGTCCAGTTTTTTTAGTACACCTTTGAGAAAAGAGTTTTGTTTATAATTGGGGGCGTATAAGTTTACTATTGATAGTTGTTGACTATTTATCTTCCCTACCCAGATGATGTACCGCCCATTGTCATCCGCGACCACTAATCTTCTTTTAGTCTTAGATTTTTGTTGAACATCATTGCCACTCCTCCCGAGTTTTTTTTTTTGACTTGCGTTTAATACATGTGGAAATTTATGTTTGGCCAAATGTGGAATATAACTCTTATCCCAATGGGTTTCTTGAATTAACACAATGTCTGGGTTGGTTTTATTCAACATTCTAGTAATGGAGGCTCTTTTGGATGGAGAATTTAAACCCCTAACGTTGTAGCTCACTATTTTCAACCCCTTCGAGCCCTCACCTTCTCGTAAACCTCCCTTTTCCCCATCTCCCCACACCTTCCGGCTATAGTCATCCTTCCATACTTACTACATTCTCTCCAAAAACCTTGTGGGTCTATTGCATTCATTCAGACGTCACCCCTTAAAAATGGGATGAACTTCAGTCAAAACAATCTTGGGCGTACACAATGTTGAGATGTGTACAGTCCTCCATGGAGATTGTTCCCACGCATTTAAATCTTATTATGTCTAAATACCCCTCTTTATTTCTTTCTCCCCTTTCCTTTCCTGTTTTGCTCTTTTTTTTTCTTTTTTTTTTCTTTCTTTTCTCTTTCCTCTCCTTTCCCTTCCTCTTTCCTTCCCTTTTTCTTCTCTTTTCTTCCCCCCTTCTTTTCACATATCCCTTCCTTTTCCCTTCTTTCTTCCCCTTCTTTCCTTTTCCCTTTCCCTTACCCCCTCCTTTCTTTCCTCTCCCTTTTCTCCCCTCCTTCTCTCCCTTATCCCTTCCTATATTTACTCTTTCCTTCCCTCCTCTTTCTTTCCCTTCTCCTTTTTATATATATATATTTTTTTTTTATTTATTCAGCTCATCCCTTACAAACATTAATGAACTAGCTACCCAACGATTCAATTGTGACTCTTTCCAGTGCAGAGAACATTTTATAAGCGATTTAAGGGCATCTAGTATTTCTCAGCCCCTACTTGTTTAAGTGGGATAGCTATTTGTTAATCAAATTTCCTCATTATCTCTATCTTTTACGTAACATACTCAACGTGCATTCTTTTTATAAGGTGCCGTGCATATCTTGTACTAAATTATAAAGTATTTTAATCCATTATATACGCTACTTTTCCTTCTCGAAAGGAAAAGTATAATAGTAAACACAATTAAGATCTAACGAAGTTTTAGAGTGCAATATTTACAAAGTGATGTGTTTATATTTAAAGGGAGGAGTTGTATAAATCTCTGATGTCTTAAATACACCTCAGACCAGTACTTATTCCTCCTTAAGATCCCGTATTTCCAGCTTCATTATAGAGTGCATTAGTTGCTCAAATAGTATGGAATTTATTTTCCAAGAAAAGGTAATAAGTTATTAAAAGGCATCTAGTATTACTCAACCCCTTGTTGTTCAAGTGAAATAGCTATATATTAATCAACTTTTCTCGTTATCTCTTTCTATTACATAACAATCTTGGAGTGCATTCTTTTTATAAAGTGCTGTTCGTGTCTTATACTAAATTTTAAAGTGTTTTAATCCCATATATACGCTACTTTCCTTTCATAAAAAACAAAGTAAAATAATTAACAAAGTTTTAAAGTGCAGTCCTTGCAAAGTGCTGTGCTATGTTTAAGTGAAGAACTTTTCTTTCTCAAAAGAGAAAGTAAAATAGTAAACAAAGTTTTAAAGTGCAAACCTTTCAAGGTACTGTGCTTATGTTTAAAAGGAAGAACAGTATAAGTCTCTGATGTCTTAAATGCACCTGAGACTAAGACTTATTCTTCCTTAAGTCCCCGTGTTTCAAACTGCATTGTAAAGTGCATTAGTTTCTCATATAGTCTAAAGTTTATTTTCCAAGGAGAGACAATAAATTATTAAACACTTTTAAAATCTAACAATTTATATAGTTTAAAGCTACGATATCCCCTATGGCATCTAAGCAACAAAAGCCACCACAGAGGGATATGAAAGAGAGAAAAAGAGAAAACCAAATGCAAAAGGAAGTAAAGAAACCGTTTCCTATTGTGAGAATCCACCAGCTGTCCACTAAAAATAGGGATATCAATTCACCAGCCCCATTTGCTGAGTGTATCTTCACCATCTTTAAGTGATGTAATTTTGTACCATCTATTATCTCTAAATATTAAGAGACCTATAGGGAAAACCCATTTATATGGAATTTCTTTATCCCTTAATTTCTGTGTAATCGGGAGAAATAGTTTTCTTTTATTTCTTGTAGAGGAGGAGATATCTGAGAATATTTTAATATGCGAGTATGGGGGGTCAAAACCTGTTTTGCCATAACTAGCTCTGACTATTTGATTTTTTAGTGTCAGATGGTGGATTTTTACCAATATGTCTCTAGGGGAATCTACATCAATGTTTTTGGGCTTAGGAAGCCTGTGAACCGCATCAAACTTAAATTTAATATCTACAGAGTCCGGTACTAAGTAAGCAAAAAGTTTAGTAAGGTATTGATCCAGTTCATCATTGGAGACTTTTTCGTCAATGCCTCGTATTTTCAGATTGTTCATTCTAGATCGATCTTCAAGTGAGTCCACCTTATTTTCCAAAATTTTTATTTTAGCGTCCATTGTTTTGATGGTTTCTTTGGAGATGAGTTGTTCTTTTTTAATTAATTCGCACGTGCTTTCTAATTCTACTATTTTTGCAGTGTTTTCTTGTGTTATCTTGAAATTTAGTAAAATTTGGTTTTTAAATTCGTCAAGAAATTTATTTTGAAATGTCTCTAGAATTTTTTCCAGTTTACCCACAGTCAGAATTTCATCTTCCAAATTTACCGTGTTTTTATCCGGCAGAGTGTCACCCATGTTTTTCCCGATAGCCTCTATTGATTTGTCACTTATTGGGGATGCTAATAGGGACACCTCCGTAGTTTTGGATGCCATTTTGGGCGAAAAGAATAATTTGGATTTCGGCGGTGATCTTACTTTGTCCTTATTTTTGTTTTTGGGAGGCATATTATTCATTGTTTCAAGATTCTAGTAGTTTATGTAGCTCAGAATAGATGGAGTAATATAGGCTAGGGGAATTACCAAGCCAAAAGTTAAATAAATAGGCCAAACCAGAGTCTTTTAAATTGGTTGTTTTATTCCCCTTTTATGTTTGGGCCTTTTCTTGTATTCCAATTTGTGAATATTTAAGGAATAAACCAACTTAAATTGTTTTTGGTTACTGAGGTCTGCCTTTAGTGTGTTAAGGGACCCTTGTCTTCTCTGTATTCCCTTGTTCCTTATGTCCTTGTGGATATTACTACTAGTGTAGAGCAAAAACCCAGGAGAGAAAAAAGAGAAAAAATAGTAATAATTCCACCCTATGTTGGCCAACTTTTGTATGACTGAAACTCCAAGGATGCTGCGTTATATCAGGAAACACTCCCCTCTTTCTTCCTTTCCCTTTTTCACCCTTTTCTTCCTTTTGTCTTTACCCTTCCCCCTTAGGTCGAGACCCCGTTATGGTTTATAGGGTCATTTAAGACCAAAGGAATGATAGTCCAAGACTTACTCAATTGCTTGCCCAAATAGACCTAGGAAGAGACTCTGCGGGACTTATACTCCACTATACATAATTTGTTCCCGGGCAGCACAACAGTATTTCACTTTAAATACAAAGAAGGGTGCTCTTCTAGAGCCTTACCCGACCTCAGGTGGTAATGTCTGCTCCCAACTAGATCGACGGCAGAGGGTGGTCTGGGGTGTCCGATCCCTTAGCTTTTCTCTTTTTGTTTTTCTTTATCTTTCTTTCCCCTTTTTTTTTATTTTTTGTTTACTTTAGGCCTTCTGACTGGCATCCATCCAGCCGTCGTTGCACACTCTGAGTCCCCGTGGGTTCCCCCGCTACAGCCGCCTCATGTACATCCCCTTCTTTCAAAATTTATGGTCTGTTCAGGATTGGAAACGCGGGAAAGTGGGCCCTGGACGTCCTTCTCTTCCCAGGATCTCTCTTTGGCCCCTCTCTGGCTCCGTTTCCTGGGACCAACACTTATCCTTCATCTGAACCCATAACCTGGAGCTTCAATAGGAGGGGGGTATACGCAGGGCTGGAGTGTGGATTTTAAGACCTTTCCGAAACTTCCGATCGCTTTTGCCCCCTGCAGCTTTCGGCCACCCAACCCAAAATGAGTTTAGGGAGTTTAGGGAGGTATGGGAAGGGGTTTTGGGAGTATTCAGGAGCTTACAGCTTACAGCGTTATGCAGCGTTATAGACGCTCAAGCGTCCTCAAGCGTCCTGTGATGCTTCCACTCTGCCACTCACCCCTGCCTGAGCCATCTCGAGAGTCTGCGCTATCGCCGCCTTGTGCTCGATCACGAGTCTGGTTGGAGATAGACGCCGCGGAGTAAGTTTAGGTGCAGGGTCCGGTGGAAGGGAGTCACCATAGGTAAGGTGGGGGGTTCAATTCCGGCGAGTCACCGTAGGGTAGAATGAGGGGTTAGATACAGAGATTATCCCGTTTTCAGCGTGGGCTTCTCCATCGGACTAGACGAGCCTCAGCTCACGTATGCACATCCGGTACCGCCCATAACTGGTCTTGAATCGTGTTAGGTGTTAGGGATAAGTGTGAGGGGTGTTAGGGTTAGGGTAAGGGGTGTTAGGGATAAGTGTGAGGGGTGTTAGGGTTAGGTGTTAGGGTGAGGGGTGTTAGGGATAAGTGTGAGGGGTGTTAGGGTTAGGTGTTAGGGTGAGGGGTGTTAGGGATAAGTGTGATGGTGTTAGGGTAAGGGATGTTAGGGTTACGTGTTAGGGTAAGGGGTGTTAGGGATAAGTGTGAGGGGTGTTAGGGATAAGTGTGAGGGGTGTTAGGGTTAGGTGTTAGGGTGAGGGGTGTTAGGGATAAGTGTGGGGGGTGTTAGGGTGACGGATGTTAGGGTTAGGTGTTAGGGATAAGTGTGAGGGGTGTTAGGGTTAGTGTAAGGGGTGTTGGGGATAAGTGTGAGGGGTGTTAGGGTTAGGTTGAGGGGTGTTAGGGATAAGTGTGAGGGGTCTTAGGGTTAGGTGTTAGGGTGAGGGGTGTTAGAGATAAGTGTGATGGGTGTTAGGGTAAGGGATGTTAGGGTTAGGTATTAGGGTCAGGGGTGTTAGGGATAAGTGTGAGGGGGTATTAGGGTTAGGTGTTAGGGTGAGGGGTGTTAAGGATAAGTGTAAGGGGTGTTAGGGTGAGGCATGTTAGGAATAAGAGTGAGGGGTGTTAGGTCTTAGGGATAAGTGTGAGGGGTGTTAGGGTTAGGTGTTAGGTTGATGGGTGTTATGGATAAGTGTGAGGGGTGTTAGGGTTGGGTGCTAAGGTGAGGGGAGGATGATGATAAGGGGGGGAAGAGACACAGGGGTGTCCTTGCAGCAGAGATCAAAAGAGTCCTTCAGGACTGTATTGCACACTGTGTACAGTAGCCTAGCTATGGTTTTCCCTATTGATGCAGTATCACCTACACTCAGCCTCCTTTCAGTAAGACTGCAAGTTAGTTATGATTCCAAAATGGCTGCTGTCCTTGAGGTTAAAGGGTCTGGAAGGCAGGGTATGATGCTGATTGGCTGGAATGTGTCTGTTAACTGTGAGTTGCAGGGTCAAAGTTTGCTCAATGATAAAGTATAGGGGGCGGATCGAACATCGCATATGTTCGCAGTTGGCCGCGAACGCAAACATGCTATGTTCGCCGGGAACAGTCCGCCGGCGAACTATTCGCAACATCTCTAGTTACTGTTTATAACGTTACAAGTTTTAAAAACAATCCTTTAAAGTTAATTACTTACATAGATAAGAAAGTTCAAGTTTACCAAAATATACTTTCAAGTTCCTTACTTAGACATATTACAAAGTTCATGTTAACAGCACAAGCACGTTTTCAGCCACAATGTAAATGTTCGATTTAAGATTAAACATTAATCAAGGGAGTAATCCGATCGCCACTTATTAGCCTCATTAAGGAATTATTTTTTTTTCCGCTTTCATACAATTGCCTACGTTTCAAAAAGGCTTTTTACTGTTTGCCTTCCTCTTCATTCAATGTATATTTAAGTTAACAGTTTTTGAGTTACAAGTTGCATGTTAAAAAACCATTACCTCAAGTTTATAATACTGATTAATCTACAGTTCAACTGTTCTTACATTCAAATGTTACCACTTTTACTACAAAACTCTTTAACAGTTACTCAATAAAAACATTTTCTAAAAATTACCATGTTTAATATAACAATTCGACTTACTTTGACATAACTAAAACCTTACAAGTGTCAAATACGTATATTACTAACTAAACAAATTTACAAACATACACATCTCATTGCCATCATTTTTTGACGGGCAAGTCGCCAGTTCTTTATAATTACCTAAACAATTAGGTTACAAGTCAAATTATCCTACTAAATATCCTGGGAAAAAGAACTGAATATAAACTTTGACAAAGCTCAATGGGGTAACTTTTTTTAAAAAGCAGCAAGCTCCTCTCTCAATATATTAGCTCTGCAGAATTGCAAGTTGGCGCATTACAAATAAAGGATAATAATATAGTTCTAATAATGAAGGTCTTTAAAACTATCTTAAAATAGTATCACACTCCAGCAAGACTACAAATCTCAAATCCATCCCTGGATGGTAAATGTTTTAGAGGCTGCAACAAAACAGATACACTAAGACATGCATTAAAATCACTTTTATATGGAAAGAAACATACTCTACCTTCATATTCCCAAAAAAACAGAGGAAGCATTACTATGATTTCCCATTTTCAAAACTCCTGAAGGAATCACAATTCCTTTTTTTAGCCTCCAGAAGTGTCATAGCAAAAAATTGGAAAACAAACATTCCCACATTTGAAGAAGTTTAAAGAAAAATTTAATACACAATGAATATGATTTCAGTGGAACTAAAAAATGCTGGGATATATGGACTGGAACTAAAAAAGCGAAAGGTAAAACTCAATACCCGACCTGCATTATGGAGAGCGTCGACAATCAGCTGTATTCTCAGCAGCTCACATCACCTGCTTTTTAGCAATAATTTTACACATACATTTTTAGTTGTTTTAAGGCAAACTTCCTCTTCAATGAGCTAGGATAATTCACTGCTGTCATTGAGTGGAGACGCAAAACCGTAAAAACCATTTGTCGGCCATTGGATCAGCGGGATAGAACGTAATCAATTTAGCTGGAGCCAAAGGAAACAGAGATCGTCAGCATTGCGTCACAAGAAAATGGAGGATGGATTTCAAAGTCTTGCAGGGTTCAATTACGAGCGAACCCACATTCCATTTAAAATGCAATATTAATAAAGCTGCAAATGTTATTCTATCACATTCGTGTTACAGTATATGTATTAACACACTGATTCCTGGGATCGATATAACACAATAAATATACATGTCTCTAACCCCCCATGTGTCTCTCTACCCCCCGTGTCTCTTTCCCTCCCTCCTCCTCAACCTAAACCCCCCTCCTCCACCTAAACCTCCCTAAATACCTCCCCTCACTTACCTGATTGTGCTCCGGCCTCCGCTCCTTGACCGGGCGCCGGCGCGCATGTAACGTCACCCGGTATATGCTAATGACGCGGTGCGCATGTGATGTCACATGCGCGCCGGTTCAAGGAGTGGAGGCCGGAGCACAAGCAGGTAAGTGAGGGGAGAGGGGGGAGGTATTTAGGGGGGTTTAGGTGGAGGAGGGGAGTTGAGGGGGGGTTTAGGTTGAGGAGGGGGGTTGAGGAGGGGGGTTGGGGTTGAGGGGGATTGAGGGGGGAGGTTGAGGGGGGATGAGGTTGAGGAAGTGGGTTGGGGCTGAGGGGGGTTGAGGTTGAGGAGGGGGTTGAGTGGGGTTGAGGTTGAGGAGGGAGGTTGAGGATGGTAGGGTGGAGGATGAGGATGGGGGGGTTGAGGAGGGGGTTGAGGATGAGGAGGGAGGTTGAGGATGAGGAGGGAGGTTGAGGATGAGGAGGAGGGGTTGAGGAGGGGGGTTGAGGATGGGGGGTTGAGGAGAGAGGATGAGGTTGGGGGGGTTGAGGATGGGGGGTTGAGGAGGGGGGTTGCGGTTGAGGGGGGTTGAGGTTGAGGAGGGTTGAGGTTGAGGAGGGTTGAGGATGAGGATGGGGGGTTGAAGAGGGAGGATGGGGGGGTTGAGGAGGGAGGATGAGGATGGGGGGCTTGAGGAGGGGGTTAAGGATGTGGGGGTTGAGGAGGGAGGTTGAGAATGAGGAGGAGGGGTTGAGGAGGTGGTTGAGGATGGGGGGGTTGAGGAGAAAGGTTGAGGAGGGGGTTGAGGATAGGGGGGGTGAGGAGAGATGATGAGGATGGGGTTGAGAAGGGGGGTTGAGGAGGGAGGTTGAGGATGAGGAGGGAGGTTGAGGATGAGGAGCAGGGGTTGAAGAGGGGGGTTGAGGATGGGGGGTTGAGGAGAGAGGATGAGGATGGGGTGATTGAGGATGGGGGGGTTGAGGAGGGAGGTTGAGGAGGGGGGGTTGTGGTTGAGGGGGGGTTAAGGTTGAGGAGGGTTGAGGTTGAGGAGGGTTAAGGTTGAGGAGGGGGTTGAGGATGAGGATGGAGGGGTTGAGGAGGGAGGATGAGGAAGGGGTTGAGGATGGGGAGTTGAGGAGGGAGGTTGAGGAAGATGAGGGAGGTTGAGGATGAGGAGGAGGGGTTGAGGAGGGGGTTTGAGGTTGAGCAGGGGGGTTGAGGTTGGGGGGTTGAGGATGGGGGGTTGAGGATAGGGGGTTGAGGAGAGAGGATGAGGTTGGGGTGGTTGAGGAGGGGGTTGAGGATGAGGATCAGGGGGTTGAGGAGGGAGGATGAGGATGGGGGGCTTGAGGAGGGGGTTGAGGAGGGGGGGTGTTGAGGAGGAAGGTTGAGGAAGGGGTTGAGGATGAGGAGGGAGGATGAGGAGGAGGGGTTGAGGAGGGGAGTTGAGGATGGGGGCGTTGAGAAGAGAGGATGAGGATGGGGGGGTTGAGGATGGGGGGGTTGAGGAGGGGGGTTGAGGATGGGGGGTTGAGGAGAGAGGATGAGGATGGGGGGTTGAGGAGTGAGGTTGAGGATGAGGATCGGGGGGTTGAGGAGGGAGGATGAGGATGGGGGACTTGAGGAGGGGCTTGAGGAGGGGGGAGTTGAGGAGGGAGGTTGAGGAAGGGGTTGAGGATGGGGGGGTTGAGGAGGGAGGTTGAGGATGAGGAGGGAGGATGAGGAGGAGGGGTTGAGGAGGGGGTTGAGGATGGGGGGTTGAGAAGAGAGGATGAGGATGGGGGGGGTTGAGGATGGGGGGGTTGAGGAGGGTGGTTGAGGATGGGGGGTTGAGGAGAGAGGATGAGGATGGGGGTTGAGGAGGGAGGTTGAGGAGGGGGTTGAGGAGGGGGGGTTGGGGTTGAGGGGGGTTGAGGTTGAGGAGGGTTGAGGTTGAGGAGGGTTGAGGTTGAGGAGGGGGTTGAGGATGAGCATGGGGGGGTTGAGGAGGGAGGATGAGGATGGGGGCTTGAGGAGGGGGTTGAGGATGAGGGGGTTGAGGAGGGAGTTTGAGGAAGGGGTTGAGGATGGGGGGTTTGAGGAGGGAGGTTGAGGATGAGGAGGGGGTTGAGGAGGGGGTTGGGGTTGAGGGGGATTGAGGGGGGAGGTTGAGGGGGGTTGAGGTTGAGGAAGTGGGTTGGGGTTGAGGGGGGTTGAGGTTGAGGAGGGGGTTGAGGATGGGGGGGTTGAGGATGGGGGGTTGAGGAGAGAGGATGAGGATGGGGGGTTGAGGAGGGGGTTGAGGATGAGGATGGGGGGGTTGAGGAGGAGGATGAGGATGGGGGCTTGAGGAGGGAGTTGAGGATGGGGGGGTTGAGGAGGGAGGTTGAGGAAGGGGTTAAGGATGGGGGTGTTGAGGAGGGAGGTTGAGGATGAGGAGGGAGGTTGAGGATGATGAGGGAGGATGAGGAGGAGGGGTTGAGGAGGGCGGTTGAGGAGAGAGGATGAGGATGGGGGGGTTAAGGATGGGGGGGTTGAGGAGGGAGGTTGAGGAGGGGGGTTGAGGAGGGGGAGTTGGGGTTGAGGAGGGTTGAGGTTGAGGAGGGTTGAGGTTGAGGAGGGGGTTGAGGATGAGGATGGGGGTTGAGGAGGGAGGATGAGGATGGGGGGCTTGAGGAGGGGGTTGAGGATGGGGGGTTGAGGAGGGAGGTTGAGGAAGGGGTTGAGGATGGGGGGGTTGAGGAGGGAGGTTGAAGATGAGGAGGGAGGTTGAAGATGAGGGGTTGAGGAGGGGGGTTGAGGTTGAGGAGGGGGTTGAGGATGGGGGGTTGAGGAGAGAGGATGAGGATGGGGGGTTGAGGAGGGGGTTGAGGATGTGGATGGGGGGTTGAGGAGGGAGGATGAGGAAGGGGTTGAGGATGGGGAGTTGAGGAGGGAGGTTGAGGAAGAGGAGGGAGGTTGAGGATGAGGAGGAGGGGTTGAGGAGGGGGGTTGAGGTTGAGCAGGGGGGTTGAGGATGGGGGGTTGAGGATAGGGGGTTGAGGAGAGAGGATGAGGATGGGGGGTTGAGAAGGGGGTTGAGGATGAGGAGGGAGGATGAGGAGGAGGGGTTGAGGAGGGGGGTTGAGGATGGGGGTTGAGAAGAGAGGATGAGAATGGGGTGTTTGAGGATGGGGGGTTGAGGAGGGGGGTTGAGGATGGGGGGTTGAGGAGAGAGGATGAGGATGGGGGTTGAGGAGGGTTGAGGTTGAGGAGGGTTGAGGTTGAGGAGGGGGTTGATGATGAGGATGGGGGTTGAGAAGGGAGGATGAGGATGGGGGCTTGAGGAGGGGGTTGAGGATGGGGGGTTGAGGAGGGAGGTTGAGGAAGGGGTTGAGGATGGGGGGGTTAAGGAGGGAGGTTGAGGATGAGGAGGGAGGTTGAGGATGAGGAGGGAGGTTGAGGATGAGGAGGGAGGTTAAGGATGAGGAGTGAGGTTGAGGAGTGGGGTTGAGGAGGGTGATAAGGGAGGGGGGAAGAGACACAGGGAAGGGAGAGGTTGGAAGAGACACAGGGAAGGGAGAGGGGAGAAGAGAGACAGGGAAGGGATAGGGGAGAAGAGACACAGAGAGAGAGGGGGACACAGAGGGCACAAGAGGGACACAGGGGGCAGCACATTTCCCACCCTCTTCTTATACTCGAGTCACTCATTTTACCCAGTATTTTGTGGTAAAATGGGTGCCTCGGCTTATACTCGGGTCGTTTATACTCTATATTTTTCTGAGCCGATTTGCGGGCTTGAGAATGTTGTGCTATTAATTCTAAGACCTAACATCACTTTCCCTTATAATAAAAGTTCAGTAGTGTGTTTTTATCTACATTATAAGTGCTCAAGCACATGTTGGGCTTTGGGCTGCATTTGTGTGTTACAGGCTTGCTCGCTAGTGACTTTGTTGCAATTTAATAGCTAAATTGAAAACGTAGCGGTTACGGGCTTGACGAATCAAAGGATTTGCAGCTGCGAAGTTCATCATTGCTCAACTTGTAGGGTTTTTTCATCCTTGCTGCGTCTTGACCCGCTAGTCGTCTGCGGCATGTGTTACTGTGCTAATTTAAGAGCAAAAAGCCCTAATATCTACATTATGGGCTACATAACACATAGCCTGAATTAATAGGGCTGATAAATGGGCCTAAGGCAGCATAAAACCTAAATGGGTCCAGCTTTGCTTTGTTATGTATATTATTTATTACAGCTAGACCAATCGTTTATGGATCACTGGAGAAATGATCTGCCATCAGACCTGCTCAGTTAAACACTCTCCTAATTAGACGTTAAATGGTTTACAATTCCCTGACACCCAATGCATCTATGCAGTGACAAATCTACTACTGGTCAAGGCCTTGTATTAATAAGAATGGATTGACAGCAGCCAGTGTGAGCTGGCTCAACCACAAACTGGGATTTACACTTATTATTATTATTATTATTGTTATTATTATTATTATTACCCTTTATTTATAATGTGCCAACGTTCTCCGTAGCACATGACATCTTCATTAATACTGTAGGCAGCTCTGTCGAGTAGAAATGTAATTTTATTAAGGGATTCCACAACTATATGCTCTTGAGAAGAAGAAAGGGAAGGAAGTCACAGAGGATACAGACATAAAGCTCTGTCCCTAGAGGTCATATACTGTATATTGTTGTGGAATTGGCTATATGTACAACTATACCTTCTGAGGTAATATATATTGCCAATGCATTGGCTATTAGAGGTTTATTTGTGGGTCTTTATACATGTGTACTTCAATAAAATAGAATAAAAGAGCAATGGCATTATGGAATTAGCTACAAAAGTTAATGCATTCATATCTGTTTTAGTATAAAGTAACGACCTATATAATTTCCTAGTGGTTAACACTAAATAATGTAAATAGGTAAAGTTTTAATAGGGAAATTAGGGAAATCAAGTAAAATCCAGGAAAAAAACGCTGATAATATATTAAAAAGAGAAAATGTGTCATTCCTAAAATTATTTTCAATAAATGTCAAAAAGTGTCACTGTCCCACAATATTCTGGGATATAAATGGTGACAAATTTGACTTAACAGATAACTATAATAAATTGAAAAGGTTAGGCCTATTATTTATATGGTAGTAGTATCTTTGATACATTTTATGCATTCCTCATATGCAAAATATTGCTATAGATATGCAATAGATCAATTTTATTATAGTATATAGGAATGTAACATACTTATTATAAAAATAGTGCACTAAATGCAAAAATAGTTAAAAACAAGAGACAAAAACAGGGAAAGGAATGGTGCATATAGATACGCTGTACTGGAATATATACAAGGGAGAAAAAATGTTATATATATATATATATATATATATATATATTTATCTCTTCAAGATACATATATGGCACTTTTAGCATCATTAAACCATAACCCAATGTTTGGTTTTACTATTTAAGTGCAAAGAAACAGACACAGAGCATCACTTAAATCCCTTGCTGGCATATAATATGCCTAAGTACTTGTGTTTTGTATAGAGAGAGAATCTCTGCTGATATAGCTCACATATGCTTAGATTAGATGCACCATCTTTCCCCTACTCCAGATGGTCCATTTCGCCCTTGTATTGGGCTTCCTCATGGGCTAGGGAATGAAGAAAGTTATGGCCTATTTAAGGCCTGTGCACTTCCAGGTCTCTCTTCCTGGTATGCGCGTTACGAGTCACGTGACGCGCGTTAGCGTGTGACGTCATTGCGCCTTTTGAATAAAAAAAACAAAAAACTTTGAGCTCCTGTAGAAGCAGCTAAATCCCTTATGAACACTCACAAGGCACTTAGCTTATTGCAGGTACTCTGTGATTGCTAATAGAATCAACAACAACAAAATTAGAAGTGCTCAATCTGAGAACAGACAATACCCAAAGTAGGTTTGTCCTATAGGTCTGGTTACCTACTCAGAGAGCAATGTCTTTTAGCTCACTTGTGCTCTTCACAGGGAGAAATATCCTTTAGTATATCAGTCTGGTCCCACTCAAAAGAGTGACCCAGCACTGAAATACCAGGCAATTATACTGTGAACAGGAAAAACAGCAAACCCCAGACGCGTTTCGGCCTCTGCGGGCCTCGTCAGTGAGGTGCAGCTTTACACACACACAGTGAGCAAGGAGTCCACGTCTGGTGCCCCCTATCACCCTTAGGGTGAGAGACCGCCCCTAAAGGTCATTTGCATACACAACAACAAAATTAGAGGTGTTCAATCTGAGAATAGACAATACCTGACGAGACCCACAGTGGCTGAAACGCGTCTGGAGTTTGCTGTTTCTCCTTTTCAGGGTAGAATTGCCTGGTATTTCGGGGCTGGGTGACTTTTTTGAGTGATACCAGATTGATATACTGCAAGATATTTCTCCCTGTGAAGGCCACGAGTGAGCTAAAAGAGGCTGCTCTCTGAGTAGGAACCAGACCTACAGAAAAAACCCACTGAGGTATTTTTCGTTCTCAGATGAGCACCTCTACTTTTTTTGCATACATTTTCCTCACCTTATGGGTGATAGGGGGGACCAGACGTGGACTCCTTGTTCACTGTGTCTTAGGGAGTACAGCTGCACCTCACTGACAAGGCCCATAGAGGTTACAACGTTGGTGAAGGCTTTTGGATCAATTCTTTGTATTGCAAGCTCAAGGTCCCTCAGCCTTGGGGCACCGGTCTCCTCTTGTGGGGGGACCTTAAGCCCCATGCTGCTATATGGGGACTGCAGCAAGCGTTCCGAGAGGTGATCCCAGCCCAGTGTGTAGGGCTGTAATAACTGTTGAATTTGTTCACTAGGAAATCACACAGCGAAAATGTAGAGTCGTGGAGTGGCCGAAGTGGCACACTTGAAGGACAGCATCCATCTCAGAAGAACGTAGGTCCAAGGTATTGGTACGATATGTCGATCTGACTTTTTACAGTAGCGGGAGTTGTTACAATTTTTACCACTGGTATAAAGAGAACGGGGGTCATCCAATTTTAGAGGGCATTGAGTTAGAACTGTTGCATGCAAGGGAGGAAGTCTCTCTTGTACACATTTACAATCCCTTTGACTCAATGGTGGAATGCTCCCTGGGTAGATATTGTAGGACTGTGAGGTCGGTCAGTATGCTCCAGAACCAATTTGGGATTTGGAGGAAAAGAGGCAGTATCTTGTGACTTTTAAAGAGGATCCGTATAGTCCCGGCCGGATGAAAACTCCCCCTGCCTCCTTTACATTGGGAAGTGATAGGGGGTACCTTAGAATCACCAGACAACCAATCTTTTGCAGAAAATGTTCGTCATATGGTCATGCTTATGATGAGTGTATGTGTCCCAGATGTAGATACTACGGCAGTCCGGATCATCAGGCGTTTGTCTGCCAAAACAGTAGATGTGACCTCTGCGGGGACAAGTCTCATCTGTTCCGCAAATGTCCCATGAAACACATGTATCGCCCAGGAAGCACACATGCAGAACAACCCAGATCCGGTTCCAGAGGAGATGAAAGTGCTGATCCTTCCAAGGGTGAAGAGCAGCAGGCAGATATTGTCCCCGGTCCCAGTGAGAGTGAACCCCATAGTGGTGATCGGGGCCACTTGGGGCCAACCGAAGTAGTCCCTGGTCAAGTAGCCTTGGTCAAGGAAGGTGACGATGGGGCAAACAGTTTGATCATGGCTGCTGAAAAGATGGTCCCCAATACAGGGGCCACGGGAAGGCATAAAGGAATTGACGGTTCTGGACAGTTGATAGGTCCAAGAGAGACTACTAGCCTCTCTGGTCCTAAAGCACAGATTGCAAGCAGTGACACATCTGGGAGGAAGAAGTCCGGTGAAGGACTCCCGGTATCCAAGAAGGTCATGACCGGAGGTCCCAGGGAATGGCCAGGGAGCTTGCTCACTGGTCTGGAGGTAAAAGGTCGTACTAGAGATGGTACAGAGGAAAATGGTCACACGAGTTTAGGTTGCGGTAGTGCGCACATTCCAGTACGTACGAATCCACATAAAGGATCACAGTCTGGAAATGTTATTAGTAGCGATTTGAGTTATAAGCAAGCTTTGTGTAAAGGTGCGCCTCTGATGCGACAAGTCGCATCCACCAGTCCATACCGGACCGTGGATTTTGTACCAGTCGATCCTCGACTGCGTGCGAGATCAATTTGTTTCTCCTCCAGGGTAAGGGACAACCCCCCCCCCCCCCCCATATGAAGAGTCAATGACTGGTTCAAGTTCCATCCGTGTTATGGTTTGGCCGATGCAAATAAGTTTGCCATTCTACCGCCTGATGTTGGTGACTGATGTCCTCCTTTAAATGTCTATCAATAAAATGTTAGAAGTGTAAAGTCAAAAGCACGTAGAGTGGCCTTTTTAGATTACTTAAAGAGTTTTAATGCTGATGTTTTAAGCTTACAAGAATGTGCAATTGAACATGAAGCAAGTTATAAGCTATTTGAAAGAGATTGGTGTGAGCCTTCAGCCTTGTCTGGAGGGGCAGACAACAAATGTTCTGGTGTTGCTGTTCTCTTCAGGCCAGGTTGGGTTATCGAGCAAGTAAGTGAAATTATCCCAAGCAGAGTTTTAATGGTTAAAGCACAAATAAATATTTTAGTAGTATGTTTTTGTTTTTTAATATATATGCTCAACCTGCTACAAATAAGATTTTTACCTGGGTCAGATCATACAGTTTTAATGGGAGATTGTAATTGCATTTTAGATTCTGGTGGGAGGAAAAGGATTTTTTTTAAAGATATATGGAAGGAGCTACACCCCACCGATGATGGTTTTAGTTGGGGAAATCAACAGGCATGTTCTCAAATACATATTTTATTTCACTCCCAATCTTTTTATGCAATTGACATGTTTTTAATCCCTAATGTATTTTCTGATCAGAAGGTATTAAAAGCTACTTTTAATTGCTTGGAAATAGAAACAGAAGGAAAAGGGTTATGGATGCTTAATATGTCTCTTTTAGAAAATGATGAGGTTTTAAGAAATTTAAAAAAAATGTATGCATCGTTACAAAGAAAACATTCTTATTTTCAAGATATTCAGGGTTTTTTGTTGGCAAATAGTGAAAGTTAAATGTAAATTCTTCTTTATTAAATGGGGAATTAAATTGGCTAAAAAGAAACAGGAAAATGTGACTTTTTAAATAAAAAGATGCAATGGCTTTTTAGATTGAGGTAACTTGGTTTTAATGTAGATAAAGACATTGAAAGCACTAAATATGATATCAAGTGGTTTTTAGAGGAGAAAGGTAAGACCATTATCTTCGAAGCCAGAGTATTTTTTTTTTAAGTCAGAAATGAATATTTTAGAACATAATGGAGTGACGTATTCAAAAACAGCAGATATTTTAAAAGTCACTTCAAAGTTTTGATGAGGAGTGCAAAAATGACATTTTAGACGATACACAGTTTTAAATTAAGTTGATGGTGGGTGTTTTAACGGAGGATCTCAATATAGATGAGCTTTTTAACATAATCAACAGTTTTAAGGAAAGGCCTCTTCACTTATTTTAAATGTTAAAAAGAGTATCTGTATGTTGTCCAGTAATTGGACCGAATAAGTAACAGGTCCATTAGAAACAACAAGAACTCATTTTAAAATGTTAGGAGTTATTTTTAATAAATCATTGTCTGGCTTCAGAAACTGTTTTAGTTATTTTCAAATTTCAAGTCAAAATACATTTCTGGAAGCTGAGAAATGTATCACTTGAAATAAAGATTTTAATAATTAAGGCAATTTTATTACCAATTCTTTGTAATTGTTTTATCTTTCCCCCAACCATTTATGGTTCAAAGGAATAAAAAAAAATGTTGTTTTCCTTCTTATGGTCCTCAAAAATAGAAAAGTTGGCTAGGACACATGAGCTGGGGGGAAAAAAATCTCCCCGATATTGATAGGTTTTTATTTTAATAAATTATAGCATATTGTGTAAGAAAATTGGAGGAGGCAGATCAAACAACAGCCTTTATTAAATTGTATGCAGGGAGAATATTCTATAATTATAATTGGATTTCTTTATCTTTATTAAACCCGTATTCTTTTAGCCCCCCTGAGTTTTATCTTGATCTAAATAAATGTATATGTATATATGAGGTACACTTTTAACTATTGATATTGTAAAGGATCAAATAAAGTTATTAAGTGCAAAGACATTTGGAAATTAGTATTAGTGTAAGCATTTAACAATTTTCCAAAGAGACTTAGCCTGGGCGGCGGTGCATGGGTGCATCCCAACCAGGGCATTCCAGTATATACAAGGTCTCCTGAGAAGTGAAGTCTGTCCACGAGAGAGGTGTGTAGAATGTGAAACAGTCAGACATTTATTATGGGGTTGCTCCTTTGCCCAAGAAACTTGGAAAAAAATTCACAAATTTTAAGTAAAGTCTGAGGGGTTAAAGTGACTTATGAGATTATTCTATATGGGGGTTTTAATACTAAGAGTAAAAAACAGAATACCATAGCTTGGCAAATTATAAATACCATTAAAGAAATTTTATGGAAATTAAGGACCTTGGTTTTATTTAAAAAGGATATTTTAACAGTTGAACAATGGATTTTTATGATTTTAAACCGATTGTATTTATACTTTTTGCGTGATAAGAAATGGAGTGATGACGGAGAAGGGTTATGGCAACAAAAATCATGGAATACGATGATTTTGTAAAGCTGTTTTAATATGTTATATTTCTTTTTTTAACCTTTGTTTTCTTTTTTTTGTAGAGCGCTGTTAAAGAAAGGGACAGAGCGAGGGAAAGAAGACGGAGGGACAGAGACTGTGTATTGTAATGACAGCGGGGGTGAAGGGACAGAGAAGTTTAGCAGTGAGGAACAAAAAATAAAGGGACAGAAGCAGGGAAAGCTTTCAATGAAATTTATTTTCTGACGAGATAGATCTTTAATGTATTAGAGAGTTAATGTTTTATGGGAATGTGTGTCCCTTTTTAATGAAGGTCTGTCCTTTTATACAAGTTTATCTTTTTATGAAGATGTATTTTATGAAGTTGTGTTTTCATGAAACTTTTTCCTTTTTAAATTTGTTCTTACTGAAAAACTGTCTTGTATATGTGTAGTTGGTTTTAAGATATAATTCAATTCTGTAGAAAAATGTCCTTTGTGATGCTATGATTGGCAAAACCATTTTAAGATGATCTGTCTTATTTCTGCCAAGTCTTATGTACATGAACATATTTTATTTATGATATATCTATTGGTCTGTGAAAACATTGTAATCCCTGTAACCTTTTCAGCTTTTCAATAAAAGAATTAAACGCGTCTGGGATTTGCTGTTTTTTCTGTTCAGGGTAGAATTGCCTGGTATTTCAGGTCTGGGTCACTCTTTTGAGTGAGAATAGACTGATATACTACAGGATATTTCTCCCTGTGAAGGGCACAAGTGAGCTAAAAGAGGCTGCTCTCTGTATAGGTAACCAGACCTATAGAAAAAAAAAACACTGAGGTATTTTTCGTTCTCAAATGAGCACCTCTATTCTATTTACATAATGGAATCCAAAAAAAAAAAAACACAATAAAATAAAACCAAAATAAACAAAAGTAAGAGGGCAAATCATTGTGTCCAAAATGGCTATAGAAGTAGCCATCTATGCCCCTACAACAACAAATTATATAATGTAAATATATATATATATATATATATATATATATATATATATGTAGCAAGACGAATTGCTCACAGCAAAAAAACACCATGCAACTATATGTGGAAAGGTTACATAGGGTCCTTGGGAGAATTAGGCAGAGGGTCACACTGAGGCTAGTTGATGTTGAACTGTCATGAACCACCATGTGCCATTCAGGGTTGTGTGAAGTATTCTCTTTGCATTGGGTCCCTGGGCTAAGGGATTCACTGTACTTTTGGGGCCATGTTCAGCTCTGGTTATATTCACTGTACTATAAGGGTGTTTTTTTGTTACTATAATATTGGGTGCTATGTGGTTAACACCTTGCTATAGTGATTATTTTCATGGTAAACATGTCTGATATTTCTATGTATCTTTATATGATTTTTTTTCCTCAATATTATATAGAGAGGTGTCATCAAATTATTGTTTGTCAAGGCAGATTGAAGAGGTCCTATGTGGAGCTGACACAATGCTTCAACTACCTTTTAAAGAATGGGACAGTTTATCATTAAAGGCTTCCTGTGGAGAGATGCAAACAACAAGCTACTAACTAGACAGATATTATGCAACAGCTCTGAGTAATTAGGTGAACTTGGACTTATGATTGAGTGATCTTAATTACATTGCCAAGTAATAGTGTGTAATGGTACCACTGCTTAATTATTTTGTTTTAATGTGTTTAGTTAACATTGCATTTTCCCTATTAATATGCTGTACTTGATTCAATAAAAAGAGTCTTCCAGTTATTTTGGTGGATGCTGGGATTCCATGCCCTGTTTTGTGGTTTTCTGATCAGATGAAAGACTACCGCAATTCTGATGTCTTCTCAAGCTGATGAGGTAAGGAAATAACTATGTGTATGGATAAAAAATGAACCCCATTTCATCACATGAAGTGTATGGATGATATCCGCTAACTTGCCTGCCTATCTGGCAGGCAAAAAGATTTTTTTTCCTGCCTTAAGTTCAATAGTAAGTCTATTTACAATATTTTTGAAGCAAAATAAAATATTTTAAACTTTATTGGAAAAAATATATTAAAAATGTTTTGTCACGTATATTCATCATGCTAGTACTGGATTTAAAAATAAGTGTTTAAAAACACCATCTAACTCCTATTGCTCAGTTAGGACAGTGGTGCTTAAACTACAGGTCTGCTTTTGACTTCTCAATTCTATTTCTGTTTCTGGCTTGTACTATCCAGCCAGTATAGTTTGTTTTTGAAAACTGTTACCAAAAAACTGATTACACTTATTTATAAATCCCGGCTCCAAGTACTGGCACGATAAATACACGTGACAACTTTTTTAATATATTTTTGCCAATAAAGTTTATAATATTTTATGTTGTTCCAAAAATATTCTAAATAGAGTTACTGTTGAACCTAAGGCAGGAAAATTCTTCTTTTTCTTCAGCCGAAGTTCTGGAAGATAACAATAATATACATTTGCATGGAATTAAAGGAAATATAAAGTTGTGCCCCTGGGTGTTAAAGTAGAACTCACATGCCATGCCTTGTTATCATGTAAATCCTATACTTAGTCATCATAAATTCAAATGACAACTTTAGTGGTCTAATAAAGGGCTCTCTAAACAATTGTTAGCTATGGCATCATCAGTAAAAACAAAAATATATCAAAGTAATACTGTGCATTAAAACAGTGATTTACTATTGTTGACTCATGGCCCCAGGCTATTTAAACTCATGATCTCTACACCCCCCAATAAAGTATTATGTCTGGTGTGGTGTGACCTGGGGGGTATATCAACTGCAGTATGATAGTGGGTGTTGACTAGAAAGTGTGTTTATACATGACAAGCAGGTCATGTCACATTGCTTCCTGCTACTAATGTATGTTTCAGATTATCACATGAAGTTTCGCACTCTAACTACAATACCTCATTCAGGTGGTGTAGAGATTCAGAGCTTATAAACTGGAAGATCATTTAAAAATAGTACTTCTTTGTTTAAATGCACATGATCAATTTAAAATATATGTAATAATGTACAAGCAAGGCTTACCTATGTCTTTTTCAGAGCCCTCTCCCTAAGATCCCTGAAGTGATCCATTAAATAAAGTAGCACCCATATTCTGTGTGATCATAGCTGGATTGAGAAATCTTATCAGATGACAAAGGTAAATGTGCACATTTTGCTCCTCTATGGCATGTTCATGTTACAGAATGTTTAATCTTCTACTCTACGTTATATGCATTTTTGTAAGGCCAGCAACTAGACATGTATTTGACATAATATTTTTGAAATGTCTGTTAGCTATATATTGGTTCCATCTTGCATGTTATGGTTATTGTTGCATTAGATATTGATTGATAGTGTGTGGTTATTATGATAACCTTTTTAACTACAGACCCTACAGAGCTCTGAAGATATTGTCTGGAAATGAACCCTGAACATTCCCTACAAGCAAATCAAGAGCTCTCGTGAAGAAACACTTCTTCCTAAATTCTGACCTTGTGGAAATGTGTAACAAAACAATCTTGTTTGGACATCATATTTTGTTACATTCAAATGTCAACACCTTATCTTCAGTTAATGGTGACAACATTGGTTTCAAATTGTACTTATATCTGTTAAAAAAGATAAATGATTCCTACATACATTCAGTACACCTGTATACTAGCATACTCTACACCTAGCTAACAACTTCCTGCTGAATAGTACCCCTGTTCTCATCTCCTCTACTTGGAATCCTTCTTCACACTTACTTCCAGATCCCCATTCTAGTGCTAATGTGTGACCCTTTCAATATGTGTGTCCCACTCACAAAATCAAGGCAAAAGTTCAGGCTCAGAGAGATGTTACTCTCTCCACCGCCAGAGGTAGAATGAGCAGTTAGCCACACCTAGTGGGTGGCTCCTGGGGGAGGGGACTCCTGGTTCCCACGCCTTAACTCTGTCTGATTGGCCAGAGGTAATTAGGGGTTGACCAAAGGTTGTCACTGCCCCTATTGTGTATGTGAAGGGTTTAAAAATGGGTGTTGTTTCAATAAAAGAGAGTTCACTTTTTGACCCTCAACACGGAGCGTGGTCTCGTTCTTGGGGGTGTCGTAATAATACCTATACCCACATTTACTTAAATTCTGATGTGTATTCTTCAGTGATGTGCAATTAGTAGTTTCCCATGTTAAACACATTCTTGTAACCTACTGCACCTATAACAACATGATGTACAGTATTTGTTTTGTGACATATGTGACCTGTCATACGTGGACCCATATTTACATTTATTTTGCTGTGTATCCCTCAACTATTACCATATATCTTTTACTCTTGTTGGCTATTGTATTGTAACTAATTCAATCAATCTGATCCTCTTTGTTAGCATCAGATCCTATCTTATTCCCTTTCCTCCATCTACAATGATCATGTGTTAGCCATTTCTGCATATTCACTGGCATATGTGGAATTTACTTACTAAAAACACAAAATATCTGGTGTGTGTAATGTTTTTTTACAATTTAATTGAACATGTAACTATATATAGTTTATATATAGGAGTTTTTAAACTAGTAGGTGGGGGGAGGGATTAGATATAAGTAATGGGGTAGAAAGTGTAGAGGGCATAAGGGATGAATTAACAACTCATAAGGGATGAGGTGGGGGGAGGGGTAGTAGTCAATAGGGAGGTATTACAAAGTAACTTAAGTATAGTGGCAGGCACCACCAAACTACAAACTCATAACATAATGTGTATGCTTGCTAATGCCAGAAGTTTGCAACGAAAATGGGAGAGTTAGAATTATTAGCAATTAATGAAAAATGGGATTTAATAGGCATTACGTGATGGCATAAATCTCATGACTGGACTGTTAATCTGCATGGTTATAACATATTTAGGAAAGATAGGGGCAATGGTAAAAGAGGAGAAAGGATTTGTCTGTATGTTAAGCCTCAATTTAAGCCTATAGCCAGAGAAGATATTTATGGTGGAACTAGTGGTAATGTTGAATGTTTGTGGGTAGAGTTAAATAGCAGAGCAGCAAATTCTAAAATAATATTATTAGGAGTATGCTCTAAACCCCCAAATATAGCTGATAGTGAGGAAATACAATTATTGTTACAGATTGGAAATGCAGCTAAGCATGGGCAAGTTCTAATAATGGGAGATTTGAATTACCCTGAAATAAACTGGGTAAATGAGACCAGCAGTTCAGCTAAGGGGAGCAGGTTCTTGAGTACTCTCAGGGATCATTATCTGGCCCAGGTTATACAAGAGCCTACTAGAAATGAGGCTATCTTGGATTTAGTTATCACAAATAATATCAATATAGTATCAAATGTGGAAATAGGGCAACTTTTGGGAAACAGTGATCACAACACAGTCTCATTTGAGATTGAATTTAAAAAATATAACTGTAAGGGGCCAACAAAAACTCTTAATTTTAAAAGGGCAGATTTTAACAGTCTAAGGGCAGCAAACAACGTATAGACTGGGACAGAGAACTAAAAGGTAAAAATACTAAACTTCAATGGACAATATTTAAATCCTTACTAAATATACATATTTATCACCATATACCAAGTGGGAATAAAAGTAAAAGAAGTAAATAACATCCAATGTGGCTTAACAATGATTTAATGATCAAAATACGGAGTAAAAAACAGGCATTTAAATTACACAAACAAGAGGGGACAGAGACTGCATTACGTGAGGCCTGCAAAAGGGCTGCAAAAGGGCTATTAGACTGGCTAAAATAGAAAATGAAAAATGAATTGCAAAAGAGAGTAAGACTAACCCTAAAATATTTTTTAAGTATATTAATGGGAAGAAGGCGAGGAAGAAAGCTATAGAAACATTACAATGTGACACAGGCCATCTGAAAACTAGTGACCAGGAAAAGACAGATGAGCTAAATAGGTTATTTTCTTCGGTACACACAAGGGAGCCCTGGGTCCTGATGGAATACATCCAAGTATACTGAGGGAACTGGGTTCTGTAATAGCCAAACCATTATATAAAAATTTTCATGATTCACTCAACACAGGGTCTCTACCAGATGACTGTAGAAAAGCAGATGTGATACCTATATTTAAAAAGGGAGCAAGAGCAAATCCAGGGAATTATAGACCAGTGAGCCTCACTTCTGTAGTGGGAAAGCTTTTAGAAAGGTCAATAAGGGATAATATACAAGAATATGTCTATTTGAACAGAATTATAAGTAGGAGTCAAAATGGATTTATGAGGGATAAATTGAGCAAACTAAGAGACACAGGAATTGCAGTAAATATCTGCTCATGGATTGAGAGCTGGCTAAAAGACAGGAAGCAAAGGGTTGTTGTAAATGGAACATACTCTGATTGGACTAATGGGGTAAGTGGGGTTCCTCAGGGTTCAGTATTAGGTCCTCTCCTTTTTAACATATTTATTAATGACTTAGAGGTGGGACTGGAAAGTAGTGTCTCCATTTTCGCTGATGACACAAAGTTGTGCAAGGTAATTAAATCAGACAATGATGTGCTTTCCCTTCAAAGGGATTTACATAACATTGAGGAATGGGCATCTAATTGCAGATGAGATGTAATATGAATAAATGTAAAGTTATGCACCTGGGAAGGAAAAACAGCCATGCAATTTATAATCTTAATGGAGCAAATCTAGGGGTATCAGATATTGAAAGGGATTTGGGAGTACTTGTGGACAACCACCTAGGGAACAGTGCTCAAAGCCAAGCAGCAGCTGCAAAGGCAAATAAAATATTAGCATGTATTAGGAAGGGTATAGAAGCAAGGGAAGCAAATATAATTCTGCCACTATACAAATCTCTAGTACGCCCTAATTTAAATATGGAGTACAATTTTGGGCACCACTTCATAAAAAGGACATTTTAGAGCTGGAAAAGGTACATATGAGGGCAACAAAACTAATTAGGGGAATGGAGGGGCTTAGTTATGAAGAAAAACGAACCAAATTAAGCTTATTTTCTCTAGAAAATAGGCTTCTAAGAGGAGATATGATTACATTATATAAATACATCCCGGGTCAGTATAAAGAATTGTCAAGGGAGCTTTTTGTGCCAAGAGGTTTTCCACTGACAAGAGGACACCCCTTGAGATTATAGGTAAAAGATTCCACCTTAAAGAAAGAAAAGGGTTCTTCACAGAATGGGTGGTTAATCTGTGGAATACTCTACCATAAGAGGTGGTGACAGTGGATTCAATTGATAACTTTAAAAGGGGACTGGATTTATTTATAATTAAGAAGGGACACTGGGTTATCCTGGATAATTAGAGAGAGTGTATTGATCCAGGGAGAAAGCCAATCGCCAGTATCTGTGGTCAGGAAGGAATTTTAAAAAAAATTCTTTGAGATGATTGGCTAAGTTTCACTTGTTTTTTTATGTTTGCCTTCCTCTGGATTAATTAATTAATTAATAATTAAAAAATAAATAAATAAATAGTTGATTAATAATTAATTAACAATTAACAACTAATTAATTAATAATTAATCCTCATATTGCAGATCAGGGGAGATCTTAAAAGGTGGAACTTGATGGACTGAAAGTCTTTTTTCAACCTTAATTACTATGGGCCTCATTCTATTATCGGCCGTAAATCGGCCGCAAGGCTGCGATTCCTTGCGGGGGTTCAGTTAACTCGCGATTCTATTATACGGCCCCGCAAGGATCTCCTTTTACGGCCGGCCGCATATCTTGGAACCGGCCGTAAGCTGTGAAATATAAAAACTCAAAAATAAATTCAAGCCTGCACTGTACAGCTCTGTAAATGCTAGGGATCATATTGGGGGACATGAGGATTAAAAGGAACCCACTCTCAAGCTTGCACATCTGCCCAAACCCGAGTTCAAATTAACTGTTTATTTTCCGGCTGCGGCGTGGGTGTGTCTGAGGTGCTCCAAGCACTCTGGACTTTTTACATGGATATTTTACGGATATTAAAAATAAAATATTTTACGGATTTGAGTACAGGATAATTATGTGCTATTTTTTCTAACACCTAAAATCCCTTTATAGTCTTCTCAAAGTGCAGGATGGCTTTATTTGAGCTATTTTATGTGCTTAATTGGTGCTAGCGAGACCTCTTTCCTGCAAGTAAGCTGCGGCTCGCTTTTAGCCTTGCAGAGAGGTTTCCCGGAGCAATTGAATTGCAAATCTCTTGCGGCCGTTTTAGATCAAAGGCTTTCCTCCGGCGCGAGCGGCCGCAAGAGATAGCAAGGCACCGGCCGCAAGCCTGCCGGAATCCCCGGCCGTAAGGGAATAGAATAGCAGAATAGCTTGCGGCCGGTCCTTGCGGCCCCGCAACGGCTGCGGCCGCTAATAGAATGAGGCCCTATGTAACTATATATATATATATATATATATATATATATATACTGTGAGTATGTTAAATAAACTGTCACATTACTACAGTTTATAAGTTTATGTGCAGGTATCATTAATCCTCTCGTAAATAAGTTGACAGACCCATTGCATCATTTTTTACTGACAGTTTAGTAATATACAAATAAATGACTAAAAATAAAATAACAAAACCTAACCCCTAGTGCTGTAAAAAAGTGTGTAGCACTTACATATCCGTCATATCTGGTCAGTACACCAGAATAACTATAACTTTTGAGAAAGGATTATCCAATACATAAATGTTTAAATGGAACTAACAGTACTAGTACAGAGCACCTACATAATTTGTCCAGCTAATTTGAAAAACTAAATAAAAGTGAATTTTGTGTTGTGAATTTTGTGAGTTTTTGTGTTGAAAAAAAGTATGTTCTACATGTTTTAATACATGTATACTAAAATTGTAGGGTGCAAGGGTAATGGGATGTGTGATGTGTATGTGGTATGTAAAATGTGCATGTGTGTTGTATGTAGTAAGGGGCATTTAGCAATTGGGTATGGGTGAGAGGTACTACTTTCTCTAATCCAATCTCCAGTTCTCAAACTCACTATAAAACTTATCCTCCACTTCTGGGACCTTTGACTTTAGCTAACGCAGGACGGTACAGTCAAAGTTGAGCGGGAAGCACATGGCATTATGGACTCCATGTTGCAATATTTACTGATGTTCTTTAACTTTACTGGTGGTGCTGCAGGAACTATTATATTTAATGGCTCTTACTAACTAGTTTAATGACATAGCTGCTTACGTAACGCTTAAGGACCATTGCAAGGACTTGTAAACTAATCTCCCTTATGTGAAAATCACCCTGGCTATGTAAACATACATGTTTATGTGAGCTAACCTGCAAGGTCAATGTAATAGCTCAGTAATTCTCTTGTAAGAACTGACGTAGGGCCAATGCATCCTCATGGGAATTCCTACAAGAGCTATGTGATCGACCCCTTAATTTAAAAAAAAAAAAACATTTTGCTATCATATGTAATTTTTGAATAATAAATATTAAATATTTTTTTTAAATACTCAGGAGTTTATGGATACATTGTAGATAGATAGATAAGATAGATATTATAGATACTTCAATAAAAGCAAATTACTCTGGTCACCATACTTTCATAGTACATTTAACTTTCTACATTTCATTTAATTTTCTACACTTTGTAATTAAAGAAAATGTGTTTTATGTCTATGTGAGTTCATTAAAACATTTAAAAAAGTACTCAGGAGTTTATGGATACATTGTAGATAGATAGATAGATAAATAGATAGATAGATAGATAAATAGATAGATAGATAGATAGATAGATAAGATATGATAAGATATGATATGATAAGATAGATAGATAGATAAGATATGATAAGATATGATAAGATACGATAAGATAGATAGATAGATAGATAGATAAATAGATAGATAAGATATGATAAGATAGATAGATAGATAGATAGATAGATAGATAGATAAATAGATAGATAGATAGATAGATTGATTGATTGCTTGATACATAGAATACTTCATTAAAAGCAAAATGCTCTGGTCACCATACTTTCATAGTACATTTAAGTTTCTACATTTCATTTCATTTTCTACACTTTGTAATTAAAGAAAATCTGTTTTATTTTTATATGAGTTCATTAAAACATTAACTGTAGCCAATGATGATGTGTTCTGGTAATATATCCAAGCAAATATAATTATCAAACCAGAAGAGAAAAAACATGTGTCTGCTGATAACATATAAATCCACAGTGTTAACAATAATGTTCCAAACCCTGCATCAGAGGATGTGCTTAATATTCACATGCTGATCTCTTTAATCTTCCATATGTGGAAGGCTCTGTGTGGCTTTCCACTGAGGATAATCTGCAGAGCTGATATGGTTGTACCGCTGCTATTTTATCAGGTTTGGTGGGAAAGCTCCCTGTTAGCTCACTTATTCTCCAGCTGGTGTTTCTCAGACACAGGCTCCATCACTGGCAGCAGCATCAGAAAGATGCTGATGTGGTTTCCATGGAGACAGATCCCAGCCTTGGATGCTCAGAGTCAGAAGGGCTGAATTCACAGAGTTATTTATAGACCTTTATCTGGGCACTTATGGAAATAGGTCTGCTGAGGCCACGTGTTGTATTGCAAATGATATACTTCTGTACTTATCTCCTATGAGATAGTAGTAAAGCAGGTGACCTCCTTGTCATCCTGCAGGTGTACTCCAGAGTACTACATGTACAAGTGGGAGCATCATTCTCATTATGTGTTATTACATTTTTTTTATCAGTGTTATTATGTTGCTGCAAATGTGAGGCAAAAATGGGCGTTCAAATAATGTCATATTATATATCAATATTTGGCTACATACTAGATAGATAATATTATATATTTATATATGATACAAGACGTCCCTTTCCAAATAGGAATCTAAGAAAATATCTTTATTCAGTAAGCAGCTGGTTTCTACTTTAGACAGATGTTTTTTTTAGATACATATCTTCTATATATGCAATCTTAAATGTAAAGGGGGTCTTTAGTCAGTGATCACATTTCCTATGGTTAATGGTTCTTTTGCTGTGGCTGTGCACATGAGTAAGATCAGTGTGTGCTGATAACATGACAGCTCCCTCCTCAGCCCCCATGACTTTCCTCCCCCACCACCTCCTTTCACACATTTCCATTCACAAGTGACTCAAGCTTTGCGTCAGCAGCAAGGAGCCAGGAGCAGAGGGAGGGGAGCTGCAAGGCAGGTAATGTGGATCCCTTTGGAGGTGACTTGTTGTGGGGAGTGGGCACTTGGAGTCACAAGGGGGGTGTCCCATGGGCTCTGACGTCACGCCTGCATGCGCACATCCTGCTGGCTCCTAGTGAATGGATCCCTATCCCCCCCTCCCCTTGTTCCCTCCCAGCCCTGATCCCAGTGCACAGTCCCTCCTACCTGTACTAATCCAAGCGCATCCAGTCCAGGCAGCATCACATGCAGAGGGTAAGGATGCTCATGATTTAGACTCATTGCAATAGATGGGGGGACCCCCTTTTTGGTGGTCTGTTTTATTCTGTGCTTATTTTGGAGTGGGTACCATGGAGTCCTGTTAGGGGCAAGGGTCTGGGGATGTTCTGATGACCAGCTGTCAGTGTGTGACATTGAAGGATGGGCATCTTGCGCCTAGTTAGAGACAGACATGCTGCACTCTGTACCAGGGTGGTGGGCACCATGGTAAAGGTGTGTGGGTGTTGGAAGGCTGCCAGGACTTCTGAAGGACTCTCTGGGACCTTCACACCTGCTCCAATATGTCACCTGAAGGCCAAGAACGCACAGGGTGTCTAGAAAATGTGCAACCATCATGCACAAACTGTCTGAGAAATTGCATTTTCTTAAAATAATCCTTCCATACATATATATGCTCCAGATCTTTCTCCTTCTGCCTCTTCCTGTGATCGTGTTTGACCTTGAATTTCAATTTCAGACGCAATGAATATTTAATTCCCAGGGTTGTAAATTGGATGTTGACATTTAATGTGGTCCAAAATAATCAGACATGCGGGATGTGTTTAAGTTCCTAGAATAGAGATGCATTAATATAGCCTTTTGTGGTTTGCTATAGTGGGGGGTGGGATTGTAAACTGCTTGTTGGGATCTGAGATGCTATAATTATTCCCATATAACACCCCTAACCAACCTGACAGTTATATTGTTATCCTAAACTCTCACTCTGATGAGCAGATAATTCATTGGGATGTTAACATGTTGAGAAATGTTCCAGTTTTATGGAGATATTAACTTTTTTCACCAGGAACGTTTCAAATGTGATATTCTACTATAATATTGTTACTAAATTGCAAATTAAAATCTTGTCAACTTTTTACAATGATAATGTTAATTTCTGTGTATATGTATGCTATAAACAAAACAGTCCTCCTTTAGGATAAACATTATTGCATATTGGACACAGTGTACACTAGTAAGGAAATGCAGTTTATTACACATGCAACTGCTTAGTTAACATGGCCCAATATGGCTGCAAGGACATTTTGTAAAACAATCTTGTGATGAATAAAGACATCTCAGATATGTTGCTTGGCAACCTTTATATGCTTGTACACAATTAATTTACAAAATATGTTCTTACAACTCTGAGTCAGCATGCCCAGATGCACATTTTTTTTACAGGGGCACATAGAAAACTATACAGCCAGATAGATATAAAAAAGAGAAATTATATATATATATATAACTTAATAGTATGTCTATTTTTTTTTATTTTATTTCATAGTTTATATTAATAGTGAGTCTGCTGCATCTACCACACTTGCAGAAAGCTTTTAGATTTGGAAATCCTTGTACACAACCTATGCATATATATACATATATATATATATATATATATATATATATATATATATATATATATACACACACATACACTTAATGATATAATATACACAGAAGTGGTAGTGGTCAAAAATATATAAACTTAAGAAAAAATGATACACATATATATATATATATATAAATATATATATATATATATATATATATATATATATATATATATATATATATATATATATATATACACACGCCAATATATATGAAGTACAAATTTTTGGAGGCTTGGCTCCCAGAAAGTTTCTACACATGTATATATGGAGATATGAGAAGTAATATATTGATATATCTATGGAAGTTTCAGCGCCAAATCGCTAATGACTTGCAAATTTCTTTCACTTATATCTATGTAAGTTCTGTTGGGTTTCTAGAAAATCGAACCGGCTTACACTGTGCAAAAAATTCAGATCTGACAAATGAAGGAAGGGGTACAGTATTTAGTGACAAATATCCATATGCATGCTGGCTGCTAATCCAAAAATGCATTTAAATCAGGAGAAATATGGGATTATTCTAAGATATATGTAGAATATCTTGATATTTAAACTCCAAACTTTTCATTTACATGTGTTTGTGACAATGTGGAAATGTAATAACACTGCAACATATCGGTACTTTTAAAATCTCATTTGCAAAAACCAAAAAATACTGGTGGGTTTAAAACGAGAATCTGTTACATAGTTAATGGTCCAAGATTAATAGCATCTCTACAAGTGCCAATTACTTGCTTTCAAGCTATACACATTATTAATTAGGTGTAATCTTATTATGTAAGTGCCTATATTCAATTATGAAATGTTTAAAAAATTGTTCTACCCTAAAACTATTTTAATAGTCTGACATAGAAGGCATTTAAAGGCTAAAATAAAATAAAATAAAAAAAAAGGATAAGTAATGTGTTGTGCACGAGATGTAAGAGTGAACAAAATAATTTAATCAGTTTACAAAAATGTCTTTATTCAGTAATGTGAGACATCTTCAGCGTTATTCCATGGGGCTTTCTCACTCATAGTGTCCAACTCTCGGTGACTCTATGGACCATAGCACCCCAAGCACATCTTGTGTCTGGTTATGCTTATCCATAAGGTTTTCATGGCAAAGATACTAAAGTGGGTTGCCAGGTCCTTCTCCAGTGTTCCACGATTTGTCTGACCTCTCTGCTGGGGCCTGACAATCTTGGGTGACCCTACATGGTATAGCTCACAGCTTCACTGAGATACACAAGCCCTCTCACCAGACAAGGTAGCGATCCAGAAGGGGAACATAGGAACTAGTCTTACCTCAATAGTCAGAACATCTCACTAATAGACCAAGACAGAATTTACCATATCAGCCAGCTGAAGAATTTAGATTTCTAATAATAATAATAATAATAATAATAATAATTGACCCTCACGGTTTGTATGGCACAATGACACTAGACATGCAGTTGGAACAGGCTTGGACTGACTATTCAACCTTTGGTTAAAGCTGGACAAATGCAATTTAAAGTAGTATTTTACTAATTAATTTGCATCAAATAGGCAAGGTTGTTTATAAAATATCACAAAGTTGTTTACCTTACTGAATACTATAGCTTACTAAAATTTAGGAGTATCATAATGGCTTTTTGAAATATTATAATGGCGGTTGACTTTATTCCAATTTTTATTTTATACATGTAGATACTTTAAACATCTATAAAACATGTATAAATGTATATATAAATGTATGTATAGGCCACAAAGAGAGCATGTTTACCCTATAAATTGAGCTACATTATATGGAGCCAGCAGCTAAGTGATAGAAGGCATTCTGGCACCCTTAAGACTGCAGTGATGTATTCATCAGATGTGACTAGGAGTTATAAAGTGAGCTCTGCAGTCTTACAAGGGCCTGCACCAGCATATCTAATAAGATGGAGAGGACCGGCCGATACCACAAATAATATACACTTTAGCACACATTAAACATATCCCTATCAATGAAAGGAAATATTTTACCAAAATAATAATTAAATATTATTTCCTAAAACAGACAAATAAATCTCATATTTACAATGTGTTCTTCTGAAGTACTAGACTTAATCATGAGCAACATAACCTTTTTCTAAATATTAAAGGAGCAATGTAATGTCTTGGCAAGGGGAGCTAATTATACATTAATCACCAATACAATTGCTATTTATAATAGCAATAATCACTATTCAATTCACTTTCATGTATCAGTCTTCATTTGAGTGTATGACTTCGCCCTGATAAGGTCATTAGACAGGCTGTGTAAGAGACCGGCCTAAAACGTTTTCAAGAACAAAATTTTGTTGCCAAGGGAAACCAGCTTAATACAAGTCTCCAGACAATGGAGATCATTGTGTTGGTGCACTTTTTGTCTAAATTTAGACCAAGACACCTGCCCCATTGGCATTATAGTTGGTAGAGACCAAAAGCAGCTGAGTCTAAACTTTGAAAGTCATTTTAATGTTAAATATTGCTTTTTTAAATAACTGAATATGAAGTTTATTAATGAGGAATGTCTGATTAAAAAATCAAGCTCACTTTGTTAGGGAATTACAGTGGATCTTTAAGTATATATCACATATAATAGTTGTCAAACTACGAAACGTTGTCACGCTTTGCGAGGGGCCGCATTTGCGGAGGTGGAGGCTCTACGGCGCCTCACAAGTGGTTATAAACACTCACACAAGCAGCACTTTGACAAAATAGATCTAACACGCAATCACTAAATACGGACTTACACTAAAAAAATACGAGCCGCAGGACTTAGAAAAAAAAACATTACAAACCCACAAAAATACAACCTTAACGGCCGAACCGCGCGCAGCGGAAAACATAAAAAAAACAATAAATACACACAAAAATGACATAAAAAATGTAACCACAGCAAGGGGGGCACCCAGGACCTCTGCAAGTGAAGTTACACCGCAATGTAAGTCCAAATTACCGAGTTTAGACCCACGAGAATACCCTAAGCAAGAGAAAAAATGGCCGCCAAAAAACGAAAAGAGGCTACAGGACCCTAAAGCCGTAAAACACCACCAAGCACATACGGCTTTTTCAAAAAGCCGTACGAGGTACAAGATACACTTTTAGCAAGGACGCTAAATCATCCACACCAACATACACATTTGCCGCCATTTTACAACAATAACTTACACAATGCGGAAGTACACAGCTACGCTAACGGCTTCCCCTCGCGCACGCAGCCTATTTACACTACACAATGCACACATTGCTGACACTTACAGCTCAGCTCCACAACCGTGCAAACCGACATTGTATGCTGCAGGAACATCAAAACAGATTGTCTGCTCTTCAGCAGAATGCTTCCTGCATATATTACTTCCAAATAGGTAAAGTATATTCATTTATTAATTTATTAATTATTTAATTTGCATACAAAAATACATATACATGGAAAAAAAACACTATCGCAATAAACAAAAAACCCTTTCACCGCGCGCCTCACAACAAGCGCCAACGCTGCACACAAAGTCTTGCAATAAGCGCAAAAAAAAATACAACAACCAAGAGCCTTGCAATGAGCGTCGAAGGATCTCAGACCACCAAAAAAAGTATTTGTCTGTGGCAAACAGCATTACTTGCCTTACAATTGTATTGCCCCGTCAATTTTGACAGGCAAGTCGCTAGTATGTATATATTATGCATTGTGTAATTGATTCTTTATTGTACACTAGCGACTTGACAGTCAAACGTGACGGCAATAAAATTTGAAGCCTGGCAATGCTGTTTGCCACACAATGTGAGGCTCTCCCCCCGTCTACTTTACTGTGCTCGTGATGAGTGCCTTCGGCGCTCATCACAAGCCCCACAATGAGCAGCTTTGCCGCTCATTGGAGACCTCATCCAACCCGCCACTTTCATGCACTCGTCGCGGCACTCATTGCGAGCCTCGCGATGAGCACCTGAGGTCATTGCGAGCCTCTCTCCCGCTTCACCGCTCATTTCATGCTTTGTCCAACCCGCAACGGTCTGTTTCCCCCCTCTCCATTCCATGTGTCTTTTTCCCCCTCTCTCCCTCCCCCCTCTCCCTGCCCTGTGTTTTTTTACCCTTATTTCCCTCCCCTGTGTCTCTTTTCCCCCTCCCTCCACTGTATCTTTCTCCTCTCTCTCCCTGATCAAGTCTTGCGTGCCTCTCGATGAGCACCTATCGATCCTTTTTTCAAAGTCTTGCTGGCCTCGCGATGAGCACCTAAGTCTTACTGCCTTCAGCCTCATTTTGAGCCTTTTTTAAAACAATTACGGATTTTACGGCCGTAATTTTTTTCCTCGCTTAGCCGATTTCCGAACTCCGAAAAACGCCAACTAACCTCAAATTAGCTTGCAACATCACTCCCAGACTCCCTGCCTCTCCCCCTGTGCTGTGTGTGAGATTGTAACTAAATTTTTGAATTAATTGGCGTCTTTTGGCAGTCTTCCGACCGCTTCCGAGTTACGGCCTTGAAAAAAGTTGTATCAAAGTCGTATTTTTTTCAAAATGCTGCGTGCCTCGCGCTCATCGTGTGCCTGGCAATGAGCACCTTTGGCGTTCATTGCCAGCCTTTTTCAAAGTCTTTCGCCACTCATTGCGCGGCCTGCAATGAGTACCTTCGGCGCTAAATGCAGCCCCCGTCATTTCAAAGTCGTGCAGGCCTCTCGATAAGCACCTTCGGCGCTTATCTCAAGGCCCGCAATAACCACCTTCGGGGATCATTGCGCATGTGCAAGCCCATAACTTTTAACATTGCGTGACCAACATTTGTAACTATGACAACTATTATATGTGGCTAGCTACTTGTCCATCAGAAATGACGGCATTAAAATTTAAAGGCTGTCAATGCTGTTTGCCACACAATGTAAGCACCTTCTGTGCTCATCGCGAGCCCCGTGGTGAGCGCCTTCGGCGCTCATTGCAAGACTCTCCCCCTGTTTACTTTATGAGTGGCTTCACTGCTAATTGCAGGCCTTGGCAACCCGCAACATTCGTGGTTCTCAATGATCACCTTCGGTGCTCATCGCGAGCCTCTCTCCAGTCTCTAAACCTCTGTGTCTTTTGTTTTTTCTTATCCCCCCGTGTCTCTTTCTACCCTCTCCCCCCTCTCCCTCCTTATGTCTTTCTCCTCTGTGTCTGTGCTGCAGTTTTACGTGGCTCCCAAAGAGTGTTGTTGCTTGCTGAGTGTTACTGGCTTTGTGATCGTGTTTACTGTCTTGCACTAAGTGTTACTGCCTTCGGGGTCATTTTTACTGCCTTCAGCCTCGTTTTCATCCCTTTACGTTTTTTCGGACGCCATTTTTGTTTCTCGCTTAGCCGATCTTCAATCGCCAAAAAACTGCAAATATGCCTCAAGTTAACTTCACTTACATGTTCCCTGGCTCTCCCCTTGTGCTGTGTGTGAGTGTGTAAATTTCATTTTTTTAATTATTTTGCTTTTTTTGCTTTTGTTTATAGTTACGCGCTTGAAACAATATCGGATGTTAAATTAGTAAATTGCGTGCCTCGCGATCAGCGACAAAGTGCTCCGGTTTTTGGCGGTGATTGCGGCCATCGACATGAGCGCCTTCTGTGCTCATGTCTAGGCTGTTTTAAAGTCCTGCGGGCCTAACTCCCGCGGACCACGCGATGCGCCGAAGGCGCTCATTGCAGCCCTTCAACTGCATGCCTAGCTTTGCGAGGGCTGCAATTATTTAACATTGCGTGACCAACATTGCAAATGTGACCAACACCAACAACTATATATGTGACTAGTTACTTGCCCGTCAAAAATTACGGGAATAAAATTGTAATACTGGCAATGCTATTTGCCACACAATGTGAGGCTTTTGCTCCTCTGAGCACCTTCAGTGCCTTTGGCGCTCATTGCGAGCCTCTTCCTCCGTGTACTTCAACTTTCCTGCATTGCAAGCCTTTCCTCCCACCTACTGTACGGGCCGCTCATTGCAGGGTTAATTAACCTGCACATTTTATGCTTCGGAATGCCATGTGTTTCTTTCCACCATCTTCCCCCTGTCCCTTCTCTGTGTCTTTCTCCTCGCGCTAAATGCTGTTTGTTTTATTTTTAAAGTCCTGCACGCCTGGCGCTGCTTTTTTTTATGCTTTTCATCCCCCATTTTTTTCCTTGCTTAGCCGATTTTCGATTGATGAAAAACAGCAAATATGACTCAAATTGCAACCTCTCCCCCTGTGCTGTGTGTGAGTGTGTTTTTTTTTTTTTTATTATTATTATTTTGCTTGTTTTTCGGGTTTTCAGAGCTACGCGCTTGAACTAAGTTTGGCCGTTAAATTAGCAAACTTCCGGTCATCGGCAAAGTGCTAAGTTTTTTGTCGGCGTACTGCGTACCTCAACTGCTCGTTTCGCGAGGCTTGCCTTCGGCGTTCATTGCAGCCTAAGTCCCGCTTGCTTCAACTGCTCGTCTCACTTCGCGAGGCTCGCAGTGCAATGAATGCCTACCGCGCTCATTGCAGCCCAAGTTGTACGCGCGCCGACGGTTCACCTCGCTTCATAAGGCTCGCAGGCGTCTCTCGCTCTGCAAGGGACGCAAAAGCGTGACCAACATCGCAAACGTTACATACACTGACAACTATATATGTGATACATAGTAGTGCAAGGCTGAAGTGCTGCAATCTAATACTTTTGGATCTTCTGTCTGGTGGGGGATCAGACTTCAATCCTTCTGGATCGTGACACATCTAAGTAGGCCACTTGTTTTTTTCTTACAACCCTCCTTCATGTCACAGCTTATGCAGCAAGGCCCTCATACTGCTGTCTCATTGGATGACAAAATTCTGACACATTTGAAAATACCTGGGCTTGACTTTTTGTAATAATTTTAGAGATTATTAGCTTGCAAAAATATAATTTACTTAGTTTTAGTGGGCTGAAATCTTTTTCTTATATTTTTTTCAGTGAAAACAAGATTTTTTAATATAACATACAGGATGCACCTTAGAACACGCAGTGTTGAAAAGCATCTCTCACAAGTTGACATTTTTCCTTCAATCACAGCTATTTATAACATTCTGGCTGTGGATATATTTGCAAGTTTGCAGAAATAAGAGGTGTAATACATTTATATAAGCACAGTCACAGGAAGAAGGGCCAGTTTGCATTGATGGATCTGATCGGTCTGAAATAGATGTGAGGCATCCTCGTCAGTATATCAGGATGTAGATAAGCTGTGAAGGGAGACTAAACAAAATAGACTAAACAAAACAGGAGGATATAATTACCAAATATAAATACCTCAAGGGTCAGTTTATAAACTTAAAATTAACAAGTTAGAAGAAAAACCCTTTTGCCGGAAAGAAGGGCAATCAGATTGTGGAACTTTCTACCAAAGGAAGTTGTGATTGCAGATTCAGTTTTTGGATGTATATTTTTTTTAATTGCAAATGGCATACAGGGTTATGTCAATTAACAGAACAGGTTGGATATTGATCAAGGGTACAACGTGATTGCCAGTGGAATCGAAAAGGAATTTTTCTAACTTATAAAAAAAACTCAGAATAATATATTTTATACTTTCTGGGACTGCCCACTTCTTCCTGTTTTCTCTCATGTAGGTGCAGAGGAAAGGGCTTCATACTATCAGTGTAAAGCTGATAGCAAAGAGACAGTGACAAGCTGTGTGTCTGCATGCAATAATAGTACACTGGTAGTGTGAAGCCCCTCCCCTGGGGCAGTGTCTTTAGGCCACAGCGGTGAAAAATGGCATCTACATGAGAAAAAACAGAAGAAGAAAGGGCAGACCCAGATGCTGAAAAACTACCTGCAGGGGCTTCTTAGAAGTGTAAACTTTATATGGCAATACTATTTAAAGGGTAGATTTGTAAGTGATCTGGATTATAAATACATCTGATAGAGGATAATTAGTAGTGTATGAAAACATGTGTTATATAGAAAAGTTCAGTTTACTTACAAAGTTATTTGCACAAAAGTCAAATCCAGCTGTTCACACCCACAGGAAACTTACATAAGATGGGTACCCAAAGGAAATACAGCAGTGTACATATTTTGACCTTTCTGGTACAGAGCAAAGGACATAACTGTTACAGTTCTTGTATTGAGCACATGCCAGAAGCCACTGAGGTGAAGAATGATACAATGTATGTGAATGTTATGCTAATTCAGGTGGGATTTTCTAGGGGTTTACACTATTAAATGCAAATGCCAAAAACATAGGAAATTTTACTAATATAAGCTAATTAATGTTTATTTTGGGATATTTTCCTGCAATTTTTTTTTCATACACTACTAATTCTCTATCAGATGCATTCATAATCCAGCTCACTTGCATATCCCTTTAAGATGATTAAATTAATGAATTAACCTAATTTAAATATATATATATATATATATATATATATATATATATATATATATATATATATATATACAGTCAGGTCCATAAATATTGGGACATCGACACAATTCTAATCTTTTTGGCTCTATACACCACCACAATGGATTTGAAATGAAACTAACAAGATGTGCTTTAACTGCAGACTTTCAGCTTTAATTTGAGGGTATTTATATCCAAATCAGGGGAACGGTGTAGGAATTACAACAGTTTGTATATGTGCCTCCCACTTTTTAAGGGACCAAAAGTAATGGGCCAGATTAACAGTCATAAAACAAACTTTCACTTTTTAATACTTGGTTGCAAATCCTTTACAGTCAATTACAGCCTGAAGTCCATTGAAGTACCGTATTTATCGGCGTATAACACGCACCGGCGTATAACACGCACCTCATTTTGAGAAGGAAATTTCAGGAAAAAAAACAAAAATTTCAAATAAAGAACTTTGAAGCAAAATAAAGGTAGCTCAGAACTTTTTTTATTAATATTATTAACACTTATAAGGTAAATAACGTAAAATGACGGTAAAAGCAACTGTTTTAACAAAGAAACTTGGATATTATATGTTTTTACAAAAGTTTACTCAGAAATTGCTGCTCCTCCTCAACCCCCTCCTCAACCCTCCTCCTCAACCTCCCTCCTTAACCTCCCTCCTCATCCTCAACCCCTTCCTCAACCTCCCTCCTTATCCTCCCTCCTCAACCCCCCATCCTCAACCCCCTCCTCAACCCCCCATCCTCAACCCCCTCCTCAACCTCCCTCCTCAAACCCCCTCCTCAACCCCCTCCTCAACTCCCCCATCCCCATCCTCCTTCCTCAATCCCCCTATCCTCAACCCTCTCCTCAACCCCCCTCCTCAACCTCCCTCCTCAACTTCCCTCCTCAACCCCCCTCCTCAACCCGGTATATGCTAATGATGTGGCGCGCATGTGATGACACATGCGCGCCGGGTCAAGAAGGAGCGGAGGCCGGAGCAGAAGCTGGTAAGTGAGGGGAAAGGGAGAAGGGGAGGTATTTAGGGGGGTTTAGAATGAGGAGGGGGGTTTAGAATGAGGAGGGGGGTTTAGAATGAGGAGGGGGGGTTGAGGATGAGGAGGGGGGAGGGAAAGAGACACGGTCCTTAACATTATATCGGCGTATAACACGCACACATCATTTGCCCCCTATTATCAGGGAGAAAAAGTGCGTGTTATATGCCGATAAATACGGTGTTTGTATATGCACAGATCTGTCTATATATGCAGTGATATTTCTGTCTGTATGTGCACGTGATACTTTCTGACATACCATATATAACATAAACACACATAAACATAGGATTTGAAAAATAGAAAGGGGAAAGGAGGAGCTGCAAGTGGGGTGCACGCAAATCTGACTGTCCTAAATACGATAATGCATACAAAACACTCAAAACCAGTGTGGTCAGCTTGGTTCTATTAAAGTCCAGGATTTCAATATCTCTCTACTTGAGACTATGATTGGTCTTGCAAAATGAATGTTACTGAATAACTAACTACAGCTTAGTCAGAGAGATCTTGAATACACAAGCAGAGAGATACTGAAATCCTGGACTGTTGGTGGCCTTTATAGTACTAAATTAACTAGTATGTAATACTGAATTGTAAAAGTAGGTATGGAGGGACTTGGAAAGAACAACATATATAACTATGGGCCCTATTCTATTAGCTGCTTACAAATGCCGCAAACTCTCAAATTTTCCGGCAGGTGTTTTTTTTTTTTAAATAATTGTTTAGATGTATTCTATTGACTCCAGCTCACAAATCCCGACCTCAAGGCTGAACTCGTAAAGCCTGCCTTTTTAAGTCTCCTTTCAGGGGGGCTGATCATATGAGCTGACAATATTTTAGCAAGCCCACACAGCCAATAGTAAATGAGACCTCATCATGACATCACTAAAACATGGAAGTTACACGTAATCTGCAATCAGAGGCTAAGAATTAATTAGTGCCAGTAAGTAATATTTGCCGGTCTGGCTCGCAATCAAGCACTCTATAAAACGCATTAGATCATCTGTTCTAGTCCATGTGGGTTTGATGATATGTATTAATCCCTTATGTCCTGGGATCGATATTTCTCAGAAATAACAGTTAGAAATTATCAGCCTTATTAAATTGCGATTCAGTAAATTTAAAAGGGCTCTATATAAGCACATAGCATATTTTATTTACAGAAGTGTTTAGTTAGTGAAGACCTTGCTTTTGGATAGAAATATACTAACTAAAAACTTCTGTAAAAAAATATGCTGTGTGCTGAAATAGAGCCCTTTTAAATTTACTGAATCGCAATTTAATAAGGCTGAATATTTTTAAATGCATGTTTGTAAGTTTGAGACTGTTGTGCAATTAATTCTAATGTCTTTCCATGCCTCCCACACTTTTAAAGTACAGTATTGTGTGTTTAATTGCGGATACAGCTCTAATAAGTATTTGATGAAGCCCTTGTGAGTCCTATTTAGTACTCTTAATATTTTTGACAGAAACATGATACTTTTTTCAGTTATTGGTCAGACTTTATATGTGAGCTAGAGCTACGGGTCTAATAGAATATCCATTTTTTTGTAACTTGAATTATTTAGAGCTCAGAATATTTGAGCTGTACTAAAAACAATGGAGTTTTAAGCCCGATTTTGCATCTTTGGCTAGTGATTGTGGGCGGGGAACTCGTAATCGGATTGCGAGTAGCTAATAGAATATGAATATAGAATATGTGGCAATATTAACAGCAGCTTTAAGTGTGAATACGTTTAAAAATTGGGCGATAGAATAGGGACCTATCATAGGTTGGTATCAAAGTATAAATAATGGCAGCATAACTTGTATGTACTTGGAAAGAAACAAGTACAAAACTATAACTACTTTACAAGTGGCATTGCTACTAATTAAGCTTTCGTTCTATAGCTGTTGCTCAACTTGATGAACCTTACTAATAATTTACAGATGTGCATTATGGGAAATCTTATCAGTGTTAAAGGCCCCTCTTTATTTTAAAAAGGAAAACAAACACTGCAATGACTGCTACCGCACAGCATAACTGAAAATAATTGTACATAAATTAAAAACTTTCTTTTTTTTTTTACTTTCTAAAACTGTTTTTGCCAGTGATGTCTAACTCTATAGAGCATACTATAAACATGAGTTCAGTGGTTGTTTAATACAAATAAATAGAGATTCATTAAGTGATTGTGAGGGGCTACAATGCATTTTAAAGGGCCATTGTACAATTAAAATAAGTATGTCTGACTGAGCCCAATTAAACTGGAAAAAGTCTTTAAATCTTTTTTTTTTATTTGAAATATAGAATACAATTTGAAGCCTTTTTGTGGATTCAGATAGGATGTCAGCAAAGGGCACCTTCCCTCTCCCTCATATAGGGTCAATAAAGGCGTCTTGTTTGCCCTGATCTGTAACCTGCCCCTTGTTCACTGAAAAGCTACTATGACATTTTCATGAGAAAATGCTTTTATGCTCACGACTTAGGCCCTCATTCAATTGCAATTTGGCCAATTGAATAGGGCTCTAAATAAGCACATAACATATATTTTTTAAAGAAGTTTTTATTTAGTAAACATCTATCCAAAAGCAAGGTTTTCACTAACTAAAAACTTCTTTAAAAAAAATATGTTATCTGCTTATTTAGAGCCCTATTCAATTGGCCAAATCGCAATTGAATGAGGCCCTTAGACACCTGCAAATATTGCAAATTACAAAAGCTGCTCTTTGCATGAAAAAATATTAGTAAAAATACAAATATTTTCACACTTCATTGAACCTAACAGGAAATGCAGACAACATACTTGTAGATCTCATTGGCTGGCAGAGGGTTTCAGCCTCTAATTTAGGTGATTGCCTCCACCCCGATAAGGTCATAAACTGTAAAGTGGCGGTTTGGCTGAGATACAGGTCTTAATGGCTTTAAAGACTATCAGCCTTATTAAATTGCGATTTAGTAAATTTAAAAGGGCTCTATTTAAGCACATAGCATATTTTTTTTACAGAAGTTTTTAGTTAGTTAACTTCTATCCAAAAGCAAGGTCTTCACTAACTAAAAACTTCTGTAAATAAAATATGCTGTGTGCTTAAATAGAGCCCTTTTAAATTTACCGAATCGCAATTTAATAAGGCTGTATCTTATTAGAGAAAAGGCCAAGCAATCATTCATGGACTACCAATTTAAAGTGAAACAACTTTAACACAGCAAGTCTACAGTCAATGTTGATGCAACTTTATGCCTGTAAATTTAGCACTGCATGCTAGACAAAGCCACCTTCCTTTATTGACCTTAGAGTGGACAGAGACCAACGGCAGCTGGGTCTGACTGAAGTTAATGTTAAATATTGCTTTTTAAATAATTGAATATTAATTTTATAATTGCCTAATTAACACATACAGCTCCCGTCAGAGCACTACAATGGTGCTTTAATCTTATTTGAAGTGTTCAAATAGCGCACATACTACATACAGTAGAGGAGCTACCAGTGGTAAGGGTGGTGCAGTGCACTGGAGCCCTCATTGGCCTCACTCCCCCCTGGCTGGAAATTGGTCCATGTCTATTTAAAAAAAGAGCATTTCTACTAAAGCTCTAAGTGGAGCAGTTCAGCATGCTGGGGTGTGTATCAGGGAAGAGGTGAGAGAGCAAGGGCTGGATGATAGCAAAGTTCAGGGAGGATGGGTTATGTGAGGAGGAGCAAAGGAGAGGTACTATGTGAGCTTGGGTGCTGTGTGTTGTGGATATTGAGAGTGACTGGGAAGTGAAGACTGCTGATTAATATATATTTATTTTTTATATGTATATATGTTTGTATGCATATATGTGCATGTGTAGGGACTGGATGCTAGGTGAAGATGGCTGCTGAAATATATGTGTGTGTGATCTTGCACTAGCCCTTTAAAGGACCACTGTTGTTTTGTATTTGAAATATATTATTTTGAAGAACTACATTTAAAACCCTGTAACATGTATTTAGTATGGAAAATAAAAATAAGTGTGTAATATATTACTGTTTATACGCAATTCTTACTGTGTGATCCACACTTCCTGAGGTGGGAGTAGGCTTTAATTACACAGGAACTCTCTATTTAAACAGGGAAGTTGGTCCTATGAGGGCAGACAACATTACATGATTTCAGGATCTCTCTGGCTGGGCTCAGGTGAGTTACTCAGCTTTCATTATGATTAATTCACCTGACCTCAAGCAGGGAGGATACTAAATCCCAGACTGTAGACCATGCCGAGTTGCCACCACTGATCTAAACAATAGGAATATCGAATACACAAATGTATATTGAAAAAAAATTGTTTACAATGACCCACACTTCTGGTATAGTAATCCACTAAGAAAGTAAAATGGATACCTGCAGAAAAGAATAATTTAATATAAAATATACATTTAAAAAAAAAAACTTTATCCATTATACAGTTTAGTTTATTCAAGGAATCACATAGAATTTTTTTTTTGATACAGTGGTCCTTTAATTTAACAGTTTTAACCAGACAATGTGGTGGACCCAGTCTCTACCAGGTGTGCATTTGTATGAGAGGTCCGAAAATATATATTATTTATGTGTCAGATTATATTTAAAATGATATGTATTAGCCTCAATGCAAGCAGATTCACTTAACTTATTGTAATAATTATGATATAAAGTAAGTTCTTATTTAAAAACTCATTAGTTGCAGGTCTTTGAACGAACCATATCACTTGGTTTCTTAACTCTAACCCTCAAGGACTACTTATAGGCCATGTCTTAAAGCACCACCATAGCACCCTTTTTGCAATATGTAATTTTAAAGAAACCCTTCTTTAGACAGTATTACAATATATGCTATATATTTTTATACTAATAATAAAGTTTATACTTTATTAATTGATAAGTGCAAATATTCTGCCCAGTTTCTTCAATAGATTATATCAGGCTTGTCCATTGTTTGCCATGAGGGGCCAGATTCAGATCACATTCTCAGGATTTTTTGAGTGTAGGTGTGATTTATTTCCCATGCACATACCTCCTGAAAGGGTCAAACTACACTTAAAATAGGCTAAAAGATTTTATTAAAAAAAATAATAATAATACAGTCAATTTATATGTAATTATATTGCTGAGATGGGAGAAGAGTTTGCATACATAGGATATTTGTATCTGCACAATGGGGTTGTAGCATCTGCAACTGCATTAGGCGTAGGGCGAAGCTCGTTAGGACACAACTTCTGGGAAAATAACAGTGTATGAAAGTTATTTAGCTTTTGCTGTCAAAAATATATTTTCATTATCAACCTTAGTTATTTAAAATACCATATAGAAAAAAGGGACCTTAGCGGTCACTCAATATGTAGCCTCCATCCTAGGATAACATTGGTAAACCTGGATTATATGGGAGGACAGAGAAAACCATTGGGATCTATCCTGTTATGGTGTCGGGACAGGTCCGCCGCTGCAGTGCGGACTCCAACCGCTAGATGGCGCTGCTGCTATTTTGCGGCGCTGCTGATATTTTGCAGCGCTGCCGATATGTGAGAGAAGTTCTAAGCTTAGATTGTTAGCCTAACCCACATCCTAACACTCACTCTAACAGTTTACCTAAGCCATGACTCTATGATATGGCACCAGAATATCGGCAGCGCCATCTAGCAGATGCTCACCACCACTGCTGCTGCCTTGTGCTGCGCCAGCATAACAGGATGGACCAAATCATGTCTCAGGGAACCTTTAAAAAGCTATAATATATGGCTAATATTGCTTGAACATAAGTAGGTTTGTAAAATATGTTGGAGCCTGTAAATGACCCACCTGTGCTTATCCGTAAATGTTGATCTTTTTGGGAACCAAGCAAGAAATGCTGTGAGAGAATATATCCAGGGTTACAATCTCCAGTCCTCAAAGGCTGGTATCACACCGGATTTTGAGGATCTCCTGCTTGAATTCATGGGGGACAAACATCCTGCTTTAAAGGGACATTAAATATATTTGATAATGTGGAACAATATGTTTCTTTGAAAATGAAGCTCCTGAAGCAGAATAAACAGTTTTGAATATGTAGCTGTTTTGGGGGTTTGTCCCTGTCAGCCAATGTGCTGCAATACATCTGTATGAGTCATAAGTGTCTGCCAATTATTATTATCTTATCTATTATTAGCGCTGTACAGGGGTTGAGTACATGGCAAAAAACAAACTTAACACCTTTTAAAGAATGGAGGGCCCTGTTTTTGAGCTTGTTTCCTATGCACTAACACAAGATTGAAAACTTGCAAACTTACAATCGAAGAGATCTAGAGTCGTGAATACTCTCTCTCACGAAGAAATATTTCCAGTGGCATTTCCTGATAGTTTCCAATAAGTTTTGACAAGTTTTACAAAATCTTTTTTTATTAAAAAAAGAAAATGTTGTAATGTTTAAAACGTGCAGTTTCAAACGCATTACAGAAAAAAAAACATTCCATGTCACTTCAAGTGCCTGTGATCACATATAAATATACAGAAATGACAGGCCGCCTCTAGCCCACAAGCACTGGCATTGGATACACCTGTAATATATGAACATTTGTACCATGAAATGATGCTGCAGTCAAGTTTATATTATGAGACTTAACATGCTCCCTCCAAGTTCAGCGAGTAAATTAAGAAAATAAGCGATGTATGGTGGATGTAGTGGAAACTTTATTCTATTCTTTGCCTCTCATTGACGGCCTTAGCAATCCCGCAACTTGCATGCCTCGCAATGAGTACCTATGGCACTCATCGCTCCCCCCTCCCCCCTCTATTTTACGGTCCTCTTGATACTTTTCACATCCCTAAGTGCAAGACTGTAAATTTGTCACTCTTGTCGCTCATTGTGAGCTTCTTCACACCCCTGTGTCTCTTTCCCCCTCTCCCTCCCCTGTGTCTCTTTGCCCCCACTCCCTCCCCTGTGTCTCTTTGCCCCCACTCCCTCCACAGAGTCTCTTTCCCCCCCACTCCCTCCCCAGAGTCTCTTCCCTCCCTCTCCCTCCCCAGAGTCTCTTCCCTCCCTCTCCCTCCCCTGTGTCTCTTTGCCCCCCTCTTCCTCCCCTGTGTCTCTTTGCCCCACTCTTCCTCCTCTGTGTCTCTTCCCCTCACCTTCTTCCCATAGTCTCTTCCCCCCACTTCCTTCCCAGAGTCTCTTCCCCCTCTCTCACTCCCCTGTGTCTCTTCCCTCTCACTTGCAGACTTTTTTTCAAGCCTGCAAGACTTGAAACTTAAATTGGTTTTGCACCAAGCCTTGCAGGCCTTAAAAAAAATTGCGGGTTTAAAGCCACCATTTTTTTTCAAGGCCGTAACTCGGCAGCCATTGGGAGGCCACCAGAAGACACCAAGGGCCTCATTCAATTGCGATTTCACCAATTGAATAGGGGTCTAAATAAGCACATAACATATTTTTTTAAATACGTTTTTAGTTAGTGAAAACCTTGCTTTTGGATACATTTTTACTAACTAAAAACTTCTTTAAAAAAAATATGTTATGTGCTTATTTAGACCCCTATTCAATTGTCCAAATTGCAATTGAATGAGGGCCCAAGTGAATAGCAAATTATCTTTCAACCTGACTTATGGACTCCCTGCCATAAGTGAGGTTGGTTGCTAATTTTTTTTTGGCCGTCTCCCAACGGCTTCCGAGTTACGTGTTGGAAAAAAAATGGTGGCATTTCTGGTCGGAGGCTCTTTTGTGAACCTTGTAATGAGTGCCTTCGGCTCTCATCGTGGGCCTCGCATTAAGCGCCTTTGGAGCTCATTGCGACCCTTGCAGGCCTCCCCCATCTAAGTTGCGGCCCTCACGATGAGCATATATATATCGATCGGCATATATAACGGCTAGTGCATTCATTAGGTCATTACCACTCCCTGTTGAGACAGAAATGTCAAAAAAAATATGTAAAGCCTGCAATAAAGAAGAATTGCATACAAAAGTGAAACTTTCAAAACCCCAAAAGTATTCAGTAATACGTAAAATTGTAAAGAAAACTTACTGGCAATCAGCTGTGCAACTCCCTGAACAAAATGAAACCATCCTTTCTCAATATTTTAGAATGAGGAATAGAAGAATGTACTACTGGATACAAGATAAGATTAAATATTTGTTGTTGCTGATCTTTCGTTCAGTCGTGTCCGACTCTTTGTGACCCTATGAACCACAGAATGCCAGATACATCTTGAATATGGGTGTGCTAATCCATACGGTTTTCATGGCAAAGATACTGGATTGCCAGTTCCTTCTCCAGTGGACCCCAATTTGTCTGACCTCTCTCATATGACCTGACCATCTTGAGTGACTTTCTGCTTTCTTGCTATAGCTCACAGCTTCATTGAAGTACACATCCATTTTCACCACGACAAAGTAGCAATCCAGAAGGGGTATTAAATATTACTTCTTTATTTTTCATGCAAGAAAATGTTTTTTTTTCTCATATTTAAAATATACTCTTTATACTCAATACAACATGTTAGACTTTTCTGTGCCTATTGAGAACAGGCTATAAGTCTAGAAGCTGACATTCGCTCTGTTCAGATACAAAATAGTAAAATTCTGACACATGTCCATAATGAGTGAGAGACCAAATTTACTTTAAAACCAATCTTTATAATATTCTCATTAAAAGAAAAAAGGAAAAACTATAATTAAAAAAATGGTAAAATCAGACGATTAAAACTTTAAAAAAAAATGTCTCCAGGGTGTTCCTGCCTAACAATGTATTATCAATAAAATAAGAGCAAGTGATATTACACCAATCTTTAGCCTTAGCAATAGGCGAAACACGTGTCAGGCCATTAGTGATGATGTCAGTCATCAAAGCTCCAGGGTGTTAGAGCCTCAAGTTGTCATAATTACAAAACAGAGCTTTTCATGAAAAACAAATGCAGTCAAAATTACTAACCGGTTTCTTTTCCAAGAGGGTAATTAGAATTAATTTGCAGGAATTTGGGTCAACAACCATTTAATACCGCTCCTATAATATTATTATCATAGTGCTGAACAAGGGTTAAGTATGAGGCAAAACAAAAATTGACTTCTATATGAGAAGCCATGAAAAAATTATGCAGCTATTTCTTAAGCTTTAATGGAGATTGTGTTTGATAATAAGACTGCTTACTTGTTATAAAAAAAATCAGTACTTTGGATGAAAAAGAGAGGTTAAATGTCCTAATAAAATATTCCGTACAACTATATAGGGTCTGTTTCAATGTTATACACACTTTTTCCCCGTTATACATGAACATCATTTATATGGAAACTAGCGTATTGCCCCTCAAAAAATGACGTCAATGAGATGTGTATGTTTTAAAAGTTGTTTAGTTATTAATATACATATGGAATTGTAAGGTAGCTAATGTTGTTTTCTGTGTACTACTGAAATATAGAATTCAAATTAATAAATGAATTTACATATTTTTATGCATTGTGTTGAAGAGCTGGCAATCTGTGTTGATGTTGCAGCAGCATTAGTGGTGTGGAGGTGCTGTGTAAGCGTGATGAACGTGTGCAGTGTAATAGTGTGCGTGCGGGATCCGAAACCGTTAACGTAGCTGTGTACTTCCACATTATCCTAAAGTGGCGGATAATGTGTGGTATGCGTCTTAGCGGATTATCGGTACGTGTTTTCCGTGGTTATAGTGCTGTAGCCTGGTTTTCGTTTTGTTCGTCCGGCATTTTTTCTGCGGCGCTCATTGCCAAAGTACTACGGTTTAACGGCGCTCATCGCTAAGCCCAATAAAGTACTACGGTTTAACAGTAAATTTGTTTGCCACACAACATGACACTACATTTGTCCCTTTTTTTTTCTTAAAATAAATACAATTTTTTTTTTATAAAATTTTTATTTTTGTAATTTGCAACTTATTTTTCATCAAATGCGTTGGTTTAGGCGGGAAATCCGATGTTGCGCGAGACAAAGTCGTTAAATCTGTGTTAATGCGTAAATCTGTAATTGCGTTTTGTAAAATGTACTCGCTACTGTCTTTTTACTCATTGCGCGGTTAATCCGCATCCTTTATCTCGTTGTTGTCAAACACATACGTCTGTGGCTGTGTTTTACGCAGTTCGTAGTAGTATAGCCTCGTTTTCATTTTTTTCGGCGGCCATTTTTTTCTCGCTTAGCCGATTTTCGATCTTTGTAACTCGGCTAAATCGCTGTAAATCTGAGTTCCAAGTCACTTCTAGACGTCCTGCCTGGTTCCCCATGCTGTAAGTGACCTTTATTTTATTTTTTAGTGTGTATTTAGTGTTTTTTTTTGTGTTTTGGTTCCGCCGCTTATGTCGTAATTTTTTTCAGCTCGTATTTTTTTTCTAAGTGCTACGATTTAACGGCTCGCCTCGCCTGCAATGAGCGCCTGCGGCGCTCATTGCCAAAGTTCTACAATTTAAGGGCTCGTCTCGCTGTGCGAGGCTCGCCGGGGGATGAGCGCCTGTGGCGCTCATCGCTAAGTCGTACGCACTACGCAACAGAGCAGTTTAACGGCTCGCCGGGCGATGAGCGCCTGTGGCGGTCATCGCTAAGTCGTACGCACTACGCAACGCAGCGTGACGACGAATCGTAGTTAGACAATTATAATATGTGATAAACAGTTAATTTGTCAATGCATTCTTGTTAATTAAAATTGAGTATTGTTAACAATTAAAACTAATATATCTGAGCAATGAATCCTTAGCAGAACCGATACTTTGGGGCTTTGATCACATCCCTTAATTACAATTATACACTTTCTCCCAAGTAAGAATTAATAGGACTATTGGTTTGGGTCCTTGTAATACAACTTGCTCAGTTTCCTAAGGAATTGTAAACAAATATCCTCCATACAAAGTAAGAATGACTGAGTAATCAGCTTTGGAAATTGATTGGTACAAATAGACAAGTAACTTAGATTCTGTTCTTAGTGGGAATCTATCAGACCAACCAGTCTGTATAAAGTAATACTTACCTTTGGTTGTGAAGTTGAAACCAAGGGGCCTCAATCTATTAACGGCCGTAGGAGATGCGTGGCCGCAAGGACTGTCCGTAAGCTACGTCCGTATTCTATTCCCTTGCGGCCGAGGGCTCCGGACGGCACCCTCTTATCCCTTGCGGCCGCCGGTGCTGCAGGTAAAGCCTTTGATCTTATGCAGCTGCAAGAGTTTCGGCCGCAAGAAAGCCAAGGTCGCTATTTAAATGCTAAGCGCACTCTTCCGTCAAAGCCGTACATAATTTGCTAAAACCAAGCCGCAGCTTACTTACAACAAAAAGGTCCCGCAAGGACCATCCTGTACTTTGATGAGACGTGAAAGTGATTGGAGGTGTTAGAATTAATTGCACAACATTCCTCTTCACTCAAATCTAAAAATCATTTTTATTGGAATTCATGTTCAATTTCCGTTTCCGAGTCCCACGGGCTTGGAGCTTATCAGACCCGCAACGGCTGCTGGGTTAGCCTTCGTCAAGTCCGTAAATAGGTGAAATAGACCCACGGGTCGCAAAGGGCTTACTTCAAGGGGGCTTAAGGGCTTAAGCCATCCTGTACTTTTATTAAAAGTGAAAGTGATGTTTGGTCTTAGAATTATTAGCTCAACATTCCCCTAGACTCAAATCTGCAAATAAAGACATTTAATTTCATGTTCAATCTTCGTGTTCTATCTATCATTCAAGCCCGCACGGGTTTGAATAACAAGCTACGGGCTTGGAAGACAATCGCCATCCAAGCCCGCACAGGCTCGAATAACGAGCTACGGGCTTGGAGGACATTCACCCTCCAAGCCCGCACAGCCTTGAATAACGAGCTACGGGCTTGGTCATTGAAGCCCGTGGGACTTAGATGGATTTTAAACCTAAAATCAAAGATTATAATTTGGCGATGTGCAAGCTTGAGAATGTTTTGCTAATAACCCTCATGTCCCCCATTGTGTTTCCCATCATTTACAGTGCTTTATCTTGCTGGATTGAATATATATTTGCTTTTACAATGCTTTGAGTTTGCTGCCTTCAACCTCCGAACCCATACGGGTTTAACAACGATGAGCCCGCAGGACTTGGAAAGGAAAATAAACCGGAATTGAAATATTGGATTTGTCCCCCATTATGTTGCCTATCATTTACAGTGCTATCTTGAATTTATATTTGCATTTACAGTTTTCAGACTTTGCGGCCTTGAAACACGTTTTACGGGCGCAAGGGAAATTCTTGCGGCCGATTGCATAATTTGCGGCCGGCCAAAGGGGGACCTCCTTGCGACGCCGTCCATTTGAATAGCAGCGTAGCCGTAGCGCTACACAGGGCAGTAAGATGGCTGCAAGGAATCGCGGTATGGTGGCCATTTTACCGCCATTAATAGAATGAGACCCTTAGATAGATCTTATGTAGTGAATAAGACACATTCAGCCTTATTAATTTGTGATTCTGCAAATTTAAAAGGGCTCTATTTAAGCACACAGCATTTTTTATTTACAGAAGTGTTTAGTTAGTGAAGACCTTGCTTTTGGATAGAAGGTCACTAACTAAAAACTTCTGTAAACAAATATGCTGTGTGCTTAAATAGAGCCCTATTCAATTGGCCAAATCGCTATTTAATAAGGCTGATGGTGATTATTGTGAGGTCCTGGAAAGGCATCCACAGTTTTAGCTAATTGAGCAGTGGCTGATAGAGCCTGCAGTATAAACAATATACACTTGTGCCCTTCTCCATAATACTGTCTAATGATCAGCACGATGATCTCATGAATTTTAATATTGGAAGTGACAACATATGCTAAATATTTAAAGTCACAAAGACTTATTCAATTAGCTACTTGCAAACGCCTTGAACTCGTAAATTTGGCTTTAGGTGTTTTTCATAAATGTTTATATGCATTCTATTGACTTAAGAATTCTTTAGTGCCAATAAGTAATATTTGCAGAATATGTAGCAATATAAAGACTGATTTTAAGTGTGTATAAATTTACAAATTGGGCGATTGAATCGCGCCCACCGTATACCAAATATTGAAATACAGGACTATTTATGATTTGAGATATATTAGTACACACACTAGATGAGAGAAACAATTCTGTTCTTTATGAATAAACTAGTAACTTGCCCATCATGAATGACATGTCATATGTTATGTTCAGTTGTCTGTGCTGTCTCTCTCTCTCTCTCTGCTGTCTCTCTTTGTGCGTCCTCTGCATCTCTCTGTGCACCCACGCCTTCTCTCTGAGCCCTCTCTCTATAGGCACTCTCTCCCTCTCTCTGTGCGCCCTTTCTCTGTGCGCCCTCCCCGTGTGCACTCCCTCTCTCTGTGCGAGCTCTCTCCCTCTCTCCGTGCAGCCTCTACGTGCGCCCTCTCTCTATCCGTGCATCCTGTCTTTCTGTGTGCCCTCTGTCTCTCTCTGTGTCCTCTATCTGCACTCTGTATGCTCTCTATCTCTCTCCCTCCCCCTCTCTCTCTCCTCACCCCCCCTCCCTCTCTGCCTCCCTTTCTCTCTCTCTCTTCCTTCCTCTCTCCCTCTCTCTGCCACTATCCCCCTCTCTCTCTGCCTCCCTCCCTCCTCCCTCTCCATCTCTTTTCCTGCCTCCTCTCTGTCTGCCTCTTCTTCCTCCACCTCCCACCCCCTCCTTCTCCATCCTCTCTGGCTCTCCTCCACCCTCTGCTGCGGTTGCGCAATTATACCACATTTCCCTGCAATCAGCATGTGAGTAACGCCTGGCAGAATGCATCTCGCAGGAGTTACTCACATCTGACAACTAATATGGTGGATTAGGGAACTGTATTTGGCTGTATTAGAACTGATGTGTGACTTAAATTTCAGTATACATCATTGTCCTATATATGGTCAATACATATAATGGACTAGATAGAATTATTATAGACCCAACCATACTATATATGAATGTAGTCTAATATTTTTCAAGATTCTAAGTATTGAATGCAACAACAGTAAAATAATGAGTATTAGATTGCTTTCGGTAATAAAAATCCAAATATATAATGAATAGTCCTAGATTATAAGAAATCTACCGTATTCTCAGTGAGGATTTAGAAGGACAACTTTCTTAGAATCCCATATACTTATTTCTTTTGAATTTTTAACCACTTAAAATACTCACTATTCAAGGATATATGATCATGTTTGGAATTTGACCGTATTTTTGGGACCTCTGTGTTTGGAACATACCCAATGAATACATTTAATTTGGATTCTCAATCCCCATGGAGCCAAAGTGATACATTGTTTACTGGGCTGTTCATATTGATTCAGCTCTGAAGCAAATTAACTACCAATAATAATAATTGCAACATAGCTCTAAACAACATAAATTGATATATTGTATATAAAGATTGGTGCAATACCACTTGCTCTTATTTTATTGTGTTTCTCTGGATAATACACTGCTAGGCAGGCTCTAACACACTGTAGACATATTTTTTAAGTTTTAATAGTCGGATGTTTATATATATATATATATATATATATATATATATATTTTTTTTTTTTTTATTTTTTTTATTTAGTTTTTCTTTCTTTTGTTTAGAATATTATAAAAGTTGGTTTTAAATGTATCCAGTGAAATACTGCATGTGACGTGAGCTGGCTTGGTGGGTATGTAGGCAATCCGCAAACATATCAACCGTGGTCATGGGTAAAACATGTGATTTATCAGACTTTGAAAAGGTGACGGTCATTGGTTTTTGGGCCAAGGGTGGATGTATTTCTGAAACGGCGCAGTTTGTGAACTGTTTGCATGGTGCTGTAGGAGGGTCTACCGTGACTGTACAAACTGCACAATTGTGAATAAACATTGACAAAACTACAGAGCGCAACATGCCATTGATGTCAGAGGTGAACGTCGGCTGCGAAGGTGTGTGAGGGCCAACTGACATGCTACAGTTGAGCAAACGATCACGGGGGCTATGTGTGTCTAACATGACAGGAGAGCGAATCCTATTGTGTTAGAGGCTCCAACAGGGGGGTCACTGCTCCCATGTTGACGAGGGTTCATTGTCAGAGATGGCTTCACTTGGCACAACAGTACCAAAACTTGACCTTCTCTGATGAGTCACCTTTTCTGCTCCATCAACTGGACCGACGTTGAAGTGTCAGGTGCCATTGTTGGAAGAAAACAAGCTGGTGGTGGCAGTGTTATGGTCTGGGGAAGGTTTTCTTGGCATTGTCTGGGTCCACTCATACCTCTGGAAGACACAGTCAACTGATTGGGTTATCTATCCATCCTTGAAGATCAAGTACATCCATACCTGTTGACAGTCTTCCCTGGAGTGAATAGGATCTTCCACAAGGACAATGCAACATCCCATACAGCCATAATTTTTCAAGAGTGGTTGAAGGAGCACAACAAAGACTTCCAAGTACTTCCCTGGCCTCCAAATCCCCCTGACTTGAAACCCAACGAGCACCTGTTGGACCTCCTTGATTGCCATGTTCTCCGTATGGATCCTCCACCGCACACTCTTCAGCAGCTGTCGGATGCACTGCAGTCTGCATGGCTCCAGATACCATTGCCAACCTTCCAGCATCTTACTGACTCACTACCACACAGTCTAGCTGCTGTCCGTGGTGCACACAGTGGTTATTCAAGATATTAACTGGTGGTCATAATAATGTGACTGGACTGTGTGGAAATCAGAATGACTCAATAGCCAAAGATGGAGGGGCTCTATATAGTTAGCAAAAACAAGACCTGGAGCTGACTGGAGCTCCAACCATGAGCTTCTTTTTGCAAATTTGAGAATTAAACTGAGGAAAAGAGGGAAAATCATCAGACCAAGCAGATACAAAATAAATAAAATTCCCTGTGAATATGCAGTGGAAGTAAAGAATAGATTTAAGGGACTAGACATGGTAGTTAAAATACCCAAAGAACTTTGGGCAGAAATTTTGTGACATTGTCCAGAAAACAGCAACAAAAAATATCCTCAAAAAAAATAATACTACGAAGGCAAATTGGCTGTCTTGCAAGGCTTTGAACATAGTCCAGGAAATAAAGAGAAAGGTAATGGAGATAGGAAAATATTTGTACAACTGAATGCGACATTCCATAGGCTAGTAAGAAAAGACAAGGAGACTTTCTACCATGAGCAATGTAAAGAGATGGAAGAAGAATGGAAACTTAAGATAACTCTTAAAGAAAATTGGGGCTCTCAAGAGAACTTTTCATGCCAAAGAGTTCATGATAAAATACAAAAATGGTAGGGACTTAACAGAAGCAGATCAGATAAAGAAGAGAAAGGAATACACTGAAGATCTATACGGGAAGAATCTTAACAGCATTGTTAACCTTAATAGTTTGTCCAATGCGCTGGTGCCAGACATCTTGGAGAGTGAAGTGAGATGGGCCATATGAAGACTTTCAAATAAAAATGCTGCAGGAGGTGATAGAACCCAAGCTGAACTATTCAAATCCTACAAAATAATGCTGTGAAAGTGCTGCTTGTCTTCTGCCAACAAATTGAAAAAGCTCAACAGTGGTCAGTGGACTGTAAAAGGTCAGTCTACATCCCAATGCTAAAAAAACAGTGCCAATGAATGCTCCAGTTATTGAACAAGCGCACTCATTTCACTTTCCTGCAAGGTAATACTTGTGCACCTGCAAGCTTGGCTCCAACAATACATGGGCAGAGAACTACTAGATGTGCAAGATGGGTTTCACAGAGACAGGGGCACAATAGATCAAATTTCCAATGTCCAATGAATGGTGGCACGTCTTTTGTGCGCTGGAGACCAGCGCGCCATCATCAGGGTGCCGAGAACTGCTCTCCTATGACGCTCTGCACTCCAGCCTGCATCCCAGCATATTTTCCGGTTGCTGCAGTCTACCAAGGCTAAGGTAAGGGGCTAAATATTTTTGGGGCAGTGAGACTGGTATGTGTAGGACCCTTACCTTAGCCTTGGCAGCCTCCAGTAAGCATGAGATGGGGCATATGTAGCAAATGGGATGTTGGCTGCCATTCTATATATTCTACTTAGAATTGCAGGCAGGAGCGCAGAGCATCATCAGGGTGCAATTATCGGGGCCCTGATGATGGCGCGCTGTTCTGCAGTGCTCGAAGGTCGGCGTGCCCCGATGGATAATAGAGAAAGCATGAGAGTTTTGGAAAAACATTTACTTTTGCTTCATAGACTATTATAAAGCCTTTGACTGCTTGGATCACAACAAAATGTGGCATATATATCAGATGGGTGTACCACATCATCTCATCCGCCTCCTGAGGAATCTGTATGTGGGCCAAGAAGCCACGAACTGGACATGGGACAACTGAATGGTTTAAGATCGGAAAAGGAGTGCAACAATGTTTTACATTTGTTTAAACAAATTATACACAGAATACATTGTGTAAGGCCAGGCTGGATGAATACAAAGCTGGAACCAATATTGCTGGTTGTAATATAAACAACCTCCGATACGCCGATGATACTACTCTGATTGCTGAAAGTGAGGAGGAACTAAAGGACTTATTGATGAGGGTAAAAGAAGAGAGTGCAAAAGCTGGCCAATGTTAAAAATATGAAGATCATGGCAAATGGCAAGCTCACTTCCTGCCAAATAGATGGGGAAGAAGTGGAAGAAGTGACAGATTGTATATTCATGGATCTTGGCAGATGATGACAATAACCATTTAATTAAAAGATGTTTGCTTCTGGGGATAAATGCAATGGCAAGTCTGGACAAGCTATCAAAAAGTAAAGATATTACACTATCAACAAAGGTCCACATAGTTACAACTGTGGTAATCCCAGAATAATATACAAATGTGAGAGTTGGACCATAAAGAAGGCTCAGTGCCATAGTATTGACACCTTTCACTTGTGGTACTGGAGAAAATTGCTTAGGGTTCCTTCGGCTGCAAGAACATTTAATCAGTCAATACTACAGGAAATAAAGCCAAACTGTTCCCTGGAGGTTATGATAATGAGGTTAAAGCTCAAATATTTTGGCCATATCATGAGAAGACAGAATTCCAGAGAGAAGGCTCTGATGCTGGGAAAGATTGAAGGCACATAAAGAAGGGTACAACAGGGGTGGAAATGAATAGATGAGGTAATTTAAGGAATGAACATGAACTTGAGGGAGCTAAGAGCAGCAGTGGCTGACAGATGTGCCTGCTATGCTGTGGTCCATAGGTTAATGGAGAGTCAGGAACAACTGAACAGCAACAACAAGCACTTTATCAGTTGAATGTTATTAAAAAATAGATTTTTCCTACAGTAAACGAGCACTGAGGTTTGCACTATGTATCTGTTAACTAGTCTTTTTGTTTCAACTTCAAATAAAAGATTCTGATCTTTGGTTAATGAGATACAATTGCCTTAATTACTTGATTAGCCTCTGAGGCATAGTGTCTATTGTCTTCCATCCATATTTTTGTGGGTGGATCAGAAAGGCCGACTGACTAAATATTGCAGATTTACAGTGGCATAATTTAATATTTTTTTATTAATAATTGATAAAATACTTGTTATTGCCTATCTGGAATATCTGCTGTATCATTTTAATAGGACAGATATAGCCCCATAGAAAGCATTTCTATGTCATGGGATGTTATTTTTTTTTGGTCTATATTTTGATTGTGGGTTTTAGGGATCATGGTTGTAATCTTGTCTGAATAGATGAGTTTTCAGAGATTGTTTGATCCGTGAAGAGTAGGGGAGAAAGTCTGTCAAAGCAAGGTGGGTGTGGACAACGCAAAACAAATCCTGTAAAGGAGTGTAGATTATGGTATTGATGAGTGGAAATGTGGTTACGGAAATATCTGGAGATTCGGATTAGATAAGAGGTTTAGATTGGTACAGTAACAATGTTATTGTCAAGATCTTGAACTTAATTCTGGTGTAAACCACTAAAGAGATTATCAGAGTAGAGCAACATATGGTATGGTGGACAAGCCTATCAGAAGTTCATATCATGAATCTATGACTTCAGTGGGTATTTAATATAAGCCATATTTTCAATCTACTTCCAGTGTCCCTTTAAGAGTTCTAGCTATATTTGTAACCTAATTGTACTACTGTATTATTCATAGTTAACATGATTTGATGCCTGTGGCTCAGAGAATGAAGCCCAAGGTGGCCAGAATAAGAAAGAGGTGCCACTGCGCGTTAGACATCACACAATTATATTCAGTTGCCCAAAACATAAATAGACTCCACAGGGGCGGCAGCAATCAAGGTAACAGAATAAACACCATACTGTTCGCAAATCTGTTTAATTTTAGATTTTAATTTACATGGCAACATTTGCCAAAAATTCATATTCTCAATGTCGTTTTTTTTTACTGTCTTTGAGTTTGCTTGAGATGATTACCGTTATTTCTAAGGACATTCTAGCCGCTAAAGAGTTAATTCCGTCAGTCTGCCAAATTACCAGCGCACAAAAGAGAGCGCTCCTAGCTAGAAAACTTGCAAATAAGGTTTCCCTGTTTACTTTCAAGGTGAAAGAACGCTGACATGTTTAGCAGAGCATCCAAACTACAATTAGTGAGGCCTACTCTTAAAGGCAGTACTGCTGCAATTACAAGCAGTTAGGCATTAATTAAAGAGCAAATTAAAGATACTCTCCCAGCAGAAATTGTATTTAAACATACATTGGAACATAAGGTTACAAAACAACTCATTAAGGTCTCGGTGCAACCTGCTCACCTGGAAACTTTCCAATTGAGCTAACCTTTAGCACCTGATGCGACTGTATACATGTATGTGTATCGAATACATACGTTCAGTCTATTTTGTATATTTGTAGCTTATTTGTGGCATTAAAATGGAGAAACTTCCTGCAGCATGTCTGCATACCACCCGACAATTCAAATGGCCTGGAGAGATCCATGATACATTGGTGGAAGTTGTGTGTGTTTGAGGGGTTTTTACATTTGTGGACTACTATTGCTGCAGTGAATGATGCAAGGGATCTGCTAGTGATAGGGAATACGTGTTGTGGCTATTTCAGGCTTATTCAATTATCTTTACAATGGTCCTCTGTTCTCTCATTCCCCACCCCTCTATTCACTGATAGCCAAGACACACCCCCTCATGGTTCCGCTCAGAGGATGCAATGTAACAAGCACAAAATGGATTCATGTACTCATAAACGCAGTCTTAGAAGTTTCAGATATTAACCAAAAATGCTCTATGCCCATGGCTTACACAGCTTCTGATATTGTTAGTTTGGTAGATACATGAGAAATACATGTCTGGAACTGCTATGGTCCTATAAAAAAAGGAATATTTCAAAGGTGAATAGGAACAGGGGAATTCCCCCTTAAAAGAAGAGCTCTGCCCATAAGTATAGGCCAACTCTGAAAGGCAAGTCTGGTCTGCTCTGTACTCCCATGTATGCTTTGGCCATAATGGTTGTCGTCTGTAAAGTTTCTTTTATATGAAAGAGCTCACTTTGAACTTTCAATATATAGAATAAGAAATATATTCTATTGTGCCCCTAACAGTAAACTGTGGTAGTTGGATTAGTTTCTTGTGTGTTCTTTTACAGCTCACATCATCATGATCCTTTAACATATGGACATATTGTAGGAGTAAAGAGAGAACGTCATAATTACATTATTGACAAGTGTTGCAAGCTTTCATGAGCAGATCTCTCCACTTATTGTAAAAGATTATGTATGTTTATCCTTAAGGGAGGCTGACACCTTTACTTCATTCTGAAGCCAATATCGTTTGAAACTCAATTATACTTTCCACACTTGGCATGGTTTAAACACAAAGTGCAAATCTTACTCAGTATGGTGTTTCCTGCACGACTTTCTTCAGTAAAAGCAATTCTGATCCAGATCAGCTTCAAATTAAAGCTAGATATTAATGAGGTCTCAGCAGCCCTTATTTTTGTACCCTGTGAAGCACAACAGAAAACACTGGAGCCATAGGGAAAACTAATACACATAAACATAAATTGATAAATGTTAAACTTTATATACATTAGTGACCTACTACATGTATCATGCTGCTGAAAGCGGTCCATAACAGGCTAGTACATCCAGTCATACAGAGCCTGTGTCTGCATATGCTTCAGGTGAGATACACATACAGGGACTGTATGTCTGATTTTATTCAGGAAAAACAGCTAATAGACACTTCTTGATAAAATAAAGTACATAAAGTAAATAGATACATAGGTATATTATATACCTAGTAACATCCAGGAACCTTCAATTTCCCTTTAAAATAAAGCCGCCATGGTTAGAGCAATTAATGCATTCCCTAGTAATATTCCTTGCATTAGAAATATAACAAGAACTCTTGGAGTCTGAAGGAGTCTAAAATGTGCTAGCCATTAAAGATATTAAAAGCCATATTACATTAAGGTAAATCATGTATTCTTTTTTAGCCATAACTTCTTACACTTCTTTTGAAGATATAATCTGAAGAAAATGAAAAATAGAATGATAGCAACACAAAGATCATTCATCCGGCTGACGAGATGATGCTAGAAACCTGACTGCCATATTTTTAAATGGTTTGTGTCTGACACACAGCTCATTAATAAATCCAACAAACACATATTTACTTATTAAAGACCTAATCTAGTTTAGGCGGCAAAAAATCATGTTTGTGAGGTATGTATAAGACTATTCTTAAAGGAAATGTTACTTTTGCTTGTGTCTGAGACAGTGGCAGAGCTACTGCTGGTGTATCAGGTGCAAAGCACTGGGCCCCCAAAAAGGGCAGGGTCCACAGATACTGGCACTAAATGAGCAATCTTAAGTATGGCAGGAACTGCTTTATAGAAAGGTAATGTCTGTTTGCCACTTTCAATACTCTTTTCCGCCCACCACCACCTTCCACCCCCTCCTGTCTCACGGCTGAAGACTTTGCCAGCCATTTTATGCATAACATTGAAAACATCCGCAACAAACTCTCCTCTCATCATGGCTCACACACTCCACCCTCTCAACTAACCGACAACACCCAGCCTTCTCCCTTCCCCAATCCCACTATGAACTGCTTTGACCCTACAACAGAGGACAAAATCTCCAGTCTACTATCATCCTCTCGCCTTACTACCTGTCCTCTAGAGCCTATTCCATCACACCTCAACGCTCCCATCTCTACCACACTAATCACAACCGTCACATACCTCTTCAACCTTTCCCTAAATACTGGCATAATTACACCAATTCTTAAGAAGCCCTCATCTGACTCTGACGTTACATCTAACTCCCACCCTATCTCTCTACTTCCCCTGGCTTCCAAGCTACTGGAGTGGTTTGTCTACAATCACCTTACCCACTTTATTTCCTTTGACTCCCTTCTTGACAACTTCCAAGGGATGGAAAGAAATGTTGCAAGGTGGGGCCCAAATTATTTTGCATTGTGGGCCATCCATTCACTAGGACCCTCGCTGGTGTGAGGATTTTCATATCTCTGAACTTCAACATATTGTGCTTTGGATCCCATTGATTTAAAATGAAAACACAATTAACAGCTCTACATGAGTCCTTGTTCACACTTCTTTTTAACTCACATGTTGTTTGTCTTAATTTTTTTCAATTAATAAAATGTATTTTGCATGCAACAAAAACTATCATAATATTTAAGACATACTCTTAAATACATGACCTAAGTTTTAGACTATAATGTTTTTTAAATATTTTTTTTTATTTTACTTTTTTTACCCTAATAACATACTGAACTGGAAGGATTACATGCATGTCAGCTCTTAGACACTGACAGATCCCCGCTAAAAGTAAGATTACAAATAAATGATCAGCTTCACATCTGCTAGTGCTGTTTATCATATATAGGTGTTCCCCGGGTTAAGGACAAGATCTGTTCTGAGGATGTTCTTAAGTCGGATTTGTATGCAAGTCAGATCCCTGATGAATAATAATAATACTATAAAGGCTCAAATGTGGTAATAATAATACCCTTGTACTGTAATAATAACTATTGGGGTCTTTCTTTTAATTCAAACAAATAGAACATAAAAAAATCATACAAAAAGCCTTGGGAGCCCGTTCTTTAGTAAAGCGGGGGACTGCTTGTATTCCCATGCGTATGAAGTGACCATTTAAACAAACGTATTGAAATATATATTTGTGGAGAAACATGTCTCTATCTCTGAGTATACTTTTAAAGGCGGGGCAGCAATGAACTGATGACAGAAGAAGAATGTATAGTGTGTAGATGTGATTTCACATTTATGTCTTTCAGGAATTCTTTGCTGACTCAAGTGACTTATAAGTGTTTTGCAATACACTGGTCATTCAACATCAAGAACATCGCCTGCTCATCTACAAGCTCCAGATCTCCAGATGCCTAAGAACAGTAAGGTGACACAGAGAGAGCACAGCAACCAGCATGTCACAGAGTCGGTGGCCGACCTCTTGGCTCATGAGGAACCTATAGACCACAAGGCTAGCGCCTTAAATGTATCTGGAGAAGGCGCCCCTGGGAAACAGCTGGAAGATGCCACAGAAGTCGAGGACAGGCCGGCCTGGAATAGCAAGTTACAGTATATTCTGGCACAGATCGGATACTCTGTGGGCCTGGGCAATGTGTGGAGATTTCCATACCTTTGCCAGAAAAATGGAGGGGGTAAGTAACTTCTGAATCTAGCATGAAATACAATTGTGGTTGGTTTTTATTCAATTTTTTTTTAGTGGAAACGTTTAATAATTGATAAAATACATGAAAAGATCCTCTTTCTCCTAGATACATTAAAATTATTAACTAAATCTCACATAACAGGGTGATACGAGGAAAGAGCATGACCAGTTGGTAGACATAAGAATGACAACAGAAGATGAAAAGCTTTAACCAACTAGGAATACTCTTCCTGGTTATTACTTCCATTGTGTGAGTTAAGTTACTAGCCGAGAGGGAGGCTCTTTTCTTATAGTTTATGGTTAATACCTTGAGATGGGAGGGATTAGATTATAATTAACGTTGTAAATGAGAATTGTCAGGGCATCGAGCAAGCATTGACAGATTTATTAGTGGGAAGCTTTAGGGTGAGAATACTAATGTTAAGAGACCACTGAAATGATATAATGTATTATATGCTCTAATGACGTCTTTCATTGTTAAATACTAGACTTTGTTTATTGTTGCCAGACATTTTTTGGCTTTGTTCCTAACATGATTAGACTCCTGGAAGGAACTGTGTTTTCAGATAACATGTCTATTCAATTTTATTGAAAACCACCACTATTCATTGGCATTTAACAACAGGACTGAATAGAGTAAGCCCCAGTGGGATACCCCCCTCCCCTTATGATCAGACAGACTAGCAATCTATGATACAAGTTTCCACATTACAAGCAGATCTGCTATATTGAAAATAGTTTTTTTTTGCTCATAATTTACATAGTTACTAAATTTGCTAGTTTGTTACATACTTCACAAACAGGATGTTTTTCTCAAACTTCAGTGGTCTTTAGAGTTCTCAGGAGCAGGGGTCTCAATTGCTTGTATTTCAACACATTTAGTACTGTTAATTGTCATGTATTTTATTATATACATTGTATTTTCCCCTTTTCATAATGCACTGTGTGAAATGTTGGCACATTATAATTTTAATGTTCCTAGTAATTTTGTTTGCTACACTAGTTCATCTATTTTATATGATTTTGTTGACCCCATGGAGTAACAAAATTAAAGATCCTCTTAAATTAGTTAGTTCTTTTAAATGACCTGATATAAATATACATCTTATCAGTAAATACATCTGTATAACTTAGTGCCCAACAAACTGATTGTTCCCTCTCGCCTTCATAAATAAATATACTATTTGCTGTTGTCCATTTGTGGCTTCTGACATCGCTCTCACTTATGTATTAGTCCTAGTGCTGTCAAACTGTGATGTGAAAACATGTAGTTGCAAAGCAGACTGCAGTCTGTAGTCATAAGCACCTTAAAGAGACACTGTAGTGGTAAAACATGTCATGGCCCTTTAAAAGAAAAGGAATAATTCTCACATAAGGAAAGCTCCATTAGCTCAATTATATAAAGATATGAAATATTATTTTATTTTCATATTTCCTTCTGCTCACCTCTCGGAGGGTGTCATGTTGGCCTCTCTTCTTCCTCACAGTGTTACAGTGTGACATGGGAGCAAGCTGTAGATCTCCATGTTGCATTGTCTAAGGCAATAACACCTCATGGTATGTGTGGTCATGTTGTGATGGCTTTTGAACAAGATGCTATACCACATGACCATGTGGACCAATAGGACCCTGCTGGCCGTGATTGATTTAAAGCATCCTACCCACGAATCTCACACACTTGGATGGATGGGAAGAGAGAAAGAGGCCAACATGGCAGCCTCCCACTGAGCAGAGGGAAGTTAAAAATAGTAATAATGAAAATAGTACTAATTCATACCTTTATATAATTGGCCTAATAAGGCTTTCACTATGCTATGTGCAGCTTTTACTTTTAAAGGGCCATTACTTATTTTACCACTGCATCGTCCCTGTAGTCCAAAAATGCCCAGCATGCATGTAACATTTTAAACATTGCAAATAGTTTTTTTTGTTGCTTGAGAAATAACTGATCTATAGTATAGAAACATTACATTAAATATAGGCAGTGTAAGAATGTTTTTCTCCTCCTCTGTACTGATATGCTATAAAAAACAGAAAGGCAGTGAGCCATATGGATGTCTAACATGCAACATGCTGTGCTTTTGTTCCCAATGGTTTTAATGGAAACATAAAAAAACCTAAATAGATAAATGTTAAACTTTATAAACATCAATGAAATACTTTATGGAAAATCTAGTGAATCCATGGAACATGCTGCTGAAAGTGGTCCATGATAGGCTTGTATATCAGCCACACAGGCCCTCATTCAATTGCGATTTGGCCAATTGAATAGGGCTCTAAATAAGCACATAGCATATTTTTTTTAAAGAAGTTTTTAGTTAGTGAAGACCTTGCTTTTGGATAGATGCTTACTTACTAAAAACTTCTTTAAAAAAAATATGTTATGTGCTTATTTAGAGCCCTATTCAATTGGCCAAACTGCAATTGAATGAGGGCCACAGTGTCTGTGCCTGCCTATGCTTCAATGGGCATACAGTGACTATTTGTTCAATTTAATCCAGTAAAAACAGAGCTTATAAGCACGTCTTGATAAAATAAAGTCTTTGAAAGTAAGTAGGTACATAGGTATATTGTATACCTAGTCAAATCTAGGTACCTTCCATATCAATCACATATATAGTTCTCAGCAATATGGGTTGTTGTTAATGCAAAGCGAGGGCCGCAGTTGCTGGCAAGGAGCGCCAAAGTCGCTCCTTGCGCTGGTGGAGATGAGTGCCATAGGCGCTCATCCCTACGCCCCCCCACGACTTTCGGACCACAAAAGCGGACCCTCGCGAAGCGAGAGGGCCGCATTTGTGGAGGTGGAGGCTCCCACATCGGCTGCAATGAGCCAAAGGCTCATTGCGAGGGTCCGCATTTGTGGAGGTGGAGGCTCTACAGCGCCTCACAACCGGTTACAAATGCCCACAGAAAAAAACACAAAACACACAATGGCTAAATACGGACTTACACTAAGAAAATAAAAATGTGAGACTTACAAAAAAAAAAATTCAACCCGCGGGACTTAGAAAAAATCCATTACGACTTTAACAAACAACCCGCGCACAGCGGAAAACATTAAAAGACCCCAAAATACACACAAAAATACAATAAAAACCTTACACACAGCAAGGGGGGACACCCAGGACCTCTGCAACACAGGTTACACCATGATTTCAGTCAAATTTACAAAGTTTAGACACTCGAAAATCCCCTAAGCAAGAGAAAAAATGGCCGCCGAAAGAAACAAAAACGGGTCTACACGACCCCGAAAGCCGCAAAACACCGGCAAGCACATACAACTTTTACAAAAACCTGTATGACCTACAACATACACCATTAGCAAGGACACTAAATCATACAAACCTGCGTACCACATACACATTCGCCGCCACTTTACAACAATAACTTACAGAATGCAGAAGCACCCAGTACCCTCGCACACGCAGCCTATTTACACTACACCCTGCACACATTGCTGACACTTACACCTCAGCTCAACAACAGTCCAAATCTACATTGTATGCTGCAGGAACATCAAAACAGATTGTTAGCTCTTCAGCACATTCCTTGCTGCATATATTAATTACAAATAGGTAAAGTATATTAATTTATGACTTCATTAATTAATTCCTTACCATCAAAAAAAATATATACACAAAAAAAAAAAAAATAACAACACAGTATTGCAAAAAAACACAAAGACCTTCAAAGTGCGTCTCACAAGCAGCGCCAATGGTGCTCTGTCATCAAAATGCTATTGTCCGGATTAAATTATAATTAGATCTTTGAACTGGTCAAGCCTAATTTTTTTTAACAGGGTCATGAGTCACTGGCAAGAAAATGACGGACAAAAACTTTGTATTTTTTTTTGTCTGTCTGTTGTTTTAGTTCATTTTCTTCAATTCATATAGTTTATTTTCCAGTGGTAAAAAATATCTATGTATAAAACATGTTCCTTTAAACCCATGCCCAAAAGGAATGATATGGCCACTCTGTGAGTTTAGAGATATTTTGAATTATGAAAGAGGAGCAATTTGTAAAATAAGATAACCCAAATACTTAAAACGTGAGATTGGTTTATAAACGTATAATTTTGAAGTTGCTTGAAAAGCTGCTATCACGGGGAATCAATCTGAAACTAAGGTATTGAGGTCACCTGTATTGTAGTCGGATACACAATGGAAGACTGAACACAATCCAGGCAGCACCTCTACATAATTAAATACCTTTATCAAGTGTGGGAGATAAGAGGTTTCCTAATCACTGGGAAGTAAAGGAAAATGGTAGAAAATAGTACAAACTTAATCATCTTAAATAACCAGCGTCATGAGTCTAAAATAGTTTAATCTAATAACTGATTAGCAATAAAATCATTGTCTGATAAAAAAAAGTTAAATGTTGTTTTAAAATTTACATTTGAACTTTAGTGTTTCAGTCTTCAGCATATCTGCTTCTTTCCACCAATACCCAGGTGTCTCAAGGTGCGATCTGCCTAGGAGACTGTCCTGGTAGTTTTTATTTCCTGTAGGGCCCACTGCAGGCAATCCTTGACTGATGTAATAGAACATTTACTTGGGAATCTTTGTTAGATTCTCTCTTACACCTAATAAGAGGGTTGAGAGATACAGTGTGAAACACAAACGTTCAAATGTAAAAGTTGCATAGATTTCAGCAAATACCAATTTTACTGCTAATCATTTGCTAAATAAACAAATTAAACTCTATTTGATATAAAGATCTAACAACACAAAAACTTGATCAGAAATGCAACTGCTTGTCCTCTGCCAGCCTATGAGGCTTAAAGAACAAAGTATTCTTTCTGTGTTTCCTGTCAGTTTCAATGAAGTGTAAACAAGTTAAACAGGTATATACTATAGCTTTTGTAACTATTTACTTTTATGTGCTTTATTTTATTAAGAAGTGTTAAATGGCTACTTAAAATCAAGCAAATAGTCCCTGTATTGTTCTGCCCACTGCAGCCCACGAACACACAGTACTGTGTGTGCAGTGTCTCATACTAAGCAATCAGCGACCATCTCTCAGCAACATGCTGCTGAGATGTAATCCCTGATAGGCTAGGACACTACACTACACATCTAGCCCCATAATGAGCAGAGGGAGGACCCATGCAGGGACTATTTTTTTTATTTTAAGCAGTAAGCAAAGAGCGTATAAATACTTCTTAATATTTTAAAGTACATAAGTTAATATCTAGGCTGATATTTTATATAACTAGTAACATTTATGAACCTTCCATATCCTTTTAAGTTTCCTACACTATGTACACTTCTACCTGAGCCTTTCTATTAAAATATGCATATGTGCATGGGTGTAGGAACTGGGGGGATGAGGGGTCAACCCCCCCCCTCCCAGATTTTTCAATGTGTGTGTGTGACGCCTTAAAAAAAAATATAGACTCCTTACATAGAAATAATTTTGGACCTTGGTGAATCTCTTTAAGAAATAATAAACTGCCCTACTGTATGAGAACAACAACATACATTCAAAGGGCCAATGCAGTACTCTACCTCTCTACAGTGAAATAAACAACTCTCAATTATACATTTGTATGCAATATTGCTAGACCACTCTTATTTGTAAAACTGCATCTGTTTGCACTGTCCGTGTTAAATTATAATAATAACCTTGATTTGGTCAAGCATAATGTTTATTCAACTCTGCCACCAAGTTTGGCCTTTGAAAAGAAGAGAGGGGCAGCACATTCACAATGTTGGTGTTTTCTCACCAAAAATGTTTTTTTTGCAGTGGATGTAAAAGCTCGTTATACTGATATTTAGTTCGGAAATGTTCGAATTGATGGAGTGGTGCACTCCATCAACAGAGCCTTTTATCATTTATGTTATATGCTTTCTCATAAGATTGCAACCGGTAAAACAACTTGTGGCCCTTTAAAAATATAACCATAATGAAAACAATAATAGGCCAGTTACACATAATTATAAATAATTACTATTCTAATTTCCCTCTACTTGCCTATAGGGGGCTGCCATTTTGTTCTGACTCCTTCATCCCATCCCTTAGAGTGTGTCATTGTGTGAGGTGGGCACGTATCAGATTTTGATTCTCCATATTGCATCTTCTAATGCACATAGTAGGCTTCCTGTTGGTCCCTATGGTCATTTGGTGTAGGCCATGCACTAGAAGATACAGTATTGAGATTCACAGCCTGCTGACCACCCATCTCACACATTGACATACAGATGGGAGACCGGAAAGAGATAATATAGCAGCAGTCAAAATTAAGAATTATTAATAATGTATAACTGTATATAATTGAGATAAGATGTGTTGCTGTATTTTTGTGCTTTTAATTTCTGATTATTTTTACACCTTTTTTGACAGGTGCCTACATGGTCCCCTATCTGATCCTCCTGATTCTAATTGGCATCCCTCTCTTCTTCCTTGAATTGGCTGTGGGGCAGAGAATTCGTCGGGGTAGCATTGGAGTATGGAACTACATCTGCCCTCGACTTGGAGGAATTGGTTATGCCAGCTGCGTTGTAAGCATTGAGTCCCATATTTTTTGCTTACCCCTTCAACATATTATTATGAATGCATTGATTAGCAGTTTTTACCCAAAAGGGCTTTGCACTGAAGTCTGTGGAGATTTCTAAAATAGTACATCAGGTCTATATATAACATTTGTGTGAATGCATTTATTAACAGCTTTACACAACGGAAATCTCCATAGGTTTTTGTGAAGAATTAGGACACATTTATAACAAAACCTGTAACCTGCTGCAATATATATATGTACATATTGCTAATTATCAACAACTACAATAGAGGTTCCATTTTGTTTTGGCGGGTTTTGAGATGATTTTGAAATAAGGGGTCAATATTAAAGGGACTCTTGTCACCCTAACATCAATTTAATTTTATGTTAAAGAGAATAAAAAATGGACTAATATTGCACTAGCAGTTTTTCTCTACAGTAAATAATTGATTACATTTTTAGAATTGATTTTCTGTGTGCTAATGTGTAGCTCAGTGTGCTTGATAAGGGTCAGAGAGGGATCTAACTACCAGATAACATTGCAGGTCTTTATTTCGGTCACTACAGAGATAGACAAGAAGACTCTAGTACTAATTAGCACATCAAAGCTTCTAGTTAATATGCATGAGCCTCTCCTTTGTATATAAATTCAGCAAGAACATGGAATTTTCCAGGATTGATTCTCTTTAGAATAAAATAGATAACACAACATATAGACAGTTTGTTCATGATCTTTAAGAATAACCTAAAAACAGCAGGGGTGACCGAGTCCTATTAATTGCTATTGCACAGTGGTGAAAAAATGAGCACATTGTATTCCTATGAGTTTTCACACCCTGAGTGTGACCCTGAAGTGGCCCCTGGGCTGGCTTTCCAAACTATCAGCCTCACTAAATTGGGGCTATGTTGTAGAACGTAGCCTGTAACTCCAAATTTACAGGTTACGGGCATTAAATTAGCCCCGTTACGTAGCTCATAGTGGACTTGCGTGTTAAGACGCAGGACGGCCGACAATAGGCTACATGTGGAGCAACGTTGAACTTCGCAACTGTAAATTCTTTGATCCGTCAAGCCCGTAACCACTACATTTTCAATTTAGCCATTAAATTGCAACGTGTTTGAAAAGATGCCATGGCGTGCAAGCTCGTAACCCGCAAATGGAGGCAGAATCTCTTACCTAATGGAGTCCATTAACAACCACCAAGCTGCTCAAGTGCATATTAATGGCACACATACAATGCTAAATATCTCAGGGATTTACTTAAAAATGGCTAGTACAATGTATTGCAAGTTGTTCATGCCCTTTATAAGGCAAATTAAAAATAACTTGATTTTGGGGTGACAGAATCTTTTTAATGTAAAAAATTTATTGCATTACAATGCTGAGTGCATTTAACACATTTCCACCCTAAAAAAAAGTATTTTTGGTCTGAAAGTGATCATTTATTATATGTGGCAGTAAATGACTGGTCTTTTTTGTTTCATGGTTTCTCAATCAAGTTCCCAATGACTTTTAAAATAGCAACCCCAGTTGAAAAATGTGTTTATCTTTCTGAAAAAGAAGTAGAGTGCTTAATTTATTATTAAAACACCACTCTAATGCAAGTAAGATAAGATAGTTATTTTTATTATACATTGGTCTTTAATAAATAAATATATTATTTAATAATTTATAACGGCAATATTCAATATTAAATTTGTTTTCAAATATTACAGTACCAGTCTCTAGTTTGAGTGTTTGCTTCCACCCTAATGAGCATATAAGGGGTTTGGCTGTCAGACAGTCCAAAGGGGTTTTAAGAACAATCAGATTTAATAAGAGAATAAACAATCATTGACAGACTGTCCCAACATCAAAAATTAATTGCTAAGGGAAACCTCTAACACAGAAAATCACCAGCCAATGGATACCACTGTGTCGGTGGTAAATATTTTACCTGAAAGTTTAATAGCTGCCTGATAAAGTCTGAAGTTTGGCATTAGGTTTGATATTAAATCACAAACATCTAGCTCATGTTGTCAGCTCTGCTAGGGCTCTCCGCTCTGGCCCTGCTTTCATCACACCGTATCACATTATAACTGCATTACTCACATGTTTATCACATGGTAATATTATTCATTATATCTATTGAATAGTGGCATTCAAACCACCCACTGATTGCAGATGTTTTTAATTCTGCTAGTGCTGTTCAGAAACTCTACAATGTGACTATACAGTACTATGCAAGCTATGTGTATTATGGTGTCACACCTGACCTGATTCTGCTGCAAGTAAGCATGTAGAAAAAATGTCACAGGAGCTTGTTACATGTCATGCTGTGTGAGACACGTGGTTTTTCCATTAGCACATTCCAAATCTCATAAGGGAAAGAAGGATCAAGGTGCCTTTTGGTAAAATGCTAAGACAATAAATACACCACAGCTGCGATATAGATCACAGATATATGTTATGTAAATCAGATTCTTCAATGAACATGCCCATACTAAAAATATCTATCTATCTATCTATCTATCTATCTATCTATCTATCTATCTATCTATCTATCTGTCTATCTATCGGTATCTATCTATCTATCTATATACAGTGCCTTGCAAAAGTATTCACCCCCTTTACTTTTTACCTATTTTGTCACATTACAGCCTTACGTTCAATGTTTTGTTAATCTGAATCTTATGTGATTCAGAACACAATAGTCTAAGTTGGTGAAGTGAAATGAGACAAATATATACATAAAACTATTTTTTAGAAATAGAAAACAGAAAATTGGCATGTGCGTATGTATTCACCCCCTTTGTTATGAAGCCCATAAAAAGCTCTGGTGCAACCAATTACCTTCAGAAGTCACATAATTAGTGGAATGATGTCCACTTGTGTGCAATCTAAGTGTCACATGATCTGTCATTACATATACACACCTTTTTTGAAAGGCCCCAGAGGCTGCAACACCTAAGCAAGAGGCACCACTAACCAAACACTGCCATGAAGACCAAGGAACTCTCCCAAACAATGTTGTTGAGAAGTGCAAGTCAGGGTTAGGTTATAAAAAATATCCAAATCTTTGATGATCCCCAGGAGCACCATCAAATCTATCATAACCAAATGGAAAGAAAATGGCACAACAGCAAATCTGCCAAGAGACGGCCGCCCACCAAAACTCACGGACCATGCAAGGAGGGCATTAATCAGAAAGGCAGCACAGAGACCTAAGGTAACCCTGGAGGAGCTGCAGAGTTCCACAGCAGAGACAGGAGTATCTGTACATAGGACGACAATAAGCCGTGCGCTCCATAGAGTTGGGCTTTATGGCAGAGTGGCCAGAAGAAAGCCATTACTATAAGCAAAAAACAAAATGGCACGTTTTGATTTTGCAAAAAGGCATGTGGGAGACTCCCAAAATGTATGGAGGAAGGTGCTCTGGTCTGATGAGACTGAAATTGAACTTTTCGTCCATCAAAGAAAACGTGGTGGTGGCAGCATCATACTGTGGGTTTTTCAGCAGCCGGGACTATGAACCTGGTCAGAGTTGAGGGAAAGATGGATGGTGCTAAATACAGGGATATTCTTGAGCAAAACCTGTACCACTCTGTGTGTGATTTGAGGCTAGGATGGAGGATCACCTTCCAGCAGGACAATGACCCCCAAACAAACTGCTAAAGCAACACTTGAGTGGATTAAGGGGAAACATGTAAATGTGATGGAATGGCCTAGTCAAAGCCCAGACCTCAATCCAATAGAAAATCTGTGGTCAGACTTAAAGATTGCTGTTCACAAGCGCAAACCATCCAACTTGAAGGAGCTGGAGCAGTTTCGCAAGGAGGAATGGGCAAAAATCCCAGTGGTAAGATGTGGCAAGCTCATAGAGACTTATCCAAAGCGACTTGGAGCGGTGATTGCCACAAAAGGCGGCTCTACAAAGTATTGACTTTAGGGGGTGCATAGTTACGCACATTGACTTTTTCTGTTATTTTGTCCTATTTGTTGTTTGCTTCACAATAAATAAAAAAAACATCTTCAAAGTTGTGGGTATGTTCTATAAATTAAATGATGCAAATCCTCAAACAATCAATGTTACTTCCAGGTTGTGAGGCAACAAAACACAAAAAATGCCCAGGGGGTGAAAACTTTTGCAAAGCACCGTATGTGTATCTATATTTCTATGTATCTGTCTATCCATCTCTATCTATCTATATATGTCTATGTATGTATCTATCTATCTATCTATTTATCTATCTATTTCTGTGTATAAATCTAGGTAGCTATCTATGTGTATCTATCTATCTATCTGTCTATCTATCTATCTATCTATCTATCTATCTATGTGTATCTATCTATATAGGTAGCTTTCTATGTGTATCTATCTATCTAGGTAGCTATATATGTGTAGTTATCTATTTATATATGTCTGTCTGTCTATCTATCTATCTATCTATCTTTCTATCTATCATAAGCGTTAAAAGGAAAGGAATGCACAGAAATAATAAACCCATGTGGCATAGATGATAGACATCTTAAACAAAAATGATAGTCACATCTGTGCTGTCTTATTAACCCTTATGTTAATGTTACATTTTGCCAGTATTGCTTCAAACTTGATAAAGAGAGGTTTACCCCTCGAAAGCTTGTAATTCTAAATAAAATGTTTTTCCAATACAAACATTTCACTTTATACTGCAATAGTGTGATTATTCACCTGGATTACTGGACATTCACGGCTGATCAATTAATTAGATTAATTCATTTTATGTTTAACAGTGTAACTACAACATAAAGAACATAAAGAAATTCCCACAATAAAAAAAACATCTTCAAAGTTGTGGACATGTTCTATAAATTAAATGATGCAAATCCTCAAACAATCCATGTTAATTCCAGGTTGTGAGGCAACAAAACACAAAAAATGCCCAGGGGGTGAAAACTTTTGCAAGGCACTGTATGTGTATCTATATTTCTATGTATCTGTCTATCCATCTCTATCTATCTATCTATCTATCTATCTATCTATCTATCTATATATATATATATATATATATATATATATATATATATATATATATGTCTATCTATCTATCTATCTATCTATCTATCTATCTATCTATGTGTATCTATCTATATAGGTAGCTATCTATGTCTATCTATCTATCTATCTATCTATTTATCTATATATCTATCTATGTGTATCTATCTATATAGGTAGCTTTCTATGTGTATCTATCTATCTATCTATCTAGGTAGCTATCTATGTGTATCTATCTATCTATGTGTATCTATCTATCTAGGTAGCTTTCTATGTGTATACATCTATCTAGGTAGCTATCTATGTGTATCTATCTATCTATCTATCTATCTAGGTAGCTATCTATGTGTATCTATCTATCTATCTATCTATCTATCTATCTATCTATCTATGTGTATCTATCTATCTAGGTAGCTTTCTATGTGTATACATCTATCTAGGTAGCTATCTATGTGTATCTATCTATTTATATATGTCTGTCTGTCTATCTATCTATCTATCTATCTATCTATCTATCTATCTATCTATCTTTCTATCTATCATAAGCGTTAAAAGGAAAGGAATGCAGAGAAATAATAAACCCATGTGGCATAGATGATAGACATCTTAAACAAAAATGATAGTCACATCTGTGCTGTCTTATTAACCCTTATGTTAATGTTACATTTTGCCAGTATTGCTTCAGACTTGATAAAGAGAGGTTTACCCCTCGAAAGCTTGTAATTCTAAATAAAATGTTTTTCCAATACAAACATTTCACTTTATACTGCAATAGTGTGATTATTCACCTGGATTACTGGACATTCACTGCTGATTAATTAATTAGATTCATTTTATGTTTATCAGTGTAACTACAACATAAAGAACATAAAGAAATTCCCATTACCAGCATACACAGTATGTCACTCTTTTTAAGCTGCATGAGACATGGGTGGTGGAAAGCCCCTCACAGCTGTGGAAGATGGCACCTACAGAAAGAATTGGGGAGGTTCCACAATCTAAGAATCTGTTACTCTGGGAAGTGAATAAAAATGTTAATGTCATATTACATTTAGAAGAATGCAATTCCTTAATTAATCTTGTTCATACATTTATATAATACAAAAAAAATGCCTCAAGATTCCCTTTAAAGTAGAGTTGACATCCATTTACTTAAAGTAATTTCCCTTGCTAGGAATTTCTGAAGGTGTTTGATTTGTAATCTGTATCCGTTTTATAGAATTTATTCATATCCCTACTTTGTCTTAGCCAATATATCCTTAAAGGAACTCTGTCATCCCCAAATCAAGTTGTGGTTTTTAAGTTATTCTTAAATTGCATGAACACTGACTATACATTTTACTAGCCATTTTTTAAGTATATATCTCCTGAGATACTCTGTATTGTTTTTGTAGTTATTATCCTGATGAACGGCTCCCAAATGCTAATGTGCTGCTTTAAATAGTTAATTAGTGACAAAGTCTGTTTGCTTGTGCCTATAGATCGTCTACCCACCCTTATCAAGTACTCTTGGGTTATAAATTAGCATACTGAGCCGCACATGGGCATAATGGAGCCACACAAACATTAAGGAATATTGCAAATATGATTTACTGTAGAAACAAAATTGCAAATACTATAAATAGCCAGTTTTCAGTCCTGGGATGAAACCAACTTGATATCCAGCTATATATATATCTTTCTACAGCTTTGGCAGAATGCCTGGAAGATTTAACTCTGTGTGTATATGAAGTCAGTTCACTATATAACATGACTGTTTGTTTACTTTACAAATGTACTTATTTTGCAATATTTTATTACACCCAGCCAACACATATAATTTTGTAGTAGTGCAACAAAGCAAAACTGTAACTTTTGATTCAAGATATTTGCATACATTAGGAATATGTGAGGTTTTTACTGTTATACATTTATAAAGTAGTCTCTAAGCATTGGACTGGCAATGGTTCAACTGTCAGCTTACCTTTTTGAACCTAAATTGAACTACCAAAACTTTATATTGAGCATTCCAATCAACATTTTTTTTGTTTCAATCGTTTTTATTATCATCAACTAGCGACTTGCCCATCAAAAATGACGGCAATAAAATTTGAAGCTTGGCAATGCTGTTTGCCACACAATGGGGCCTCTCCCCCTCTACTTTACTGGCCTCGCGATGAGCGCTTTTGGCACCTTCGGTGCTCATTGCGAGCCTCTCCCCTCCTCTCCCTCTCCCACCCTCTACTTGATGGGAGGCGCTCATTGCGAGCATCTCCCCCCTCTATTTTACTGGCCTCGCGATGAGCACCTTCGGCACTCATCACGGGCCTCGCAATGAGCACCTTTCGCGCTCATCATTGGCCTGTCTACTTCCTCCCTAGTGTCTCATTTCCCCCCTCCTCTCTCTCCCTTGTGTCCCCCCCTAGGTTTTTTTCCCCCTCTCCATCCCCGGTGTCTCTTCCCCCGACCCCCGTGTCTTTCCCCCCTCCCCCTCATGACTTTCCCCCCTCTCCCTCTCTTGTGTGTGCTTCCCCCTCCCCTGTGTCTGTCCCCCTCCTTTCCCTCCCCTGTGTCTCTTTCACTCCCTGTGTCTCTTCCCCCCTCCCTCATGTCTCTTCCCCCCCATATCCTCCCCTGTGTCTGTTCCCCCCTCCCCTGGGTCTGTCCCCCCTCCTTTCTCTCCCCTGTGTCTCTTTCACCCCCTGTATCCCCCCTCCCTCGTGTCTCTTCCTCCCCATTTCCCTCCCCTGTGCCTTTCCCCCCTCCCCTGTGCCTCTTCCCTGCTCCTCTCCCTCCCCTGTGTCTCTTCCCCCTCCTCCCTCTCCCATGTGTCTCTCACTTACCCTCCTCTCCCTCCCCTATGTCTCTCACCCCTCCTGTGTCTCCCCTCCTCCTCTCCCTCCTTTGTGTCTCCCCCCTCCTCTCCCTCCTCTGTGTCTCCCGCTTCCTCTCCCACCCCTGTTTATCTCCCCCCTTTCCTATGTCTCTTCCCCCTCCTCTGTGCCTCTTTCCCCTCCCCTCACTCCCCTGTGTTTCTTCCCCCCTCCTCTCACTCCCCCGTGTCTCCCCTCCTTTCTTTCCCCTGTGTCTCCCCCCCCCCCTCCTCTGACTCCCCTGTGTCTCCCCCCTCCTCTGACTCCCCTTTGTCTCTCCCCCCTCTTCTCCCTCCCCTTTGTCTCTCCCCCTCCTCTGTGTGTCTCCCTTTCCTCTGTGTTTGCCCTCCTCTCCCTCCCCTTTGTCTCGCCCCCCTCCTCTCGTGTGTCTCTCCCCTCTCCTCCCCAGTGTCTCTTCTCCCTCCTCCCCTGTGTGTATTCCCCCCTCGTCACACTCCCCTGTGTCTCCCCCCTCCTTTCTTTCCCCAGTGTCTTTCCCCCCTCCTCTGACTCCCCTGTGTCTCTCTCCCCCTCCTTTCCCTCCCCTGTGTCTCTCCCCCTCCTCTCCCTTCCCTGTGTCTCTCCTCCTCCTATGTGTGTCCCCCTTTCCTCTTTGTTTCCCCTACTCTCCCTCCCCTGTGTCTCTCCCCCCTCCTCCCCAATGTCTCTTCCCCCTCCTCCCCTGTGTGTATTCCCCCCTCGTCACACTCCTTTGTGTCTTCCTCCCTTCCGCGCAATGCGCATGTGCGGGAGTTGCGCATATAGTAGTTGTCAAACTGCGATTTGTCGCAAGCGTGAAGACGAACCACAGTTTGACAACTATTGTATGTGATGTAATAAAGTATGACTTCCTGGTCAAAACAGTACGATCTATTGAGTAAAACATTAATTTCTTTGGCCTAGTCTAAAGCATAAACAACATTGTGATTCCTTCAACATATTTTTCCGTTTTCCATTTATAATGTAATGTATTGTTGGTTACTAAGGTCTTTCGTTTCTTTATACTTTCTATATTGTATTTAGACCTTGTAACTAGTATAAACAAGTGTTATTTTATTTATTGCATTTATATAAGAACATTCTAAATAATAAATTATAATATTTTAAAATCATATAAAACAAACTATATGTACCATTAGTTTTGCTTTTGAATTTTCTTTATATCAACTATGATGTTATAATTTTGTCCCAAAAGATTTGGGTTCGAGAATCAGCTCGCGGTCTAAAGTTATTTCTCCTCTTGCAACTTTGGCGTGTGTAATTCGGGATTTCATTCATTTTATTAATTGATTAAGAGTGTTATTCAATGCATGTGTCATTTTTTCATAGAGCATTATTTAGTTTAGTTTCTGAGTTATTTCTTTGCTATCTAATAATTGTGTCTTCCATCATTGTTTGGTAACTTGATTTTTGGCAGCTAACTTTAAGAATTGTAGCCATTTATTGTGATGTTTATTTACATTTGGCGTTGGTATACCTAGTAGGCATAGTTCTATAGATGGATTTATAGAAATATTAAGAATAATGGTGGCTAGGTTGGTGGTAGTACTCCACATGTGTTGTATTATGGGGCATTCCCACCAAGTTTGGTGAAATGTCCCTGTGGTTTAACAGTTTCTGAAACATTGTGTGGGGGTTTGAGGATTTCATTTGTTTAATGTATCAGGTGTAAGATATACCCTATGGAGTCTGACTTCTAGCATTGTAAGGAAATACAAATATCTTAAAACTAAAGTTTGATAAGAGAAAATATAAATTTGTTTTGCTTCTTCTGTTGGGCCTTGGAGGCATTAATAATACTTTACTGAAGGTTGCATCTGTGAGATGGTGTTTAGATCGATTGAGGTTTTGCAGTTTACCTTGCAACTGTGTGATTGTGAGCATGCAAGAGGGAATGGGGTAGGTGTTGAATACTATAAGCTGTAGTGATATAGCAAACCCTGTTTTTCCACCATCTATTCTTCCACTGTTCAGTAGATAAGATCATGCCCTTGGGCTCCACGCTGCCAGGAAGTGCTCAAGTGGACTAGATTGAACTTTCAATACACAAACAAAAACTGTAAAAATAAAGATTTTCTCTAAAATGATATCATACTCATGGCTTACGCAGCTGATAATGTTATTAGTTTGTTACATACAAATGTAAAATGTTTATATATCTACAGTGGTGCTTTAATATTGCCCACTGTCCTCAGGTACTATGAAAGGGAGGTCCTCATACGGACATCTGCATGCTGTATTTATCTACATACAGACACTTATTGTTGCTAATTATTTTTAGAAAATGAATAAGGCATTTCATTGTATCACTTAACAGGAGCGTGCATTCACTAATTACATTAAACAGTCCAGAGAACAAGTAATTACATTTGCTAAAGCTGTGTTGAGTGGTCTGGATGCCTTTGTGATTCTCTTCTAATTTGTTTCTCTCAGGTCTGTTTCTTTGTGGGTCTGTATTACAATGTTATCATTGGATGGAGCATCTTTTATTTCTTTCAATCCTTCCAATACCCTCTACCCTGGAATGAATGTCCAGCTGTGACAAATGGCTCCGCCAGGGGTAAGTTTTTTCAAAATAATATTTATAAAAAGCAGAAAATTGTTAATTGGTTTGAAACTCTGGTGCAAAATCATCTTTTGGAGAACTGCACAGAAAATAGGCAGCATCTTTTTAGTGTTAAAAAAATACAGCCTTTAATGTATTCCTTTTATATGTAATCATGTTGCAGTGGAATCTACCATTTTAGTTTCCATTGGTTGAAGAAAGAGGAGGGTTTGGCCCACCAGCTAATTATATATTCTGCACATTCTGAGTGGTTTGTTGTGTTTTATCCATTTTGTTTTCTAGTGGAGGAAGCAGAATGTGACAAGAGCTCAGCTACAACATATTTTTGGTATCGGGAGACCCTGGATATCTCCAATACAATATCAGAAGGTGGAGGTCTTAACTGGAAAATGACATTGTGCTTATTATTTGCCTGGAGCATTGTATGTTTGGCCATGATCAAAGGTATCCAGTCATCAGGCAAGGTAAGGAAGAGGGACTACATAATAGGGGCAGGTTTCCATAGCAGGTTTTGGACATTAAAGGGACTGTGAAGTCACCTTAGGCAATATGCACCATCTGATAGAGGGTGGAAAGTTATAAGTGGTTTTAAGTTGCTTTGAACCTGCCATTTACAAATAGATAGTAAAATGCATTGACTGGTCAAACAAATTAGAATCATATGCGCACATTGTGCAAGGAACTGTTACAGTTGCACATATCTTGCTCTTTTTCATCTATCAATATTCATGTGGGGTTTTAATGTGGCAGACCTGGGTTCAAGTTGCACAACAACTGTTTTTGAAGTAATTTGTATTTTAATGACAATCTAAAGTGTAAAATATATATTTAAAGGAAAGAGAAATATGATAAATATGGCTGTAATAGTGCGGAATAATACAGAAGATGCAGTAATACACTGAAGATCTGTACAAGAAGGATCTTAGCAGCATTAATGGCCTCAATAGTTTGTCCAATGAGCTGAAGCCAGACATCTTGGAGAGTGAAGTGCGATGGGCCCTAGGATGTCTTGCTGATAACAAGGCTGCAGGAGTTGATGGAATCCCAGCTGAACTATTTAAAATCCTACAAGATGATACTGTGAAAGTGTTGCTTGTATTATGTCAACAATTTTAGAATACTCAACAGTGGCCAATAGACTGGAAAAAGTCAGTCTATATTCCAATCCCCAAAAAAGGCAGTGCCTCAGAGTTCTCCAGTTATCGAACAATCACGCTAATTTCACATGCCAGCAAAGTAATGCTTAATATCCTACAAGCTCGACTCCAACAATATATTGACTGGTAACTACCAGATGTGCAAGCAGAGGAAGAGGCACAAGAGATCAAATTGCCAATGCTCGCTGCATAATAGAGGAAGCAAGAGGGTTCCAAAAAAACATTTACTTCTGCTTCATAGACTATTCTGACTGTGTGAATCAAAACAAAATGTGGAATGTCCTTAAAGAGATGGGAGTACCAGATCATCTCATCCTCCTCCTAAAGAATCTGTACGTCGACCAAGAAGCTACAGTCAGAACCGAACATGGGACGACAGAATGGTTCAAAATTGGAAAAGGAGTGCAACAATGTTGTATATTGTCACCTTATTTATTCAACTTATATGCAGAGTACATCATGCGTAAGGCTGGACTGGATGAATCCAAAGCCGGATCAATATTGCTGGAAGGAATATGAACAACCTCAGATACGCCGATGTTACTACTCTGATATTATAATCAATGTAATAAAGTATGACTTGTAGCTCAAACAGTACAATCTATTGAGTAAAACATTAATGTCTTTGGCCTCGTCTTAAAGCATAAACAACATTGTGATTCCTTCAACATATTTTTCCGTTTTCCATTTATAATGTAATGTGTTGTTGGTTACGAAGGTCTTTCTTTTCTTTGTATTTTAGATATTGTATCTAGACATTGTAACTAGAATGTAACTAGGATAAAGAAGTGTTATTTTATTTATTGCATTTATATAAGTATTCTAACTAAATAATACATTATAATATTTTTAAATCATATGAAACAAACTTTATGTACCATTAGTTTTGATTTCGATTTTTCTTAATATCAACTACGATGTTATAATTTTGTCCCAGAAGATTCGGGTTTGAGAATCAGCTCTGTGGCCTAAGGTTATTTCTCCTCTTGCGACTTTGGCATGTGTAATTCAAGATTTATTTAATTGAAAGTTAAGAGGAACTAAAGGACTTATTGATGAAAGTAAAAGAAGAGAGTACAAAAGCTGGTCTGCTTTTCAACATTCAAAAGACAAACATCATGGCAAACATCAATCTTAGTTCCTGGCAAATAGATGGGGAAGAACAGGAGGCAGTGACAGATTTTTTTTTCCTGGGATCCAAGATCTCTTCCGATAGACTGTAGCCTTGAAATTAAAAGACATTTGCTTCTGAGGAAGAAAGCTGTGGCAAGTCTGGATAAGCTATCAAAAAGTAAAGATCTTACAGGGATATAACAAGTCTACACATCCCTGTTAAAATGTCAGGTTTCTGTGCTGTAAAAAAATGAGATAAATAATTTCAGAACTTTTTCCACCTTTTAATTTGACCTATAAACTGTACAACCCCATTGAAAAACAAACTAAAATCTTTTAGGTGAAGGGAAGAAAAAAAAAAAGAAAAATAATGCACACCCTCTTATAACTGGGGATGTAGCTGTGTTCAGAATTAAGCAATTACATTCCAAATCGTGTTAAATAGGAGTCAGCATACACCTGCCATCATTAAAAGTGCCTCTGATTAACCCAAAATAAAGTTCAGCTGCTCTAGTTGGTCTTTCCTGAAAATTTCTTAGTCGCATCCCACAGCAAAAGCCATGGTCCACAGAGAGCTTCCAAAGCATCAGAGGGATCTCATTGTTAAAAGGTATCAGTCAGAAGAAGGGTGCAAAAGAATTTCCAAGGCATTAGATATACCATGGAACACAGTGAAGACAGTCATCATCAAGTGGAGAAAATATGGCACAACAGTGACATTACCAAGAACTGGTCTGGGAGGCTACCAAGAGGACTACAGCAACATTAAAGGAGCTGCATGAATATCTGGCAAGTACTGGCTGTGTGGTACATGTGACAACAATCTCTCGTATTCTTCATATGTCTGGGCTATGGGGTAGAGTGGCAAGACGAAAGCCTTTTCTTATGAAGAAAAACATCAAAGCCAGGCTACATTTTGCAAAAACACATCCCCCAAAAGCATGTGGAAAAAGGTGTTATGGTCTGATGAAACCAAGGTTGAACTTTTTGTCCATAATTCCAAAAGATATGTTTGGCGCAAAAACAACACTGCACATCACCAAAAGAACACCATACCCACAGTGAAGCATGGTGGTGGCAGCATCATGCTTTGGGACTGTTTTTCTTCAGCTGGAACTGGGGCCTTAGTTTAGATAGAGGGAATTATGAACAGTTCAAAATACCAGTCAATATTGGCACAAAACCTTCAGGCTTCTGCTAGGAACTTTATTTTTCAGCATGACAACGACCCAAAGTATACATCACAATCAACAAAGGAATGGATTCACCAGAAGAAGATTAAAGTTTTGGAATGGCACAGCCAGAGCCCAGACCTGAATCTGATTGAAAATCTGTGGGGTGATCTAAAGAGGGCTGTGCACAGGAGATGCCCTCGCAATCTGACAGATTTGAAGTGTTTTTGCAAAGAGTGGGCAAATCTTGCCAAGTCAAAATGTGCCATGCTGATGCTAAATAAAAAGGTGCTTCAACAAAGTATTAGGTTAAGGGTGTGCATACTTATGCAACCATATTATTTTATTTTTAGATTTTTTTTCCCTCTATCTAAAAGATTTCAGTTTGTTTTTCAATTGAGTTGTACAGTTTATAGGTCACATTAAAAATGGAAAAAGGTCTGAAATGATTTATCTTTGTCTAATTTTTTTACAGCACAGAAACCTGACATTTTAACAGGGGTGTGTAGACTTTTTATATCCACGGTACATTGTCAACAAAGGTCTTCATAGTTTTCTTTAGTTGTTCAGTCGTTTCCGACTCTCTGTGACCTCATGGACCGTAACAAACCAGGACATCTTTATGTCTATGGTCATGCTGATTCACTTGGTATTCATGACAGAGATCCCGGAGTTGGTTGCCAGTTCCTTCTCCAGTGGGCCACAGCATACAGCTCTTAGTATTACTAGGTGGTTTCCCATCCAAGTACTGACCAGGCCCGACCCTGCTTGTCTTCAGGGGGGTGTGACCTCTTGGATCCCTGGTTTGGAATCAAACACAGGTCACAGTGTTGAAAGTACAGAATTCTAACCACTGGACCACCAGCGAACCCTCCACATAGTTAGAACTATGGTATACCCAGTAGTAACATATGGATGTGAGAGCTGAACCATAAAGAAGACTGAGCAGCGTAGAATTGATGCCTTTGAATTGTGGTGTTGAAGAATGCCTTGGACTGCAAGAAGATCCAATAAATTAGTTCTGGAAGCAATGATCATGAGTCTGAAGCACCACGTGCGCGCCGTCAAAAGCTCACATCAATATCAGCTTGACAAAAGGAAAAAGTGACACCAGCTCGTCCCACAGATCAGTGACAGCCACAGATCACTGTCAGGCAAAGAGCTTGTGTGGGGATGGGTTTGTGGATGGCCAGGGGATAGATGTGTGAATGGGCAAGGGGATAGTTTGGGGATTGATGTGTATGACAAGCCAAATATATCTGCAAGCCATTAGTGGCTGCGGAGTTAGATGAAACACATACATTTTTTTTTTATTGAAAGAACATACACATCCATCCCCCTGCCCCACATCCATCCCCCTGCCCCACATCCATCCCCCTGCCCCACATCCATCCCCCTGCCCATCCACACTTCTATTCCCTGGCCATCCACAAACCCATCCACACATCCACACACAAGTTTTTTACCTGTCAGTGATCTGTGACTGTCACTGATCTGTGGGACTCGCTGGTGTCGCTGCTTCCTTTTGTCAAGTGCGCTGGTGTGCCATTTTGGCCATATCATGAGACGGCAGAATTCCCTTGAGAAGACTCTGTTGCTTGGAAAGATTGAAGGCACAAGAAGGGGATGAGGTGGAGATGGATAGATGAGGTAATTTAAGCAATGAACATGAGCTTACAGATTTACAGATATGCATGGTGTTCTTTGGTTTATAGGGTCACCGAGAGTCAGCCACGACTGAATAACACAATAACAATAACAAAAGTGTGTGTGTTTACACCTCATATGAGACAAATAAGGGACCTGTAATGCTCAAACTTAATACCTACCAGTCTAAAAACAGATTTTTTCTATCCAAATATTAAGCAAAAAGTGTGGAAATCAGTGTGACAATTACAACCTGAACCTACCGTATTTCACTACATAATAGTTGCATATTTTATGCCAAATTGTTTTGCAAAAAAGTGGGTTGCGACCATTATGTGGAGCTATTTGTGCAGGTATTACTTAAGTATGTTAATGTATCGTTGGCACTGAACTGTACAGTTTAGCTAGTGCCGGAAGATGCAAGTCTTACCATACGCGACTTACTCATGGCAGCCCCTCCTGCCCACCTGCTCCCCTTGCTCCTACTTCTTTTCATTGGCTTGAGTGACAATAACGTTATTACTGCATCACTCTAAACAAACCATTTAAGTAGGCTTTCGGAAATATACTGACAATGCACGTGCGCTGAGAATTCTAGGTTTGCAGGTCGCAAGGCTCTCGAGAGATAAATGTGTATCCATATGCCGCTGTTGAATACATTGATGCTCTATTTACCTTTTCAGCAGCGTGACGCACAGAATTATAGCATGCGACTATTACACGATGAAAGGCTATAAGCCAATTTTTGGAATGAAAAAACAGGGTGCGACAATTATGCAGTGGTGAAATATGGTATTATCTATGGAGATTGTAGGAGGGCTTGAGGGGCTATACAGGCAACAACTAAAACAACAATACCAAAGTCAATTTTTGATCAATTCAAAAGACAAAAGAAACATTCCAATTTTCTACACTCTCTGTTCCACACATTTGGACATTTATATCTGATGTCTAATTGAGACACCATATGATTATTTTTAGTAATAAAACTAATTCTATAAATATTTTTTAGCAAGAAGCATTATATATTGATGTTGCATGTACAGTATAATTGTTTTAAGTTAATGCATGTCACTCTTATTTGTTACTGGATGTCATCTCTAATTCACTAAGTGTGTCTCAGCATGTTTCAATGTACCTGTAAGCAAGATTTTATCTGTGTAGGTCTGTTGGTTTATATATATATATATATATATATATATATATACATATACTGTACAAGCTACTTGCCCGTCAACGGGAATAACATTTTAAGCCTGGCAATGCTGTTTGCCACCTAATATGAGCATCTTCTGAGCTCATTGCGAGCCCTGTGCTAAGCTCCTTTGGCGCTCATTGTGAGTCTCTCCCCTGTCCCCTCCCTTGTGTCTCCTTTCCCCCCTCCTCTCCCTCCCTTCTGTCTCCTTTCCCCCTCCTCTCCCTCTCTTGTGTCTCCTTTACCCCTTCTCCCCTCCCTTGTGTCTTCTTTCCCCCCTCTTCCCCTTTCTTGTGTCTTCTTTCCCCCCTTCTCCCCTCCCTTGTGTCTTCTTTCCCCCCCTCCTCTCCCTCCCTTGTGTCTCCTTTCCCCCTCCTCTCCCTCCCTTGTGTCTCCTTTCCCCCTCCTCTCGCTCCCTTGTGTCTCCTTTCCCCCATCCTCCCCCTCCCTTGGGTCTCATTTCCCCCCTCCTCTCCCTCCCTTGGGTCTCATTTCCCCATCCTGTTCCCTCCCTTGTGTCTCATCCCCCCCTCTCCATCCCTTGTGTCTCCTTTCCCCCTCCTCTCGCTCCCTTGTGTCTCCTTTCCCCCATCCTCCCCCTCCCTTGGGTCTCATTTCCCCCCTCCTCTCCCTCCCTTGGGTCTCATTTCCCCATCCTGTTCCCTCCCTTGTGTCTCATCCCCCCCTCTCCATCCCTTGTGTCTCATTCTCCCCTCCTCTCTCTCTATTGTGTCTCCTTTTGCCCTCCTCTCCCTCATTTATGTCTCCTTTCCCCCTCCCCTGTATCTCTTCCCCCCTCTCTCCCTCCCTTGTCTATTTCCCCTCTACTCCCTCCCTTGTGTCTCTTTGCCCTGCTCTCCCTCTCCTGTGTCTCTTCCCTCCCTCTCCTGTGTCTCTTCCCCCCTCTCCCTCCCCTGTGTCCCCCCCCTTTTCCCCCCTTCCCCCTTATCATCCTCCTCCTCCATTTCCCCTTATCCTCCTCCTTATCCTCCTCCTCCCTTCCCCCCTCTCCAATTACCCCCTCCTCTCCCTCCAATTACATCCCTACCCCCTCTCTTACTGTGAGAGCAGCAGGAGCTCATCTGATCACAGTAATTGGAGGGGGGGGGGTAATTGTAGAGGGAGAAAGGGAGGAGGAGGATCAGGGAGAATGAGGGAGGAGGCACAGTGGGTCTGCAGCTGGGGGTGATGCGAGCCCTGGGGGCCTTCGGCGCTCATTGCAGCCTTGGGGAGGAGCCTTGGGGAGGAGGAGGAGCCGTGGGGAGGAGGAAAAAAAATAAGCGCCTTTGCCGCTCATTGCACATGCGCAAAGCGCAATGAGCACCATGGGTGCTTTTTGTGCATGCGCAACAGCGCCACCAACATCTAAGCGTTCCCAACACTGACAACTATGTATGTGATATGTATGTGTATATATATATATATATATATATATATATATATACTGTATATATATACTGTGTATGTGTAATAGTAGTGCGCTGCCCTACACCAAAATAAGATATAGAAAGAATTGAAGAAGAAAATATAAAAAATATGGATGTAAGAAATCCCTTTTATCAGTGTAGAACTATTAATTCCAACCTAACATAAACATATAAAATAACATAGGTACTTGTAGAGACTGTACTGATGTGCTCTATTCCCAGGTGATGTACTTCAGTTCTGTTTTCCCTTACGTGGTCCTGATATGTTTCCTGGTCCGTGGATTGCTTTTACGTGGTTCCATTGATGGGATTCTTCACATGTTGACTCCAAAGGTACAGTAATATATATTAGAAACCAAGTCAATGAAGTAAAACTAAAATGGAGCATTTAAAAAAGAAATGAATATTAGAGCAAAAAACATGATTTGAAGTTGGAGGGTAGACTATTCAGGGATAAATCCCTACTTTATAGAAAGGTGGAGGAGAAGGGAAGGTATACCAAGGGAAACTGTACACACAGATATGGAAATTCTACCGTGTCTAGCCCTCTGACTGTCCTGGTCTCTCTCATGTAGGGTGCCATGCTTCACAGCTGTGACCTAAAGCCACATTCACAGAGAGAAGCATCACACTATCATTGACTCATGAAGCAGAGCATTGGGACATTGGTAGTGGGAATCTCACCTATGTAGGTATGGCTTTGTCACAGCTGTGAAACATGGCACCCTTAATGAGAGGGAGCTGGGTATCAGAGGGGGTTTCTAGAAGCTGGGAATCTGTTACCCTAGGGGCTACTTAGAAGTGTATATGTTACATTTAAATTAATAATACTAATTAAGTCACCTGGTTAAACATTTTCTATAAAACAAAATAATTGCATAAAGTGTCCCGTTAAGATCCAGACTTTTGGCAAAATGTTTTTTTTTTTAAGTGAAAAATAAATAAATACAGCCTTGGATGTTTGACTAATACATTTTTTTAAGGAATTTAAGCATACCTTGGATAAGCATAATGTCACCCCGTGGCTTAATTAAGTAAAACGTCATGAACAATTTTATTTCTTATCGGCCATCAAAGCTGTCTTGCAAATTTGCTTTAATGGCAGTGGATATCTGCTTTTGCTCCTTTCAGGATTAGATATGTGGGAGTAATTGGAGGAACTGTGGATTCAAAAAACACCTCCAAGTTCTGTTGAAATACTGCCACTGTTAAGGTGTTGCTATAGTGCAAAAATGACTACCATACATTTAAAAGATCTTATTTTAAACATTACAATTTTTTTGCATAATAATTGATCTGTAGTACAAAAAAATCACATAAAATATAGACCATGTGGGATTGTATTCCCTCCTCTGATAGGTTACAGAAACAAAGAAGCAGTGACTCTTATGGATGGCTGATAATAATAATATGCAATCTGGCAGTCCAAAATGGAAGCACCCATAAGAGGGCCTGCTAAAATAAAAATACATCGCAGCTAGTGTTAGTTAGAGTTGGTTACCTCATAAAAGTGTTCTTTTTTGGGGTCAGCTGATGTGTGTCCCTCACTTTGTGTTCTAGACTGAGAAGCTGTTTGACCCTCAAGTGTGGAGAGAGGCAGCCACACAAGTCTTCTTTGCCCTAGGCCTGGGTTTTGGAGGAGTCATTGCATTTTCAAGCTACAACAAGCAGGATAATAACTGCCAGTTTGATGCTGCTCTCGTCTCCTTCATCAATTTCTTCACCTCAGTTCTCGCTACTCTGGTTGTATTTGCTGTGCTTGGGTTCAAAGCCAATGTCATGAATGAGAAATGCGTTGTGCAGTAAGTATATACTGATATATTCAACAGGTGGGCAAATAACGCAATGAATATTAGCAAGAGGGCAATTAGTATAGGTATAGGGAGTAGCTGCAGAATAAGAGAATGTATTACTTTATAGTGGGCCTCATTCTATTAAGGGGCGTAAAATGGCCGCAAAACTGCAATTCCTTGCGGCCAGCTTAGGGCCCTGAGTAGCGCTACGCTGCTATTCAAATGGACGGCGCCACAAGGAGGTCCCCCTTACGGCCGGTCACAAACTATGCAATCGGCCACAAGCATTTACCGCGCGCCCGTAAATCGTGTTTCAAGGCTGCAAAGTCGGAAAACTGTAAATGCAAATATAAATTCAAGACAGCCCTGTAAATGATAGGCAACATAATCGGGGATATGAGGATTTATAGCAACACCCCCTTAAGCTTGCACATCGCCCAAATCCAATATTTAATTTCAGGTTTATGTTCTGTTCCAAGTCCCGCGGGCTTCAATTACCTCAAAGCCAGTAAATCTTTGTTAAAACCTGTACGGGTTTGATGGTTGAAGGCCGCAAACTCAATGCATTGTAAAAGCAAATATATATTCAATCCAGCACCGTAAAGCACTGTACATGATGGGGAGCACAATGGGGGACATGAGGATTAGTAGCAAAACATTCTCAAGCTTGCACATCGACAAATTATAATCTTTGATTTTAGGTTTAATTTCCGTCCAAAGTCCCACGGGCTTCAATGACCTCCAAGCCCGTAGCTCGTTATTCAAGCCCATGCAGTCTTGGAGGGTGAATGTCCTCCAAGCCCGTGGGACTTGCATGACAGATAGAACACGAAGATTGAACATGAAATTTAATTTCTTTATTGGCAGATTTGAGAGTAGGGGAATGTTGAGCTATTAATTCTAAGACCAAACATCACTTTCCCTTTTAATAAAAGTACAGGATGGCTTTTCTATTTGCTTAATTAGTGCTACGATTTGTAAGTAAGCCCTTTGCAACAGCTCTGAGGCCCAAGTAACCTGGGGGTCTATTTTACCCATGTACGGACTTGACGGAGGCTAATCCCTCATCTGTTGCGGGTGTGATGTGCTCCAAGCCCGTGGGACTCGAACCCAGAAATTGAAGATGAATTACAAAAAAATGATTTTCAGATTTGAGTGTAGGGGAATGTTGTGCTATGAATTCTAACACCTACAATCACTTTCACGTCTCATCAAAGTACAGGATGGCTTTTTTATGTGCTTAGTTGGTGCTACGATTTGTAAGTAGAAGCCTTGCGGGACCTTTTTGGTGTAAGTAAGCTGCAGCTCGGTTCTAGCGAATTACGGCTTTGACGGAAGGGTCCGCTTAGTATTTGAATAGCGACCTTGGCTTTCTTGTGGCCACAACTCTTGCTTCCGTGTAAGATCAAAGGCTTTCACGGCCCCAGGGGTGGCCGCAAGGGATAACAGGGCACCGGCTGCAAGCCGGCCGGAGCCCTCGGCCACAAGTGAATAGAATTGGGAAGTAGCTTTCGGACACGCTTTTCCTACGGCCCTTAATAGAATGAGGCCGAATGTGCTTATTTCCAGAAATACATATTTGAAGGGAAGTTGTCATCACAATTTATTTTGATCAGTTCGGAACTTCAAATAATTTGAGGCTCATATGATTATCTCCTGACTCCATATGAGGTCTAGTTAAGATAGAAAGCATCATTACCATTAAATTACTTATCAGTCCCTGAGAAATTGGGTCCATTGTCATGACCCAATGATACAGTAAGGATGCCAAGTCTTTATTTTTGTAGGGGACTGTTCTCAAGGCAACGGGCCCATTAAAAAGTAAGAGCATTTAAAAGAGCACATTTTACACATTAAAAAATGTGTTTTTTTGCATGAAAAAATATTAAGTAAAATCTGTTTAAACTTCATTGAAGCTAACAGGAAATGCAGAGAGTGTATTCTTTAGTCTCTAGATTTCATTGGCTGGCATAGGGCAAGCCCCCTTGAGCAGGTAAAAGAAAACGCACCGTGGCACATTATCAAATATATTCTGATGAAACTCTTTCTGATGAAACAAAGAAAAAAAATCTTTCCATGTCTCTTTAAATACTCATTAGCCCCTGAGACATTGGGTCAATCGACACAGGAGCATGACTAGTCATTATTATTGCAGGTGACTGCTTTCAAGACAATGTACCCAGTAATTTAATGATAGGTTGTTAGAAAAAAGCGATTTTCAGTGTAAAAAAAAAAAGAACTTTGTGATAAAATGCATACAAAAAACTCCACTCTTTTATTACCTAGGAATGCAGAGAAGATTCTTGGCTATCTGAAAGATGATATTCTAAGTCACGATCTAATCCCACCACATGTGAATTTTTCTCACCTGACAACGGCAGACTATGCGGATATGTACAATGTCATCAAGACTGTAAAAGAAGAAGGATTCCAAGACCTGCACCTGGACGCCTGCTTACTAGAGGATGAACTCAATAAGGTGTCTATGTGTTGCACATCACAGCCATTAGTGTGACAGGTTTGCCACTCAAAACTCAACAAGGGCCCCAAAACCAGTGACACTTATTGTGCCAGGCAAGTGTTGCTAAAAGCACTGTACACATGTCACTTACTGTCATTTATTTAACAATATTAGTTGGAGAAAAAAACACACACTAAAGGGTGGAGAATATATTTAATAGTTTTCATTTATTCAAATGTTGTTTCTCTGCAAGCTGTGATGCAGGCTGCCATGTTTCACTTTGTAGAGCTCAGTCACAGCTGTGAACTGGGCACAGTGAAAATTGTATGCAAGTTGAAATATGTAAACCTGTGTCATAGCTTAAAGGATCACCATATGATGACAGAGTATATGTTTGAACAATTTGAGTCTAAGATCATATTTTTATAAACAAAATATCATAAAGTTTTTAAATGGATATGGGAGGTTTCCGGATTTTACTATGTATATAATATACTTGTGTATCTGTTTTATTTTATGTACTTTATTGTATTAAGAAGTGTTTATTAGCTCTGTTTTACTGTCAAAAATGAAAAAAATAGTTACTGTATGAGTCTGCTCTCTACAACGTGTTCAGACACAGACTCTGTAGGTATGTATATATAGTGTAGTGTCCTAGCTTATCAGGGACCGCACGTAGGGGCATGTTGCAGAATGTTGCTGAGATATGGTCACTGGTTAGCATGAGACACAGTACAGCAAGTGAGCCCATGAGTAAGCCCCTAGAAGGGCGAAACGGACCGTCGGGACTATCTCTACAAAAGCGCAAGTACTCTGGTTATTCCTATTTTTTCATTTGGGGAGTATCATTGTATAATAAAAGGTGGCATATCTTTCTACTACTTTGAATTGCTGGTCTGCATTAATGACACATAGTAGTGTGTGGCTGTAGGGAGTTCAGTATCTAGATACTCATTTACAAGCCATAGTAGATACTCCCCATATAAATATATATATAAACAAATATTTTTATAACAAGAAAGAGTACTATGCATGCTTTTTTCATGGTGTTTTTAACGTTTTTTTGAGCTATAAATAACTTTACATCTTCCCAAGGATTAGCAAAGTAAATTTGCCATATGAGGGAAGATATTATGAGATACCAATATAGTAAATTGAAAAATATTGTTGGTTATCCCTATCATATGTTATCAGCTCCCAAAGAGTAATTATTAGTCATCCCCTATCCATATAGCTATTCATTGTTCCCTTTTTTTGCAACTTTAAACAATAATTAGGTGTTAAGCACCAGGGAACTGTTATATAGTGATAAAAAGAGATAACAGTACAGCAAGTGCAGCAGAATCTGTGTCTTTGTGAGCTGCAGAGGACAGACCCAAGCATGGATTTTAGGCAGTAAAAACAGAGAGCATAAGAACTTCCTAATAAAATAAAGTATATAAAAGTGAATAAATACACAAGTGTATTATATACCTAGTAAAATCCAAAAGCCTGCCATATCCCTTTAATCATAAAAAAATGATGCTGGCCCCTGGTACTTTGCTGAAGGTTGCACATATGAGAGGAATGCTTGCATCTCTGCAGGAGCAGGACTTGCAGTTATCCTCTTGACTGTCCACTTTTGAGCGTGTGCAAGGAAAGGAGAAAGTTGTCAAATACTAAAAGCCCATTTGGTATAACAAAGCATTTTCCCTCTTGCCTCCTCCCTCACGTCTTCCTCAACTGCTACATAAGCACACACTCTCAGGCTCCAAGCTACCAGGTGAGAAAGAAGTGGCCATCCTGCTGTGTTACTGGCAGGGTGTAATTTATTTCAGTGATTTATTCCAATAGCATACCCTTTGCTTCCAAGATGGTAGTCTGACCAACAGGAACGATATTACTCCCATGATGAGCACTGTAGACAGAGGGGCACATCACCCCTCAACGTCCTTCTGATTTGTGGAACATACTCTTGAAGGGTCATAGGGAAAAGGGATCAACAGATTAAAATGTTGAAAGGACCCTTTCTTGCCAACAATAAGTTGATTTCATTAAGATCACTGAGAGCTGGATATAGCTACCTTTCACCACAGTAATTCAATTTGTGCTTCTCTCTCTGCTAATTGTTAACTTGGACTGCTATAGGAGTGGGCAAGGGGATCTAAGTGCACAGTGGGATACACTTTTTTTGCTACCACAGAAACAAAGGCTGTGTTACTAATTATCACATCAAAGCAGTTTATTTCTTGGCAGTTGCATACCAGTAATAAAGAAGCACAAATGATGATGAATAGCTCAAGAATAATCTACTTTATAAATTACTGATTAGTTCCATAAATTTAAAAACAAATTGGGGTGACCGAGTACCTTTTGATAGCTGTAAAAACATCATAAAAATTGTAAAATCATATTTTTGTTGGCATTTTATTAAAGCATATAACATATTTGACAGTGTCCCTTTTATGTATCAATAAATTAGGAGCCTAGAATTCTAGGGATTTGTATTACTCTGATTAAATAGCTATCAAATATTAATTTAGTTATTGTAGGTTTCTATCAGAGAATATCTAGATTACCCCATACAATCCGTTCTATTTTTTGTGTTTTTCATCCCCCCACACAGGCAGTTCAGGGAACAGGACTGGCTTTCATTGCATTCACCGAGGCTATGACACATTTCCCAGCCTCCCCTTTCTGGTCGGTCATGTTTTTCTTCATGCTAATTAACCTCGGACTTGGAAGCATGATTGGCACCATGTCGGGCATTATCACACCCATAGTAGACACATTTAAAGTACGAAAAGAACTACTGACAGGTAAGTGCTATTTTTCTATTAAAATATTTTTGTGGATATTGTTTTTTTCTTTACTGTTTCTATAAGATCTAATCTTTCATCTAGTTTGTCATTCATTTCTCATTAAATTAGAGATTTGGCCAAGTGATACAGGCGTACTAAATTAGAGGACTGAACGTAATATAATACGGTTATATGTATATTCATTGAATAGAATAGAAAATAGACGAACCATCATTTATGCTTGAGATGTGCAAATTACTTCCAAACTGATCCACTAGAAAGGTCTACGGAATGACTCAAAACTCATTTTATTTCTAACATGGTATTTTTTGATCATTGAAATAATTTGCATCTAGTTTTATCCTCTATACAGCACTGAAAGCTAAAAGTAACTAAGTTTTGGAGTTCAAATCCAGAGTCCAGTCAATTACAAATAAAGGACCGTTTTTCAATGAAAAAAATACATATGGTTGAAAACCTTTTTTCTTCAAAACCAAAGTTTTTCTCAGTTGTATACCATGAAATACTGTTTTGTTTTAAGGATAAGCGACTCTCAATTTTGAGCATTGGATGGATAATTACATTGGTTACAATGGAGGGAAGGGGAAAAGAGACACAGGAGAGGGGGGAAGTGACACGGGGGAGGGAGGAGAGGGGAAGAGACACAGGGGAGGGAGGAGGGGGGAATAGACACAGGGGAGGGAGGGGGGATAAGAGACCCAGGGGAGGGAGGAGAGGGAAGAGACACAGGGGACAGACGTGGGGAAAGAGACACAGGGTAGGGAGGAAGGGAGAAGAGACATAGGGGAGGGAGGGGGAGATAGAGATACAGGGGAGAGAGGGAGGAAGTGGGGAAAAGATACAAAGGAGGTAAGGGGAAAAGAGACACAGAGGAGGGGGGAAGAGACACAGGGAAGGGAGGTGGGGAAAGAGACACAGGGGAGGGAGGGAGGAGGGGGAGAGACATAGGGAAGAGACACAGGGGAGGGAGGAGGAGGAAAGAAACACAGGGGAGGTAGGGGGAAAAGAGACACAGGGGAGGGGTGAAACATGCAATGGGGAGGGAGGGGGGAAGAGACACAGGGGAGGAGAGGGGGGGGAAGAGACCTGAAATATTATACCATAATTTATGATGGGCAAATAACTAGTAATATATAATAGCATTATTCAACATTAATTTCATTTTCAATAGCTATATTCAGTATTAAATACATTTTGTAAAAATTCCAGTATCTGATGAGTGTTTATCTCCACCCTGATAAGGTGATTAGGGGAGTGTGGGAGTTTTGACTGAGAGACAGCTGCCCCAACAGCAAAATGACCCTCTAGAAAAACACATCTCTACCTAATGGAGGTCATTGTGTTGGAGGTACATTTAGCAGCTACCTAGACAAAGCCTTCTCTCATCGACCTTGTAGTGGGTGGACACGAGCAGCAACTGAATCTGAACTTTGACCGTACATTTAGTGTTGAATAATGTTGTTTCTGTTTAACCATTGAATATGAATTTTATTAATGACAAATGCCTAATTAATACATCTAAAGTAGCAGATGTTTTTAGGTCACTACAATAGTCCTTTAAAGTATACTCTTTTAAATGTGTCATAGACAATCTGGAACTTCACCAACCATTTAAATGTATTCCACAGTAAAACACTAAGATGTACAAAGCATTTCTTTGGTAGGAAGACATGACAAAAATGTAGCCATAAGTCAGGCTTTCCAGCTCTCTTTGAGTTTGAGGGATTTTACTATTTGTCAGATAAGCTGCCTTTGACTCCTTACACCAAGTGTCAGACAACAAACTGTATTTACACTGTGACGGTGTAAGCCAGACACTGCTACTATAATAGAAACAGTAATGAAAAATAAGTTTACAAGATATATTATCTACCTATCTATCTATTTACATGTATATACTTTATTTTAGGAAATGCTTATGAGCTCTGTTTTTATTGCTTAAAATCAAACAAATAGTGTCTGCTTGGGTCTGCTCTCTGCAACTCATGAAGACACAGACTCTGTTGTACTGAATGTGCAGTGTCTTCTACTAGCTAATCATGTCCTAGCAACATTCTACAACATGCTACTAAGAGATGGTCACTGATTGGCTATTTTGAAATACAGCATTTCAGAGTCTGTCTTCATGAGCCGCAGACCCAAGCAGGTACTATTTTGATAATTTCATACAGTCAAAACAGAGCTTATAAGCAATTTTTATTAAAAATAAAGGAATTACAAATAAATACATACAGTTCCTTGCAAAAGTATTCACCCCTTGACTTTTTACCTATTTTGTTACATTACAGCCTTAAGTTCAACGGTTTAGAACACAATAGTCTAAGTTGGTGAAGTGAAATGAGAAAAATATATACATAAAAATATTTTTTTGAAATAGAAAACAGAAAATTGGCATGTGCGTATGTGTTCACCCCCTTTGTTATGAAGCCCATAAAAAGCTCTGGTGCAACCAATTACCTTTAAGAAGCCACATGATTAGTGAAATGATGTCCACCTGTGTGCAATCTAAGTGTCACATGATCTGTCATTATATATACACACCTTTTTTGAAAGGCCCCAGTGGCTGCAACACCTAAGCAAGAGGCACCACTAACCAAACACTGTCATGAAGACCAAGGAACTCTCCAAACAAGTAAGGGACAATGTTGTTGAGAAGTACAAGTCAGGGTTAGGTTATAAAAAAAATATCCAAATCCTTGATGTTCCCCAGGAGCGCCATCAAATCTAACATAACCAAATGGAAAGAACATGGCACAACAGCAAACCTGCCAAGAGACGGCCGCACACCAAAACTCACAGACCGGGCAAGGAGGGCATTAATCAGAGAGGCAGCACAGACACCTAAGGTAACCCTGGAGGAGCTGCAGAGTTCCACAGCAGAGACTGGAGTATCTGTACATAGGATGACAATAAGACATCCGCTCCATAGAGTTGGGCTTTATGGCAGAGTGGCCAGAAGAAAGCAATTACTTTCAGCAAAAAGCAAAATGGCACGTTTTGAGATTGCGAAAAGGCATGTTGGAGACTCCCAAAATGTATGGAGGAAGGTGCTCTGGTCTGATGAGACTAAAATTGAACTTTTCAGCCATTAAAGAAAGCGCTATGTCTGGCGCAAACCCAACACATCACATCACCCAAAGAACACCATCCATCTGTGGGGATGTTTTTCAGCAGCCGGGACTGGGAAACTGGTCAGAGTTGAGGGAAAGATGGATGGTGCTAAATACAATGATTTGAGGCTAGGACGGAGGTTCACCTTCCAGCAGCACAATGACCCCAAACACACTGCTAAAGCAACACTTGAGTGGTTTAATGGGAAACATGTAAATGTGTTGGAATGGCCTAGTCAAAGCCCAGACCTCAATCCAATAGAAAATCTGTGGTCAGACTTAAAGATTGCTGTTTACAAGCGCAAATCATCCAACTTGAAGGAGCTGGTGCAGTTTTGCAAGGAGGAATGGGCAAAAATGGGCAAAAAGATGTGGCAAGCTCATAGAGACTTATCCAAAGTGACTAGGAGCCGTGATTGTAGAGGTGGCTCTACAAAGTATTGACTTTAGGGGGTGAATAGTTACGCACATTGACTTTTTCTGTTATTTTGTCCTATTTGTCCTTTTTCAAAGTTGTGGGTATGTTCTGTAAATTTAAGTGATGTGACTTCTCAAACAATCTATATTAATTCCAGGTTGTGAGGCAACAAAACACAAAAAATGCTAAGGTGAATACTTTTGCAAGGCACTGTAGGTATATTTTATACCTAGTAAAATACAGAAACCTACAATATCCCTTTAACTTTCAAGTAACTAAATAAAAATTCCAATTACAGCGTCAGAGGTGAGTCATGTTAAATTGATTGCCAGTTAGCTGGATGAGTCAGCTATTGAAGACGTCTGACAAGTAGCACTTTGATATGTGAGATTTCAAAGCAACAGGAGGCAGCTAACAGAGGCCAAATAGTTTGTACTTGAATTGCAGTTTCACAGGGCATAAAAACTGCTAAAGTATTTAATGTGTCAAGGGATCTGTCTTCAAAATATTGACAGCACAGCCAAGCTATATCAGCAAAGAGGAACAAGAGAGGGGGGAGAGAGAGGGGGAAGGGGGTGTTGAGGATAGAAAGAATGGCAAAGAAGAAAGATGTGAAAGGAAGATAGGTAAGAGATGGGAAGGGGGGGGCGGAGGGAGAAAAAGGGAGTGTGTGGAAAAGTGAAATAGGGCGTTGCGTAGAAGAAATAGGAGCATGTGAGGGTATTAGGAGAGAGAGAGATGAAAAGTCGGAGAGAAAGTTGGGTATGAGGGTGGGAGAGAGAGAGGCATGGGAGAAAGGGAGACAGGGAGGAACAGGAAGGATGAGAGGATGGAGATAAATTAAGTATGTGATCGGGAGAGATCGGGCATTGGGGAAAAGAGAGAGGGGGAAGAAGGTGGAGGAGATTAGGAGAGAGATGAGAAGTGGGAGAGAACATGGGGGAGAAATCAGCGAGAAGGAGAGGGGAAATAGAGACTGGGAGGAACAGGAAGGGAGAGAGGAGAGAGAGAAGAGGGGTTTGTGGGAGAAAGAGATGGGTCATTGGGTGGAGAGAGAGAAAGGATAAATGGGTTGGGTGAGAGAGAGCGATGGGAAGTGGGGAAAGTGGTGGAGGTGGCTTTGCTTCTTGAAGAATGGTACAATATCACACTACACACAATTCAGAACTTGCATAACATCTTTGCAAGGAGGATTGAAGGCAAAAGGCGACCATGCTCCTTATTAAGTCCTTGATATGAATATATTGTTAGGTGTTACCGTTATTTGCCCCTCTATATTTGCTATATTCTCATATATGGAGCACATGGTTAAAGGGAGCTTGTGAATACTTGACAGGTCTGTATAAAAAAAGTTATATGTCATTTTGCAAAAAAACTTCAGCATAGCATCAATCCTTACTTGGAAAGATGTTATGCTAGTCCTGAATTGTGTGTAGTGGTATATTTTTGCACCATTCTTCAAGAAGTAAAGCCACCATTCACTCTCTTCCTGCTTCACTCCCCACTTCCCATCACTCTCGTAATCAGCCACCCAGCCCTGTTTAAATGAAACGCTGCTCTTTGGGGTGAAGTACTTCTTCCATTTTTTTTTTAACACAATGCCAATTAAGAACAGTTTATATGTTATCATATTCGTTATATAGGTCTAAAACCATATCTGTAATCCTCTAGTCCCTCTGTGCCCCTTGTGTCAATATACAGAATGGTTATTCCACTGACTAGTAAATAAGGTGAATAGCCTTTTAGTGGACATTTTGGGACAAACATAATGAATGCACTCAAGCATGCCTAGAATATGCATTAGCAGAAGTGGAAGAATTCCAGGAAAACTGGCTCCTAAATGCTTTCCAGTAGTATAATGCATGACCCCCTCCACGGCTCATAGAAATATTACTTGGTTTCTAAGTACTATCATTTTTTTCAAACCCCTGTGTGTAAGGAGTATTTAAGGATGTATTTATCCAAGTAGATAGAATTGGATGACCTACTGGTTCTTATTTTACTCTTCCGTGCCATGTGTGGATCTGGTGAATAATTTGCACATCTGTACTTCTCACCTGTGTGCCATGTTACTGATCTCATGCACATCGCTACATCATTTAATTTTTCTTTCTGCTACTAATTGTAGTCAGCTGTTGCATCGTTGCCTTCCTGCTGGGTTTGATCTTTGTTCAGCGTTCTGGAAATTATTTCGTCACCATGTTTGATGATTACTCTGCTACACTACCACTCACCATTGTGGTCATCCTGGAAAACATTGCAGTAGCTTGGGTTTATGGCACAAAGAAGTAAGCATCTCACCAAAACATGTCTGTCACCTCATACTAAACAGTTTACTTCTCCTTCCAAACAGGTTCATGTGTTCTATTTCTAGCTTACATGTTTATTCACTTTTTGAATTAAAAAAATAATGAAAAAAACAAATATGTGATTGCACATTTTAAGTGGGTTGATCTCTGCTCATATTTGAAAAAAACACATATATGACTGATTGCTTAGTTCGTCCAGGTATGAGGTAAGACATTGAAGCTTTCCCACCCATGTCTTTATTGATTATGTTTGTATTCTGAAAGGATATTTTATTAGTTAAAAGCTGCTTGAAATAAGGTCCCTGGAAAATATTTATTACTAATCGAGTGCTTTCCATGGAAGTTGTCATATCAGATAAACTAGTGTTTATTTGCACATTTAAACATCATTTTATTAGCATGTGCTCAATGAAACCTTCTAAACAGTCCTACAAAGGTCCATCCACTTATGGATCATGTATATAATGCTTCTATAATACTAGATGTACTAGCCAATCACAGACTTACATTTGAAATAGTTGCTTTCTACTTATCTTGTGGGTGGAGCTTGTCTGATAATTTGTAAATATGCTTTGTTTTGGTGGCAGGCTGTAATTTAGTTTAAATGGGACATTGACAGCATTTTTTTGTTCTTTGTAACATTTAAAAGAGGGTGCATGATAATGTACCATAGTGTTTATTTTTTTTCCAAATGGATCTCACAAAGCAGACAAAATACTGATTAAAATCACTAAACCATCACTAAATAATTGGTTAACGCAGGAATAAATCCAAAAGAGATTGGAGAAAATAAATGTTAATAAAGCCCCAGATCCTGATGGAATACATCCAAGGGTACTGAGGGAGCTGGGTTCTGTAATAGCCAAACCATTATATTTAATTTTTCAAGACTCACTCACTACAGGGCCTCTACCGGATCACTGGAGAAAAGCAGAGGTGATACCTATATTTAAGAAGGGATCAAGAGCAAATCCGGGGAATTATAGACCAGTGAGCCTCACTTCTGTAGTTGGGAAGCTTTTAGAAGGGTTAATAAGGGATAATATACAAGAATATGTCTATTTGAACAAGATCATAGGTAGCAGTCAACACGGATTTATGAAGGATAGGTCGTGTCAGCCCAATCTAATTCGTTTCTATAAGGAGGTTAGTAGGAACTTGGATCAGGGCAACTCAATGGATGTAGTCTTTTTGGATTTTTCAAAGGCATTTGATACAGTGCCACATGGAAGACTAGTGAGCAAACTAAGGGATACAGGAATTGCAGTAAATATCTTCTCATGGATTGAGAGCTGGCTAAAAGACAGGAAGCAAAGGTTTGTTGTAAATGGAACATACTCAGATTGGTCTAATGTGATAAGTGGGGTTCCTCAAGGTTCAGTATTAGGTCCTCTCCTTTTTAACATATTTATTAATGACGTAGAAGTAGGACTCGAAAGTAGTGTCTCCATTTTTGCTGATGACACTAAGTTGTGCAAGATAATAAAATCAGATAATTATGTACTTTCCCTACAAAGGGATTTGCATAAATTAGAGAAATGGGCGGCTAAATGGCAGATGAGATTTAATACAAATAAATGTAAGGTTATGCATTTGGGAAGGAAAAATAGCCATGCAATTTATAATCTTAATGGAGCAAATCTAGGGGTATCAGATTTTGAACGGGATTTGGGAGTACTAGTGGACAACCACCTAGGTAGCAGTGCTCAATGCCAAGCAGCAGCTGCAAAGGCAAATAAAATATTAGCATGTATTAAGAAGGGTATAGAAGCAAGGGAAGCAAATATAATTCTACCACTATACAAATCCCTAGTACGTCCTCATTTGGAATATGGAGTACAATTTTGGGCACCACTTCATAAAAAGGACATTTTAGAGAAAAAGTACAGAGAAGGGCTACAAAACTAATAAGGGGAATGGAGGGGCTAAGTTATGAAAAAAGACTAACCAAATTAAACGTATTTTCTCTAGAAAAAAGGCGTCTACAAGGGGATATGATTACCTTATTGAAATACATCCAGGGTCAATATAAGGCTTTGTCAAGTGAACTTTTTGTAGCAAGAGATTTTCAACTGACAAGAGGACATCCTTTGAGGTTAGAGGGAAAAAAAATTCACCTTAAACAAAGAAAATGGTTCTTCACAGTTAGGGTGGTTAAACTGTGGAATTCTCTACCAAAGGAGGTGGTTACAGCGAATTCGATAGACAACTTCAAAAAGGGGTTAGATATATTTCTGAATAAAGTGGGCATTCAAGGCTATCCTAGATAACTTGCTAAGGAATATTGATCCAGGGAGAAATTTGATCGCCAGTTTCTGGGGTCAGGAAGGAATTTTGCTTTTTTTCCCCTTATGAGACAATTGGCAAAGTTTCAATGGTTTTTTTTTTCTGTTTGCCTTCCTCTGGATCAATTAACAATTAATAATAAATAGTCCACATATTAAAAAGATCAATAGAGATCTAAAAAGGTTGAACTTGAAGGACTAACTCTTTATTCATCCTCAAATACTATACTATTAATAATGATTTAACAGCTAATTAATTACTAACTAATCCGCATATTGCAGATCAGAGGAGAACTTAACAGGTTGAACTTGATGGACTGAAAGTCTTTTTTCAACCTTAATTACTATGTAACTATGCAACTATGTAACTATATTCTATAGATGTCAAAATGTAAAGAAAAATAAATAAAATGTTTAACTGATCTGGGCGCTTGCCCCTGTCAGACAATGAGCTGACTGTCTCAGCATATTTTTAGCAGCAATAGGTCCAATATTCTGTAGACTACAGAATTCTATACTATACCCAGTTAAAAATTCAAGGCTTGCAAAACGGGCTATTAGATTGGTTAAAATAAAATAAAAATTCAATGTTAATGGGAAAGGGGAGCAAGACTAACCCTACATTTTTAAAAAATATAACGGGAAGAAGGCCAGGTAGCAAGCTATAGGAATTACAATTGAACATTACAATCTGAATCAGGTAAACAATAAACAGTGATCAGGAAAAGGCAGATGAGTGAAACAAGTTATTTCTTTGTTATATACAATGGGGGTACCAGTGGTTGGAATACAGCAACAAAATTGGGTTACACTACCTTTACCAAATAATTGTTTAACATGGGAAGAAAAACGAGTCTGGAAAAAAATAAATGTTAATAAACTGCCAGGTCCTGAGGCAACTTTGTTCTGTAATAGCCAAACTATTTTATCTATTTTTTTAAAGACTCAGTCACCTAAGGGTCAGTATCAAATGGCTGGATAAAAACAGATGTGATACCTATATTTAAGAAGGGAGCAAAGGCTTCTGTAGTGGGGAAGCATTTAGAAGAGTTAATAAGGATTTGTATACAGGAATTTGTCTATTTGTGAGGCATAAGTCATATCAAACAAATCTAATTCATTTTAATGAGGAGGTTAGTAGGAACCTAGATGAAGGCAACTCAATAGTTTTAGTTTTATTTTGTGAAGGCTTTTGATACAGTGCCACATGGAAGACTGTTGTGAAAACTAAGGGATACAGGAATTGCAGTAAATATCTGCTCATGGATCGAGAACTGGCTAAAAGACTGGAAGTAAAGGGTAGTTGTCAATGTAACAGAAATAGAGGTGCTCAGAGAGCGGACAAACCTAAATAGGTTAGTTCTATGGAGATGCTAATCCACTCTGAGAGCAACCTCTTTTAATCACTTGTGCCCTTCATAGGAAGAAATATCCTGTAGTATATCAGTCAGGCCCCACTCACTAGAGTGATCCAGCCTGAAATACCAGGCAATTCTACCCTGAACAGGAGAAACCGAAAACCCCAGACGCATTTCGGGCCTTCATTCGGCCTTGTCAGTACAGTGTAGCCGAACACCATAAGGCACAGTGAGAAAGGAGCCTGGTATTTCGAGGCTGGATCACTCAATTGAGTGAGACCAGATGGATAAACTACAGGATGATTCTCTCTATGAAGGGAAAAAGTGAGCTAAAAGAGGTTGCCCTCATAGTGGATTATAATGTCAAAAAAACTAACTTATTAAGTTGTCTGACTGAGCAGCTCTATTGTTGTTGTTAGTTGTAAATGAAGCATTCTTATATTTGATTAGTGTTGTAATTAGGGTTTCTTAGGGCTCAGTAATGGGTCCTCTTCTTTTTAACATATTTATTAATGACTTAGAAATAGGACTGGAAAGTAATGGGGTACTACATGGCAGATGAGATTTAATACAAATAAATATTGTTATCCATTTGGGAAGGAAAAATAAGCATGCGATTTTAAATCTTAATGGAGCAAATCTAGTGGTAACATACATAGAAAGGGATTTAGGAGTGTTTGTGGACAACCACCTAGCTACCACCTAGTGCTCAAAGGCAAGTACAATATTAGCATTTATTAACATGCATTATAGAAGCAAGGAAAGCAAATATAATTCTCTCACTATATAAATCCCTAGTTCCCTCATTTGTAATATGGAATACCATTTTGGGCACTAGTTGAGAGAAATTACATTGTAGAGCTGGAATAAGTACAGAAATGCCCCATTGAGCACTGTTCCGGGCAATAGGAGTGTTAAACAAAACAGTCCTAAACATACAGCCCCATTAAATTTGAAGCCCGTAGCGGCATCGGCAGGCCAACAAAAGTTGCAGGCTTGAAATTTGTCTGCGTTACAGAGCTATTAAATTAAACCAGGCCGCGAGTTACAGGCCAGACGCAAACCTGTAGACCATTTGTTGCACGTTGGATGTGCGGCCGTGAACATGATCAATTAGTCAAACCCATAGTTATGGGTTTAGACAGAGCCAATGGCAAATGAGATATGTTATATTTCAAAGCCTTATGGGTTTCAATTACGAGTTTCGATCTTACCCACATTCTAGAAATAATGCAATATTAATAAAGCAGTAAATATGATATGCAAGTCCATGCGATTTCCATTATATGTATTAACACATTGATTGCCGATTTATAACAAGGAAATTAAACATTGAAAAAAGTATTTTATATTGTAGATTTGCGAGCTTGAGAATGTTGTGCTATTAATTGTAATAACTAACATCACGCTCCCTTTAATTATAAGTACAGTATTGTATTGACATTTGCAGTTATAGTGCTACGGATAGGACTTTTCCCCTCTAGCGGGTCCTCTCTAGTACCCGTTGGCTTTTTGGCTCTATTTGCGGGTTATGGGCTTGAACGCCAGTGAATTCGTTACAATTTGATAGCGTGATTAAAACGTCACAGTTACAGGCTTGACAGAACAAAGGATTTGCGTCCTTTGAGTGCAATTTTCGACATCCCGTAGTTTTTTTTGCCCTTACCCCACAAGTCTTTGGTGGGTTGCTTTACGTGGCCAAGTTAATAGCCGCAAGGCTTTTGGGCTACGTTACGGGTCACGGTTTTACATGTTGAGGGAATTAAATAGGGCTGATAGTGATTTAGGCCTTGATAATGGGCCTTGAAGGTTGCAATGACCCTCTGATTAATTGGCTGCATGAGTGAAGTAGTGTTGGATAGCAGGAAAACTACTTCCACTGGGATGCAGCAATGGAGTTTTGACAAATTGGTAGGGTAGATTGGAGCATTGTCCATTAACAGGAGTGCTTTGGCCTCAATTCCCTTATGCTTGCAGAAGCATTGCACAGATGGACAGAAATGTTTGCTGAACCAATTTTTGAAGAGGTCCATGGTGATCCAAGCTTTATGGTTGAATTGCCAAATGACAGGCACATTTTTGGAATCTCCCACATGGCTCTAGGTGTTTTTGAGTGGTACACCAGCAATGGCTCGATGTTTGAAATAGCCACTGGTGTTTCCACCCAGAAGTAGAGTTAGACATCTTTGGCTGCTTTGAACCCCGGTGCTCGCGTCTGCTCACGTGAAATGAAGGTGCAGCTTGGCATTCGCTTCCAGAACAGTCCAGTCTTGTCGACATTGAATACCAGTTCTGGAGTATAATTGCCTCTTTCTATGATGTCCTTCAAAGTGGCTGGAAAGGCTGCCGCATGCACCACTTCTCTGTTTTTTTCTGATGTTATACAGGTTATTTCTTTTCCTGAAGCAGTCGAACCAACATCTGCTGGCTGAGAAGCTTTTGGTCACATCTGGTGTTTGGCTTTGCATATGACCGTAGATGCTTCTGGCCTTCTCCATAATAATGGCCTGGCTGAGAGGCATGTTGCACTCTATTGAGTCATCAATCCAGATGGAAAGCCCCTTTTCCATTCCATTTAGGGCATAGCAACTTAATAGAAGATGTAGCGCTGGTGGTTGCCTAAGACTTGATGTTCTCCTTGTTTTATAGGATGGTGCGGATTGTGGAGGTTGTCAATTTGAAATCTGCTCCAATGTCCACTTGCTGTTCTCCTTTTTCCAAGTTCCAGCACCTGCTTCTTCACATTCAGAAAAATGTTCTTTCACTTCAATTTGGGCTGATCTTCTTTGAACTCACCCATGTTCTGTAAAACAGTACAATTTTATTGGACAATTAACAACCACATGATGAGAAACAAGCGAACATGAACAATATTCTGTACCTTGTCTCTGAATGGTTAGGTATGGTTCTCTTTTTGGTCATCCAGGCTGTCACTTTTCTTGTCCTCCTTGCTCCGGGCTGGTGCTCTGTCTCCTTTAACGCTGTGGTGGGGTTTCTGAGCATTAAACCCCGGACCACAAGGAAAAAACAGTGGGCCACAGTGTTAACAGATATAGCGGGGTTTAGCACTAAGGGGGGAATTATTCCAAAAAGAGCACTATATTGAATCATCGCTAAAAGGGATAGTTTAGGTAGGTTAGGTAAGTTTCTGAATAAAAATGATTTTCAGCTTTTTTCATACATTTTTGTTTACCATGCAGTCTCTAATTTATTGGAGGGATTCAGCAATAGCACTAACACTTGGGGTGATTTATTTTACATAAGCCATTCGATCAAGCCTACATTTTTGCTTTATCTGAGCTGCTAACAATGTCAGACTCTCCAATTGATCCCTGAACTCAATCGTACAGGGCACTTACTCATTTTGGAAGTTGCCTCCCCAGAACTACTGAAGCACATCCAAGTGGCCCTTATCTGACATCAAAATAAGAACTAAAAATGGAAAAACCCTACACTCCTGTGGCACTTCTCAGTAGACAAAGAGAAGTAAGGTAGTAACTTTTTCCCTATCCTTGTTTATAAAGGCTTGGGTGTTCATTTTTAGGGTGCCATTTAATCATTCACAGAGTCCATTAGTCTGGGGATGATATAAGGAACACAGGTGCTTCACTCCACAGAAGCACAGTTGCTTCACTCCAGTGTAACCACAATTTATGAGGAAGTCCAGCCCTGAACTGGGGTCCCTGATCAGATAGAACTTCACTAGGAAATCCTACCCGGCAAAATATGGTAATTAAGGTCACATATAGTGTACCACGGTGAGGATGAATCATTTTCCAGAGCTACTCTTTCTGATGATGTCTATGGCCAATTGTTGGAAGGAAACACTGTGGGCAGATGCTGCACAAGGGCTTTGGAGACTCCCTCTGATTACCCCAAACATTCATTGACCTTCAAGTGTCAAAGGAATGACAATAATTGGTTATGTAGTTAGACAGTCCAAGCCAATATTATGCCTTGGTCTGCTGTAGCATGTACGTTGAGTCTCCATGTGCCCTGCTAGCGGATATTGTGGGCTAACTGAAGAAGTAACAGGACAGTCAGCTGCTTTGAGTGACAGCAGATGTTTCCCATGTAAGAAGTCAAATCTCCCCCAAATGTTATGCTATAAAGAAGACACACCAAATGTTTTCAATTTTGGACTGTGTAACAAGTTTCAGCCATGAATGGGTTAACATATCCATATTCTCAGTCACAGTTGCTGACTGGCTAAAGGTAAAAGGACAGCAGGATTTTAGCAAACGTACTCCGTGGATCCACCTAACTCCTCAAGAAGATCTTGCCTTGCAATATGATGGTAATTAAGGAAGCCCTTGCCTAGTAAGATTTTGCAGAATTTCAAAACAAGCTGGGGATTGCGGATTTGGAGAAATATTGTGTTAACACCCTGTTTATTAATGTTGAATATTGCAGGCCAAGAGCAATTTACCTTTCTGTGTAGGAGAAGAAAGTTGTAAGATAGAAGGTAGCTTGTTCTCCTTGACTGGCAAAGGTAACTGGTCAGACTAGGACTGACACAGGGTGAAAAGCAGGCAAGATATCTCCCTCCAGGGCAAGTGGGGGTTATGGTGTGCAGGATTCCCTGATGAGCTGCTAGGATAAGAATTTTCAGGCAGAGCGCTGCGTGTGCTTTGGATAGTCAGAGGAGCTACTCCAACCCAGCCAGTCTTGCTGCTAGGATACATAGACTTTGACTCCCCCGTGGATCTCATTGTACATGGCCACCATCCTAGTTATGAAAGAACCCACATTATGAATGAGAAAGCCACTTTTATATTTATGTAAAATGACTAGAGAAGTTCAAGAAATAAGTCACTATGGTAAAAGTGAAATGAATCTTATCAACTGTATTGCCTGGATCCACCCTATTCTTTAAGAACATCTTGCCATGCAATATGGTGACAATAAAGGAGGCCCTTACCTAGTAAGATGGTGTCACAGAATGTCAAACTTAGATTTGCTGGATTGCTGATTTGGACATCCTGTTTATTAATGCTGAATATTGCAAAGCAAGTGAAATTGACTTTGCTGTGTAGGACAAAACTGGATGGATGATTGTGAGAAATGATCCTCAATCTCTGAAGTCTTTAGCTGTAAAGGTGAAAGGACAGCAGGATTCTTATGAACTGCACTACTTGGATCAACCCTGTCACGGACCCCTTTTCAGGAACGGTCATGACTGTAATGTATGAGTATAGTATATCATGGATAAAATGTTTGCATATAGTGACTGACTTTGGAGCTCCCCAAAATCCCCTAAGTAACCTTGTTATTTGGGATTTTGGAATACCGGGTTTCTAATACCTGAGACTATAAAAAGCATTAAGTTCTACTGGAATTTTTGTGGATTTACGACTACTGGGAGCGGCCAGGCGTACATCCTCTCTGGCTATAATTGTAAAGGAGGTTGTATAAGATAGCCTTAGTTACAAGGTGGAGTTTTAGCTATAGAGGGGGATGGTGTTATTTTGTGATATATATTCTACGCCAAAAGAAACAATGGCTTGTTGACTTCTGAGACATATAGAAATTGTATGGTCTCTTATTTTGCTCTTGGTGGCTGCAATACTGATCCTATCTCCGGTCTACAAGTAACTTGTCCTGGTCACTTCTGGAAGTGCTGATTCTTGGTAGAGGGACCCTGACTGATACAGAAGCCAGATATCAGAGTGCTGGTGCCGAGATTTCCAAGAACCCAACGGTCCTTGTGGGTAATTAACCTGTAGTCTATAGCAGGTGGCCCTGCGCAGTAATAGCCCCTACCTCTGGATCTTCACACACCCTACTTCTCAGTAAGATCTTACCTTGCAAAATGTGAGGGATAAGTCTGTACCATGTATGGTGGTCAAGTATATACCAAAGTAACAAAATTCTCCAGTTGTGTCTGACTTTCAGTGACCATATGGACCTCATAAAGCCAGGCACATCTTGTGTCTGGTTGTGTTTATCCATATGGATTTCATTGCAAAGATACTGTAGTGGATTGCCAGTTCCCTCTCCAGTGAACTGTGATTTGTCTGACCTCTGTGCTATGACCTGCCCATCTTGCGTGACCCTACGTAGTTTAGCTCACAGTTTCACTGAGGTACACAAGCCCCTTCACCACAACAAGGTAGCAATACAGAAGGAGAAAATTATTTGTAGCTGGACATAAAACATTTTTTGGAAAAATCTGAATTTTTAAAGACTCTGTTTTTGAGACAGTGGGGGTGAGTTGTAGTAATCATTTGAAGGTTGGTGGCGGTGGTAACAGACAAATGTCCAGAGCTTTTGTTTGGTAAATGAATAAAATACAAATTGACACCACACCCTTCCCCCTAATTGACCCAAAAGCAGGACATTGCATGAAAGAATACAACCATAGCTCTCCAGAAATGTAAATAGCCCTCTCACACACATAACTACTTGACAAACAAGTGTCTTTATTCTTGAACTGTATTGGATCTTTAACCATGAAAACTAAATGTCACAGCTAAAGGTAAGTCACTACACAAGATCATTCATAAAAGTGGCTTTCATGATACATTAGTTGTAATTGTGCTTACATTTCTGGAGAGCTATAGTTACATCCTTTGATGCAACATCCTGCTTCTGGACCAGGGCAGGGCAAGGAGTTTGGTGTAAATATCAATTTCATCAGTTATCAAACAAAGGCTCTTGACTTCTGCCTGTTCCCTCCTCCCCCGCCCATCCTTTACTACCACTTTCTTACTTTTATGATGCTTCTGGAAGCTAGCCTATAGATAACAGAAATTGTAATTCTAATCAAGGCTCTGGGGTTGGCCACCAGTCTCTTTGAGGGCATTTTGCTTGACATTAATGTACCGTCTCTACAGTTTTTATCTTTAATAAAAGGTCTAGGCAGTAAACAATAATACAAAAATGCCAACTAGTTCTGCTAGTCTAGAAATGATAATATCTTGTCACATCAGAGGGCATGCACACTGTTTTAATAAGCATATAGATTTATTAAAGACGGCTTGCTCCAATCCCATTGTAAGAATAGGAATTGATCAAACTAGTACTCTCCCTTTGACCATAATAAACCATACTGTTTGGAAGATTAGCCAGCAGTAGCAGAAGTCTCTCCTTGGCAGAACACCCCTTTCTTAAAGGGATTTTTTAAACTTAAACTTAAACTAGTTTGATTGATGTCTTCAACAATCTAATGAACAGAGTGAGACCTATCTTACCTGCTTACTATTAAAAAAGTCAATATCCATTTAAATAAAATAAGCACCACGATTCTGTCTCTCTTATATGTTCACTACATATAACCAAGAGTTCTCAGAAGTCTCTTCTTTAACTTTCCAGATTCATGCAGGAGCTGACGGAGATGCTTGGGTTCCGCCCATACAGTTACTATTTTTACACATGGAAGTATGTTTCTCCAATCTTCATGGCGCTTCTGCTAACCGCTAGTGTGATCCGGTTATGTATCAGCCCCCCAGGTTACAGTGCATGGATTAGACAATTGGTGAGTAGAACAATGATACTGAAGATAAGGCCAGAGCCATTTTATAGTGATGGGAGTTCATGTATATAAGTGTGATCCCATTTTATATATGCACTTTTAAAGGTACAAAGCAGAAGTTCCAAATATTGTATAATTTTAAAACTATTGGTTCTAAAATACTTTATCAATTGAACTTTATTTTTAAAAACTGAATTTTATCTCTGTAAACTTACATGTTACCTGCCAATCAAGCATGTCTGTTATATCTTTTTATATACAGTGGTGGTGGTGGTGGTGGGGGGGGGGGGGGGGGGGGGTATTTGATCCCCTGCTGATTTTGAACGTTTATACACTGACAAAGAAATGATCAGTCTATAATGTTAATGGTAGGTGTATTTTAACAGTGAGAGACAGAATTAAAAAAAAAAAGCAAGAAAGATGCATGTCAAAAAAGTTATAAATTAATTTGCAGGTCAATGAGGGAAATAAGTATTTGACCCCTTCGACTTAGTACTTGGTGGCAAAACCCTTGTTGGCAATCCAAGCCATTATGCTTTTGAGGCTGATGTTTGGCAACTCGAACCTTCAGCTCCCTCCACAGATTTTCTTTGAGATTATGGTCTGGAGACTGGCTAGGCCACTCTAGGACCTTAATGTGATTCTTGTGAGCCACTCCTTTGTTGCCTTGGCTGCGTGTTTTGGGTCATTGTCATGCTGTAATACCCATCCACAACCCATTTTCAATGTCCTGGCTTAAGGAAGGAGGTTCTCACCCAAGATTTGACGGTACATGGCCTCATCCATTGTCCCTTTGATGCGGTGCAGTTGTCCTGTCCCCTTAGCAGAAAAACACCCCCAAAGCATAATGTTTCCACCTCCATGTTTGACGGTCAGGATGGTGTTCCTGGGGATCCAAGAATAGGCAGCATTTCTGCTCCTCCAAACACGGTGAGTTGAGTTGATGCCAAAGAGCTTGATTTTGGTCTCATCTGACCACAACACTTTCACCCAGTTCTCCTCTGAATCATTCAGATGTTCATTGGCGGGCCTGTATATGTGCTTTCTTGAGCCGGTAGCCTTGCGGGTGCTGCAAAATTTCAGTTCTTCGTGGCGTATTGTGTTACCAATTGTTTTCTAGGTGACTATGGTCCCAGCTGCCTTGAGATCATTAACAAGATCCTCCTGTGTAGTTCTGGGCTGATTCCTCACCGTCCTCATGATCATTGAAACTCAACGAGGTAAGATCTTGCATGGAGCATCAGACCTAGGGAGACTGGCAGTTATTTTGTGTTTCTTCCATTTGCGAATAATTGTGGCAACTGTTATCACCTTCTCACTAAGCTGCTTGGTGATGGTCTTTAAGCTCATTCCAGCCTTGTGTAGGTCTACAATCTTGTCCCTGACATCCTTGGACAGCTCTTTGGTCTTGGTCATGGTAGAGAGTTTGGAATCTGATTGATTGCTTTTGTGGACAGGTGTATTTTTATATACAGGTAACAAGCTGAGATTAGGAGCACTCCCTTTAAGACATAATAAAAGACACCTGGGAGCCAGAAATCTTGCTGATTGATAGGGGATCAAATACTTTGTTCCCTCACTGACCTGCAAATCAATCTATACATTTTTTGACATGCGTTTTTTCTTTTTTTTGTTATTCTGTCTCTCACTGTTAAAATACACCTACTATTAAAATTATAGACTGGTCAGACTTTCAGTGGACAAGCGTTCAAAATCAGCAAGGGATCAAATACAAAATCAGCAGGGGATCAAATAAGACAGTGAAAGGGAAAAAAATGGAACAATGAGAGAAACAGAAGAAGACCGACAGAGACAGAGACAGACCTAGTGATGGAAAATACAAAGAAGTGAGAGATGAAGAAAGTGAGACTGAGAGAAAAAATAGATAAGGAGAAAGAAATGGTGACAGAGAAAGAAAGTCAGAAAACATAGAGAGTCAGACAAAGATAGAGACAATAAGACTGTAGAGAGAGAAGCTAAAAACTAAGGTAAGTAATTTCACAATGTTTTCCAATTATATATTTGTTAAATATACAATATTGCCCCATTATATTTTACGTATACTCTAATTGTAATATGTAACTACTCATTGTTTGTTTGTGCAAATATATTGTCCTGTCTTCCTAACCGTGCTTTTCCCTATTAGATGATGTTAGTTTCTTTTGTGTCATGACCGAATGAGAGAAATATTAGTGAATATAGAAGAGCAAGAGAAGAATAGCTGACAAGAAAATACATAGACATTTATACGGCTCCACACATCACATCAATCATAGCCTCATATGTAGCCTTGCTTCTGGTGTACCCCCAATTGTGAGGTCTTCTGTCAAGGTTATTTCAATCCATTGTATGCAGATGTTGGGTTTTGTTCTAAGCTCCAGGACCTCACTCCAAACATCTTATTGGGTAGTCATGATACTCTCCAGGTCTCACTCTCAATTTAGTTTCCAAGCATAGCACATGGAGTAAATATGTGCTGTACTATCACAGGTCATACCGTTCTCTTGATAATTAAGTATTCTTCCATTTTCTTTTTGCTTGATATCCATATTCATAAGTTCAGATCCAGACTGATGAATCAACTTTGAGACCAGATATCAAAATATTACACTAATCAAAATATTATATATACTAATATTTATATTAAGCAAATAGCAAGGCTGCAATGACCTTTGACATATATAGAGAGTGAGCAAAAAACTGAGAGCGAGGGATAGTGAGAAAAGTAGAGGTAAAAAGACACAGTCATAGAGTGAGCCAGGGATAGAGAGACACACAAGACAAAGAGAGACGGAGTGGAAGAGACGCACGTAGAGGGAGACAGAATGAGACAAAAATACAGATACAGAGAGTAAGGCAGGAAAGGAGAATGAGAGATAAAAATAGATAATGATACAGAAGCATTTAATTATTTTACTTTCTTAAACAATTGGCCCATTCTCAAATATAATTCTTGAAAATCACATTATAATTATAGAAATTAACTGTTAACTTAATTATAATAATGTCAAACCCATGTTTACCAACTTTTCTATTTCTCTAAAATTCTACTTATAAGCAGGACACATTTTTGTATCAGTAAAGCATTGAATAAGAATGTTTGATCATCCATAAAACAGACAGTATAAGTGCTTTGCGAGTTAAACCTATTTTTTGTTTGCTATTGTTGTTGTTCAGTAGTTCAGTTGTGTCCGACTTGATGAGACAATATGGGCCGCAGCACCCCAGGCACATCTGTGTACCACTGCCTCTTTGAGCTCCCTTGCTTCAATGACCTCATCTATCCATCTCCATTTCTTCTGTCCCCTTCTTCGTATACTTTCGATCCCAGCGTCAGAGTCTTCTCTATGGAATCCTGTCTTCTCATTATATGGCCAAAATATTTGAGCTTTAGCCTCAAGATCAAACCTTCCAGTAAACAGTTTGGTTTGATATCCTGTAGTATTGATTGATTAAATCTTCTTACAGTCCAAGGCACTAAGTACTTTTCTCCAGCACCAGAATTCAAAGGCATCAGTTCTACGGTGCTCAGCCTTCTTTATGGTCCAGCTCTCACTTCCTTATGTTTCTACTGGACCTTTACTGTTTAATAGCTTGTCCAGACTTGCCATAGATGTCTTCCCCAGAAGCAAACTTATCTTTATTTCAAGGCTGCAATCGCCATCTGCAAAGATTTTGGAGTCCAGCAAAATAAAATCTGTCACTGCCTCCACTTCTTCCCCATCTATTTTTAGGAACTAAAATTGCTGTTTACCATGGTCTTCGTCTTTTTAACATTGGACAGCTTTTGCACTCTCTTCTTTCCCCCTCATCAACAGCCCCATTAGTTCCCCGAATTTATAGCCAGCAGAGTAGTTTAATCCATGTATATGAGGTTGTTGATATTTCTTCCAGCAATATTGTATAAGTTGAATAAGTAAGGTGACAATATACAATCTTGTCACACTCCTTTCCTGATCTTGAACCATTTGGTTGTTCCTTGTTTGGTACTGACTGTGGCTTATTGGTCCACATTCAAATTCCTGTGGTGGAGGATGAGATGGTCTGGTACCCCCATCTCTTTTTAAGAACTTATCACATTATGATGCAGAGCTTAACGTTTTTCTTCTATACTCTTGCTTTTTCTATTATCTGACAGACATTGGAATTGTGATCTCTTGTGCCTCTTTAAAACCTGGCTTGCACATCTGGTATTTCCCCATCAATATATTGTTTGAGGGTAACTTGCAGATTCTTAAGCATTATCTTGCTGCCATGTGAAATAAGTGCAATTGTTTGATAAATGGAGCACTCTTTGGCACTGCCTTTTTTGGGATTGGGATGTAGACTAACTAAGTTTTCAGATGTGTTGGCATAATGGAAGCAACACTTCCACAGCATCATCTTTTAGGAATTTGAATAGTTCAGGTAGGATTGCATCCCCTCCTGCAGCCTTGTTATCAGCAAACTTCCTTGGGCCCATCTGACTTTACTCTCCAAGATGTCTGGTTCCAGCCCCATTAGGCAAACTATTGAGCTTGTCGGCAATGTTAAGATTCTTTCTGTTTATATTTTCTGAGCATTTCTGCTTCTGTTAAGTCCCTTACTTTCCCATTCTGTTATCTTCTTCTATCTCTTTACATCACTCATTGTAGAATGTCCCCTTATCTCTTCTTGCTGACAAATAATTTCCTATCTCGACTACTTTTCGCTTTCCTTCTTTCCTGGTCTACTTTTAAAGCCTCATCAGATAGCTAGTTTGGCTTCTTAGTTTTATTTCTTTTGGGGATATTCTTTGTTGCTATTTTCTGGACAATGTCACAAACTTCTGTCCAAAGTTCTTCTGGCATTCTGTCTTTCATTTCTAGTCCCTTAAATCTATTCTTTACTTCCACTGCACATTCACAAGGTATATTATTTATTTCATATCTGCTTGGTCTGATAATTACCCCCCATGTCCTCAGTTTAATTCTGAACTTTGTAATAAAAAGCTCATGATCTGAGCCACAGTATATAGTCAATCTGGTTTCTTTATTGTCCATCTGGTTATGTCCATGTGTAGAGTTGTCTCTGAGGCTGTTGGAAGAGGGTGTTTGCAATGACCAGAGAATTATCTTGACGGAATTCTTCTAATCTTTGATCTGCTTCCTTTTGTACTCCAATGCCAAACTTGCAAGTTATTCCAGTTATCTTTCTCTGCCATACTTTAGCATTCTAAGCTCTTATGATATGAGTAACATCTTTTCTCGGTGTTATATCTAGTAGGTGTTGAAAATACTTGTAGAATTGGACAACTTTATCCATGGTTGGAGTATAGACTTGGATCACTGTATTTATGGGTATATTACAGTATATTACTAGTAAATTCTAGAAACTTTCCATGTCCCTTTAAATATGTGGGATCTAAAGTTTAATGCTGAGAGGTTCAAAATGATGTACTTAACAAAAATATATACTTAGTGGTAATTTTCTGATGGTAAGGGACTTGCAAGTTATTACATCAGATAATTAAGAAGTACGCAAACAATGCAAAAAAGCTACAGGAAAAGTCAGTATGATGCTTGGCTCTGTAGGAAGAGAAACATTAGAGGAAAAGGAGAAGTACTAATACCACTTTATAAATCAGTAGTCACAGCTCTGTGTACAGTTCTGGAGACAGTATCGTCAAAAGGAATATTCATAATTTTGAAACAATTCAAGGCAGATCAGCTAAAGTGATACATGGTCTAAAAGACAAAACTTGCAAAGAAAGAGTTCATGATCTTACTATGTATAACTTATAGGACAGAGTTAGTGTAGGGGCATTGCTGGTAAAGAAAGAAAAGATCATTCTAAGTACACTTGCATGTCTCACACAGGCCAAAAAAACTGCTTTTCCCTCAGAATTTCTCATTAAACAGTATTTTCTGTATTTGCTAAGGATTCTAGTGACATGCAAATGAGGCTCAACACATACCACCCTTTTACCCCAGGTCCACTTAACATGGGACAATATGTTTAGGACTATGGGACTAAAGCATTCAAGCAAGTCTGGAATAAGTACAGGGCTGTTCTGAGTTTTCATTAAATCAAACTTTTTAGGTAAATAGAACAGTCAGGCTAGATGGACCTTTTGATTTTTACCGTTTGTCAAACCTATGTTTCTATGTACCGTATATACTTTGCACTGAATCAAGGTAATGTTTGTTGTCATAAATACTTACAAATATTTAATTTATAAAAACATCATTGCCCTTGTTAATGGACCTTCATAATCACAGAAGTATGTATTTCATATGCCAAATTGTCTTTGTTTTGCTTTTCAGGCTGAAGAACAGTATGCGATCTACCCTCCGTGGGCTCTTGCCATGCTTTTTTGCCTTATAATACTAGCCATCCTCCCAGTCCCAGTGATTTTTATTCTTGCGCATTTCCAGCTCATACCGGATGGATCCAACAGACTTTCTGTATCTTACAAGAAAGGTCGTATGATGAAAGATATCTCCAACTTGGAGGAGAATGATGAAACACGCTTTATACTGAGCAAAGTGCCTAGTGAAACCCCGTCTCCGATGCCCTCTCACCGCACTTACTTGGGTCCTGAAAATGCCTCTCCTTTGGATTTGGGTGGAGCATCTAATGGACGATATGGGAGTGGCTACATCCTTGCAACGACACCTGAGTCGGAACTGTAATTAAAGCCATGTTTAAGAAAACACCTCTCCTCAGCATTGTCAAATACTCTTACTTTTTTTGCAAATTAACTTCCAAGAAGCATATTATTTAAATCAAAAACTTGATGTTTCTTTCAAAATATCAAAAAAAATATTGATCTCCACGATGTATCCAATCCATTCCTTGGCAATCTATACTGAAGATCTTGTGAATCCTGTCTGTGAGTTTTGAAAACGTATCCTCTAGTAGATTTAATGGTTACACAGCATTTAATGTAAAAAAAATAAAACATTAGAAAATATACTATCGGCTCTTCTAGCACACAGGCAGAGCTGGCCTCTCCCTTAATGACACAGGTATGAGGAGATATGCACCTCTGCTGGAGGGGAAAACAGACAGTTTAAAAGCTAAGAAAAAATATAAACTTTTTGTTTATTTATTTGCCTATGACCAGCAAAGAAACATATGCTCTTTACTTGTTAATGAGTTACAATGGTCCTTTTAATGACTTGATGAATGTAAGCACCCAGAATATAATTAGAAAAAAAGGTGGAAAACTGTGTGAAAACGGCAATTTTTTAAAAGGGAAGAGCAATAGCAATTAATTTGCATATAAGCCATTTTATAGCTGTATTTATTTATTATGTTACTTTTTACTATATATTCTCTATTTTGTACAGCAACCATGTTATTCCTTTATGGTTAATTACAACAGCCTAGTCCTTGTATTCTACAGGTTAACTAAGACATATTAGGCAAGCTTCCCCTTGTATTTCATGAGGTGTGTTGTAAAATGGCTGCTGAACACTGTTAGAATGCACTGAGGGAATTATAGCTTCTTGTGCTTCAATGATAATTGAGGCACAATGAATGTAAGAAGGTGAAAACCTGTGTATATTGAGTAAATTGAGAGACTTCAGAGGATGGATGGAAAAGAGTAAATGTATTGACTTTGTCAGTTATTTGCTCCTTCAGGTGTGTGTTTCTATGTAGGCCCACGAGGCCCAGGCCTAGGACAGCACATTTTCAAGGGGCAGCAGGCTGCCTGATGATGCAGTGCATTGAAATAAGTTTGAATATGCACAGACATGTCTATATGCAGTGATATATCTGTCTGTAAGTGTACCTGACACTTTATGACACACCATATTTACCGGTATATAAATAAACACACACAAATTAATGACTTGAGATAGGAAGAGGAAAGGAGGTGCTGCAAGAGGAGCGTGGTGGTGGAGCATGTGTATGGTTACTGATATGGTAGCATATTTCTAACAGTTGTTTGTGAGACCTCCATTACTGTGGCCTTGTGAGAACAGATTGGCTGCAGAGTTCAAGCTCAGACGTTGTGAATATGTCAAAATTACTTGTAAACAAAAAAAAAAAGATAAAAAAATAATTTGCTAGGCCATAAATCTAAATGTTTATGTTCAATAGATAAATATATAAAATGGTGGATAAAAATGGTGGATTAGTTATAACTCACCATTTTACAACTTGTAATTTGTATATTTCTCTTAAAATTGCCTTAAAATTTGCTTCACCTCTTTCCTTGGCCCTCATTCAATTGCTATTTGGCCAATTGAATAGGGCTCTAAATAAGCACATAACATATTTTTTCTAAAGAAGTTTTTAGTTAGTAAACATGTACCCAAAAGCAAGTTTTTCACTAACTACAAATTTCTTTAAAAAAAATATGCTATGTGCTTATTTAGAGCCCTATTCAGTTGGCCAAATCGCAATTGAATGAGGCCCCTTGACTTTTATGGGTGCTGAATTCACCAGGGTATTAATTTAAATATACTTTCCCAAGTATTACTGCCAAGAAAAGATATGTTGTTTCCGCAGACAAGTATTCAATTTTCTGCATATTACACATCATGAGGGCTCAGATTTTTTAGCATTGCACAAAAAGCACACTTAGAAATAGTATTTTAAGACATTGTTCAAATAATGTATGTTAAAAACCTTCAATTTGTTTCTATGAGTTTCAAATAAGTTATCTGACAGCCCATTGGTTTTGGAGTTTGGTTCTGTGAGATCTCTATGTTTGAGGAAACAAGAAGCTCATTTTGATGTATAAAAACCTTGGTGAGATTGATACTGATCTCTTAGCTTGACGTCAACAAACCTGACTTGTAGATCCCCAGACATCTAATTTATTATAACCTTTGTTTTTATTGATCTCACTTTTATTTGAACACTGTCTTCCAATGTCATATTTTAATAGCCCATTAATGTGGAACCAACACTGGAAAATAGACATGGTACTGAAGCAGATGCTCGTTTAATAAGTCTGATAAACTTAAATGGATATGGAAGTTTTCTGCATTTTACTAGGTATATAATAAATATATGCATTTACTTGTATTTACGGGTTCCCTGGTGGGGGTCCAGTCGTTACCATTGTGACCTGGGTTCAATTCCAGTCAGGGAACTAAGAGGTCGCACCACCCTGAAGCCGAGCAGGGTTGGTTCTGGTCAGAGACCACCTAGGAATACCATTAGCTGTATGCTGTGGCTAACTGGAGAAGGAACTGGCAACCCACTCCAGTATCTCTGCCATGAAAAACAAGTGGATCAGAATGGTGTGTTGCTTTCCATGAAGCCACAGACAGTCGGACACGACTGACTGACGCAAACACACAACACACTTTGTTTTATTAAGAAGCAATTACAAGCTCTGGTATTACTGCCTAAAATCATACAAATAGTCTGCAGTGTATGCAGACACACACTCTGTAGGGCTGGATGTGCAGTGTAGTGTCTTAGCCTATCAGGGACCATGTCTCAGAAAACATATTGCAACATGCTGCTGATACGTGGTCTCTGATAGGCTAGGACACTACACTGCACATTTATCACTAGAGTTTGTGTGTGCACATTCTACACTGGACAGACCCATGCAGGAATTATTTGCATTATTTCAGGCAGTAAAAACAGAGCTTCTTAATAATGCAAAGTAGATACAAGTCAATAAACACATAGGTGTATTACATACTTAGTAAAATCCAGGAACCTTCCATATTCCTTTATAGAGAGTTATTTTCTTTTTAATTAGCAAGGGAAACAGTGTATTGAAGAAAAAATAAACAGTTGTACGGAGTTGTAAACTCACAATAAAGCTATCCAACAAGAAAGCCAGTCCAAAATGCTTCCTCCTCCTCCTTGCCAGCTTAACGTTGAGAATCGCATGATGGCTTCCAAGCCGATCACAGAATGTATCAAAAAATATTTTTCCCCAAGATGTCCTGTAGTTGGCTGAAGAGGGTGACTTAGGATTCTCACAGTAAAATTAAAACTGATAAGGGAAGAAACAACTGTTTGGACCTGGCTTCCCTGTGGAGTAACTTTAGGGTAAGTTTTCCAGCATCTTAATAGTGTTTCATTTTATAGTTTGCCGATTTAAAGCCACTGGTCTGTCTTTAGAGACATTTTCATAGGAAAAAAACGAGCTCTGAAATTTTCCTCTAAGAAATTCACTAAAACAAAATCATTAAAACCCATTTCTATTTGGATCATGCCCAGAAAACTAACCAAAAATAACTGTGTTGACATGTTATGTCAGACTGTGACTCACCTCTAGAGACTAATGCCTCATGCAATATACGTATACCAGCTTCCTTGTGACTGTATTTTTGCAATAATTTATTGTAAAAGGGATGGAGATTGTGGGGAGTTTAGATATTTTATAATTTTTTTTAACTCAAATATGTGACCAAAAACAAATATTTATCATGACTTGGATACAAAGAAAGGAGAAACTGTCTCTAATGTGAAACATATTAAATCATTTATTTTGTTATAGAGTCCACATAGAGGGCACCCTTTTTTTAGATTTGCCAAGTTCATATTGGCACTTTTCCCCAATTAGAGTCACAGTATTCACTAAGATTCCTAGTTATAACATTATTAACCAATGAGGCATTTTTTGTAAATCCATCTTTACATTACCAGTGTTTCTTATCTGATTATCATTATATACTAATTGCAGATAGTTTGTCATATTTTAATTTATTTTTAATTTGCGTAAACTATATTTGTGTCTGGGATTACTACAACAACCTCTAGAGAACTGCAGACAGACTTGGAGCTGCAGGAGTGATTCTATGACTTGCGCTTCCATTTAATTCTATTACTTAATCCTGTACCATGGCATCCTTTCAGGACAATTGAATATAGATCTTATGTGCATCCAAGGTTCTTATCAGCCAATTACTTTCCCATTAAAGCAAAACTGAATATAATCTTTAAAATATAAAGGATGTATTTAAGTTTTTTTTTTTTTTTATCCGCATTATCAAGCCAATTCTTCAAAAGAGTATACTATATATATGACACTTCGGTGGCCCTATAAATACAAATATTGTTATACTGCAGCTATTAATATTAAAGTACTACTGGTAAAGGACTACTGAGAGTTGACATAATAATATGGAAAATGTTTAGAGAAAGTAAAAAATATAGCTTTTAAGTGCAATATTGCTATAATAGAGGATGACATTTTGTTTTTTAGTGAGTCCTGATGGATCTTGGATGCAGATAGGGTCTCTTTTCAGTTCTGCCACAATGATGTTCAACATTCAACAGGATTGAATGTAAATGCAACAAAAAATAGGATTACTTTCCTGGGTGGCAATTAAGGAAAATGGATAAAGTAATAGTCTCACCCCATAAAGAAAATATGCATTTATCAAGTAATAAATTAAAGACTATATTTTTTTATTTGTATTTTTTTACTTTCCAAATATATTTTACAATTAACAAAGTTAGTTATTAAAAGAGCATACTATAAGTATGGGCCTTCAGAGGACCTTTAAGGGACCACTGTGGTCATATTTGTAAAATTTACTATTTTGAAGAACTACACTTAAAAATGTTATTAGAATGTAAAAAAATAATAATAATAATAATACAGCCTTTATAAAATTATGCTGCTGTGGAATCTACCATTTTGGCTTCAGCAGATCAACTTGAAGTAGGAGGAGACTTTGAATATACAGGAAGTGCCTGCACAATTGAAAAGTGGCAAAAACATCTTAGCAGAACTAATCGGAAGTTCATTAGTTTACAAGAACACACCTACCTTAGAAATTAACAGGCACCAGCAAGGAAGAAAGCAAAATGGAGCTAAATTGCCAAATATAACATTGTTTTTCTTGGGATTTATTTGCCTTCTAAAAACATTTTTGCCAATTATCAAAATGAGTTATCCAGATAAACAATATAGAAAATGTGACCACAGACTTGCTATAATAGGAGGCTCATTACAACTATAAATGTAATGTTAAAAATAATAGAATATTGACTTGGACTAGAGTGAATGTGGGCCCTTTCCTTGATCATTAAATGCATACACACCTGCAATAGGTCTATGAAATCGGGTGTGATATGAAGAGAAAGCAAGATGGTAGTGACACCATTATGCAAAATAGCTTTGTGAATACTCTGATTCTAATTTAGGACCTCACAGACAATTCAAACTTTAGTTAATCTTGATCAATGTCCATGGATGAAGTTTATTATAAAGTGATATCAGTAGAACTCTAGGTGAACCTATCAATGTCTATACTATTTTATATTTATGGGCTCCATAAATAATGAGGGAACCCCAGGACTGTAAAATGTCCCCTGTGGAACTCCACAACCCTCTCCCCTCTATCCCACATTATCTCCACTCCAAGAACTTCAAAACAGGCCTCATGGAGATAAAATTCATATTCCACAATCTCATGACGTCTTTCTTGGACACTTTCACGTTACCGTTAACCTTTCTACAGAGTTTACCGTTTTGGAGTCATTGACTTGTGAAATCCATGGTCATACAAAATAGATCCCCAAGATTCTCCAAACATAGTTTAAGAAACACTTCTCTATAGATATGTTTTCTATTTCCAATGTTTGTGATCTCCCAACTGGCCAAGATTTCAGTATACATCTGCCTGAGCAAAGTTGGCTGAGCCAAAGACTAATACATCTGTGATCCAGCATAGTATACCAAAATCCTGACCTGTTAAGGGTCCTAAGGACTGGAGTTAGCAATGCATACTTTATAGGCTTGAGTATACAATGCAATTTTATTTAAATGAGAATATTACAACTCAGGGTTGATGTTATGTTGGTAACTCACACACTGTGGAAGATAGGACTGTGATACCCTGTATCAGTATTTATAGCATGTCCGTGGAAACTCTACCTTAACCCAAAGCTTTTATTTGCACCTTTAAAATCTATATAATTATAAGTGAGACAGAGATTCTTAAGACCCTACGTCAACTCTTTTGGGATTGGCTCTTAAATTTAAACCAGTTGTACAAAGTGAAGTATCTGTGGCCAACAAAACTTGACAATGTTAAATATTATAGATAAGAACTATATGTATAATGATATATTGTTATATTGGTGTGTATATTGTATATTTAACTGTACATGTCTGTGTAAATTCTGTCTCTCCAGTAATAAGTGAACTACGCTCCTTTCCGTTGTATATATCACATTGCAATGTATACTGTATAATATATATAATTTTCTAGTGGATCGTGACTGTACCTGCCAGCTCTTGGAATCAGAAGTGCTGGTTTTTCTTTTGTGGCATTTGCTATCTGCTTCTGTTAGTGAAACATATCAAGCTCTTGTTAGTTAGTTAACACTGTGTGTTAAGGTTAGGTTTATTTGTGTGCCGCCCACCCGTTTTAAAGTAATATAGGGTGTATATCTATGTTGCAGCAGGAGAGGAGCAGGATGCACACAGCAAACCCGCTTCAAATCTTATGGAAGGGGAAAAATGCATAGCCACATCTTTGTCACCTGATCTACAAACACATACAATTAATGGCCTGGGATGGAGCCAAGGCCATGCACTTGGCCAATTAGAAGCTTTTTCAGAGCACAATATAATGCCTCATCAGTCTCTGAGGGGAATTAGAGCTGGTATCAAATCCGCCCAAGAAAAGATAGGTTTAAAATAGCACATAAGATAATCCGAGAAGCACAAAAGAGCAAAGCTCTTGTCTAAATAAAAAGCACATTGGTTGACCAGATGCGCACCATAATCCCAGAATCCTTGCACAAATGTTGCTGTCCACTTTTCTGCCTGATCTATACATAGTCCAGGCATATAGATTACAAGGGCATGTGGAAGGCAGCAATATTCATTACACTATTTAATAAAAAGCCATCAGAATGGAGGGAATAAGACAGACCTTTTAGCAATAATTCCATAAACTGTGTTATAAGAATGCAATACATATGTACTGTAAAGATAGACATGAAAGGTCATATTTATTAAAACAATATTAGCATGTTAAATGGACAGTAAACTCATAGATACTGATCTGCGGCATAAAGTAGAGCAGTTAAAATCAAGTAGATAATGTGTAAAGTCAATGGAAGCCATTTTCACTGTTTTATAATTGAAATAAATGCTGTAGCATTTATTGACTGAGTCACCAGGAGTCAAGTTGCACCTCTTGATATATTAAGTTTATGGGACAGCCTCTTGGGTTCTGGACGGATCATAAATTACAAGCTAAATGCTTATATATAATCTTCCCCGGAATAATTAATTTCACTTTTTTTTCAGAACTGGCATTTTCTGAAACATTATTGCCATTTGAGTATTTTTTAGTGATTTTTGGTCCTTTCACAACCTGCAAGTTTAGGAAGCTCCACACAGCCATTAGGGAGTACTGCTTGAGAATTAACATAAAAAAATATTCCAAGACAGTGAAATATGCGACAATTTAAAAAATACAAAACATTTTGTTTTCACTTGGTTTTTAGTGCTGTTTGATGATGTAGAGCAATATTGATAATTTATATGTCCCTTTTAATATGCAGATCTATAAAAGGTACATTTTAACAAATAATATGGAATAATTCTGCTATATATATATACTTACATTTCCCTTTTTTAAAGCACATATGTTAGACCTGGATATGTTAGACCTGGATCTCTCAATCAGAGGTCCTCAGAGGATCACTGTGTTTTTTACCTCACACCTAGGGATCTGTACACTAATAGATGAGGAGGGACTATGAGGGCCAGAGAGGGCCGTCAGGAGATAGAGGGCCGCAGAGGGGGCTTCTGGGGACCAGAGAGGGCCGCAGAGATTGCCAGGGGACAGAATAGGCCATAGGAAGGCCGCAGGGAGCCAGAGGAGGTAGTGTGAGGAACAGGAAAGGCCGCAAGGTTTGCACTGGTGGTTGCTCCACTCCTGGCACTGACAAATGTCAGCTTGCGTCAGATGAATGAAATGCACAGTATTGTGAAACGCTGTGGTGCCACTAACTGATTCAGCACATAGTGTGTCTGATGTCAAATACAGTACCTGATCATTGTGTGTGATTAATATCTGTCCTCTTTCCATAAGTTTCCTCCTCCAGTCTATGCTCTGTTTTAGGATAGGAAACACAGTGTATAACAGATAAAAACAGTACTCATGTACATGAAATAAACTGTTCTTACATTAATTGCTTCTATTGTATTCCTTGTGTGGAACTATTCATTTAAAAAATAAAATGAAAAAAAGAATTTAAAAGTACTGGTATTAGTCATTTCTGTCTCAAGAACCCTGACAGATGGCATTGTTAGAGGTGCCAGTGCCTCTGAGATATATAAGTATTGTATGATGAGAAAAATATATGTTTGAAATATTTAAGTCTGACTAAGGGTATAATAAGGCGGAGAAAATGTCATAAACTAGTTTTTAGCTAGATAAAAAGAAAAACTCTGCTGGTCACTGGAGGCATGCAAGATACTTTGGTAAATGTTCCCTGTATGAGAGGAGCAGGGCTTTCTGTTTAACTTGGGAATGTCTGCTTCTCAGTATATGCAGAAGAAGGGGATAGGTGTCAGATACTAAAAGCTTCAGTGATGTAACAAATCCCACTTCTCACTCCCTTTTCTCTCCAAAGGTATAAGATGAGCACTCCTCCTCAAAATCATTGAAAGTAATGAAGCCAGACAATATGGAAATTTCCATACATGAATAGAGATTGCCATTTTTGTGTTTATTCTTATGTATTACATAGTTGCTAATGTTGATTTGTTACATAGATCACAAAAATATAAAGTGTTCACTACATTCATAAAGGAGTGTTATAGGAAAGAAATCACCCATTTAAATAAAATATATACTGAAAGCAGCACACATATCAAAATGTTCACTTGTATTGTGGTGCTGTATCTAGGGGTGCAGTGGGACTATAAGTCTGTGTATGTCTATTACACAGCACAGGATGATTAAGATGATTTGCATCAGGGAGAAACCTGAATAGCAAATCTGATTTAAGGGACTACTGTAGTTTACAAAAACCCACAAATGTTTGTGATGTATGTAACCAGCCTACATCATTGATAGCTGTATGCTATGAACATAAAAGCTTTTAAAGAAATCTTAATTTTAGCATTTTATACTAGTGCATGGAAGCTGATATGACACTAATCCTACATGCTCAAGGAATGAGTGGACAGGTAAAGAGCAGGGCAAGCCGGACTTGCAACTTTATTTGAGACTGCCTTCTTCTGAGTATCTACAAAGGAGGAGGGAAGGTGTCACATACTAGAAGCTTATCTGATATATACAGTGATGAACCAAGGGCAGGTTTCACCTAAAATTACGTTTCTATCATATTAAAAGTCGTGTTTAGACAATATTAACTATTTTGTAGCAATAAAAGACAAGTGCAAATAAATTAAACATATATTTGAGCTTGTAAAAGTGAACTCTTTCATATAAGAGCAACCTATGTTTAGATGAAACTTCCCCTTTAAAGAATCTCCTTGTTTCCTTGCTGCATTGTAAAGTGGACTGCAGTCATCACTAGCCAACTTCTCAGTAGAAGGCCATGGTCATAGAACTGCTCTGCAGGAAATTACTAACTTATATACATCTATCACATTCACCCTCTACTGGATAACTACCTTGTCGTGGTGAAGGGGCTTGTGTACTTCAATGAAGCTGTGAGCTATGCCATCGTGATCCAATGTAGAAGAAGAACTGGCAACCCACTCCAGTAACTTTGCCAAAAAAAAACAAATAGATAAGCACAACCAGAAACATGCTGTGTCCATATGGTCACCGAGAGTTGGACACGACTAAAGGACTGAACAACAAATTTCATTCACACAATTATGCAGCCTGTATATATATATATATATATATATATATATATATATATATATATATATATATATATATATATATATATATTGCAATTAAAGAGAATTACACTTTCATCAGTTTAGTTTCTGGACTCCCATAGCCAGGTTAGCTAATTACAATGAACCATATTCATTATGGTGAGAGCTCTCTTACTAATAAGGTGAGACCTGTCCTATGTTATTCTAATTATAAAAGTTATGAATTATTCCTAACCCTTAAATTGTAAGTTTGCAAGTTTTCAATCTTGTGTCAGTGCTTAAAAACAGGGCCCTCCATTCTTTATATGCATTCTGTAGGATAGTATAGCACTATGTACAAAAAAAGACTGATTAATAAAATGTGACTACCTGTTTATAAAATGTGGGAAAAAAAACAAGAGAGGCTCTGATGTATTGCTTTTTACATGCAATTTAAGTTAAAATTTGTGTTTAATTATTTACTACCCATTATCAGGTTTTAGTTATTCAAAAGACCTTTAAGAGCATACTGTATGGAAATTGTTATTTTAGTCCCAAGGGTGGAGCTCACAGCTTGATGTCAGAGAAGATCTGTGCTATTACATCAAATGAGCTGTTGATAACTAAAGAAAATATGGCCTCCATTCCAAGTGTTCAGTTAGCAGCAAGAAAAGCCCCCCTCGTTACTGTGGGAGCTTTTTTCTGTTGGCAGTCATGACTTCTACGTGATTTATTCGTAAGTATTTGCAATCCCACATGCAGGTGTATTCACTCATTTGACATGGGTAAGTGGTTACAGAACTTGCAGCCAATCTGCATGAGTTCCTAAATGTTGAGCTGCTGGTAACAAGTAAGCGCCAGTATTTTTTGTAAAAACTGCCATTTACAGACTATAAAAGATTGTGTTTCCTGCTCAAATGCTGACTGCTGTGTTTCTTAAGCTGACACACAGGCCTAAGGCGAGGTGGTCATGTATATTGCATAAGGGAGTTAAGGAGAGAGTTAAATAGAGTTGGTGATTGTCATACATTATTTTACACACATATTCCCATTACACATTAATATTCATCTACATTTCTAGAGTTAATATGTATCTTACTGATTTGTACTAGGCCTCACCTAACCCATACCAACCCTATACCCACCACACTAACACATACCCCCAATCCTTCCATATACATACCCCTCCCTCATATCTCCTTACAACATACACCCCATTGCATACAACACCAATTGACATATTGCATGCAACATACCATATCATTTACCTGCCCAATACCCTTACCTTTCCTCCCTAAACAAATAGATTACAAATATTATAACACATAGCTCACATGTATCTATATCAAGGGATGCCATGTTTAATATGGTTATGGATTGCAAGAGCAAAGCCTTTGGGGGCACATTTGCATGTCCCTGCCAGGGTTCCAAGAATGCAGTGTAAAAACTGTATTTCTTGGAATTCTGGGCATGAAACAAGTTTTTTAACTTGCTTTAGACATTCAAATCTGAACACAAATGTACTATTTATTTATCTAATGAACGGTGGAGGGCTTCTATCGCTCTTTTGACCACCATATGAGTACACCCCTAAGTGAAAATGTCCAAATTGGGCCCAAATTGTCAATACTTTGTGTGGCCACCATTATTTTCCAGCACTGCCTTAACCCTCATGAGCATGGAGTTCACCAGAGCGTCACAGGTTGCCACTGGAGTCCTCTTACACTCCTCCATAATGACATCACAGAGCTGGTGGATGTTAAAGACCTTGCACTCCCCCCCCCCCTTCCTTTTGAGGATGCCACACAGAAGATCAATAGGGTTTAGGTCTGGTGACATGCTTGGCCAGTCCATCACCTTCACCTTCAGCTTATTTAGCAAGGCAGGGGTGGTCTTGGAGGTGTGTTTGGGGTCGTTATCATGTTGGAATACTGCTTTTTAGCCCAGTCTCCGAAGGGAGGGTATCATGCTCTGCTTCCGTATGTCACCGTACTTGTTGGCATTCATGGTTCTCTCAATGAACTGTAACTCCCCAGTGCCGGCAGTACTCATGGAGGCTCCCACGTCGGCTGCAAGGAGCCGCATTTGCAGAGGTGAAGGCTCTACAGCGCCTCACACGCGGTTACAAACACCCACAAGCGCCACTTTACCAAAATAGATCTAACACGCAATCACATATACGGACTTACACAAAAAAATACGAACCGCGGGACTTAGAACGGAAAATTTACGAACTTAGCATAAAAAATACGACACGCGGGACTTTATACGAAATACGACATTAGCGGCCACCTGAAAACATTAAAAACACAATAAATACACACAAAAAATACATAAAAAGATTACGCACAGCAAGGGCGGGCACCCAGGGCCTCTGAAAGTGAAGTTACACCTCAATTTAAGTCCAAATTTCCGAGTTTAGACACACGAAAATCCCCTAAGCGAGAGAAAAAATGGGCGCCGGAAAAAAAGAAAACAAGGCTACACGACCCTAAAGCCGCAAAACCCCACCAAGCACATACTGCTTTTAAAAAAAGCCGTACGAGGTAAAGAGACACTTTTAGTAAGGACGCTAAATCATCCACACCCAGCAAAGACGCTCAGCGCAAGCCTCGAAATGAGCGCCAAAAGGTCATTACGGTAAAAAGTGTTACATTATGTCTAAAACAGCATTCCCTGGCTTACAATTTCATGCCCGTCATTTTTTGACGGGGAATTTGCTAGTATGTAAATATATCACATATATAGTTGTGAGCAATACAGGTTTTTGCTAACGCTTGCAGGCGAAGCAAGGGCTGCAGTTGCTCATCCCTACGACCCCATGCGACATAGGCAGTGAGAACTACAGATCAACAGAAATCTCAATTACACCATTACCAATGTGGGACCCATAGCAGTTTGAAAGAAAAAAAAAATACGGTCCGTAACACTTTGCAAAAAGGAAAGCGGGACTTAGAAAAAAAAAATGCGACCCATGGCACTTAGAAGAAAAAAAAATATGAGGTCAAAAATATACGAACTTAACGGCCGAACCGCACACATACAAAAACAACAAAACACAAAGGGCCTCATTCTATTATCGGCCGTAGGAGATGCGGGGCCGCAAGGACCGGCCGCAAGCTATTTGCCTATTATATTCCCTTCCGGCCGGGGATTCCGGCAGGCTTGCGGCCGGCGCCTTGTTATCCCTTGCGGCCGCACGCGCCGGAGGAAAGCCTTTGATCTTAAACGGCCGCAAGATTTTCGGCCGCAAGAAAATCCTGGTTGCTATTCAATTGCTCCGGGAACCCTCTCTGCAAGGCTAAAACCGAGCCGCAGCTTACTTGCAGCAAAAAGGTCCCACAGGCACACAATTAAGCATATAACAAAGCCATAATAAAGCCATCCTGCACTCTGAGGAGACTATAAAGTGATTGTAGGTGTTAGCAAAAATAGCACAACATTCCCCTACACTCAAATCCGTAAATACATTTTTTTAAATTTATGTCACATATCCATGTAAAAAGTCCAGAGGGCTTGGAGCACCTCAGACCCGCCCACGCTGCGGCCGGAAAATAAACAGTTAATGTAATCTCGGATTTGGGCTGATGTGCAAGCTTGAGAGGGGGTTGCTATTAATCCTCATGTCCCCCATTATGATCCCTAGCATTTACAGAGCTTTACAGTGCCGTCTTGAATTTATTTTTGCATTTAAAGATTTCTGAGCTTACGGCCGGTTGCAAGATATACGGCCGGCCGTAAGGGGAGATCCTTGCGGCGCCGTCTATTTGAATTGCAAGGTAATGGGACCCCCGCAAGGAATCGCAGCTTTGCGGCCAATTTACGGCCGACAATAAAATGAGGGCCAAAGAAAATTTTAAAAAAATCCAAGAAAACATCACACACAGCACGGGGGAACGACAATTTAAACACACTTTGCAGAGTTTAGCCACTCAAAAATCCACTAAGCAACAAGAAAAATGGCGGCCAAAAAAATGAAAACGAGGCTACACGACCCCTAACCATGCAAAACAAATACAAGCCGCTAGACTTTGAAAAAAAAATCTGACGACAAAAACATACGAAGTTAACAGCCGAACCGCGCACATGCAAGATCAACAAAAACACAAAGAAAATAAAAAATAAATAAAATTAACATCACACACAGCACAGGGGGACAGCCAGGACGTCTGGGAATGAGGTTGCACGACAATTTAAACACAATTTGCACAGTTTCATAAATCGATAATCACCTAAGCGACAAAAAAAATGACGAACGAAAAAAACAAAGCGAGGCTACACGACCCCTAACCAAGCAAAACACCGCCAGGCACATAAGACTTTTACCCAGGAAATACACTATTAGGAAACACAGAAAATGCTCCAGACCCGGGTAACACATACACAATCACAGCCATTTTACAACACTTACTTGCAACTAATAACATTACCATTCTAAAATGGTGATTTACACAACTAAAAAAACGCTTTGCCCTCGCGCATTGCTGACACTTACACCTCCAAATGTACATTGTATGTTGCAGGAAATTACAAATAGATTGTTAGCTCTTCAGGATATTGATAGCTGGATATATTAATTAGAAAAAGGTAAAGTATATTAATTTATTATTTATTTAATTAATTAACTACCGTATTTATCAGCGTATAACACGCACTTTTTCTCCCTGAAAATAGGGGGCAAATGATAGGTGCGTGTTATACGCCGATATTCCCTCCCCCCTCCTCATCCTCAACCTCCCTCCTCATTCTAAACCCCCCTCCTCATTTTATTATTATCGTTTATTTATAACGCGCCAACATATTCCGTAGCGCTGTACATAAGATATGTTCAAGACAAAGATACATACAAATTAACACATAGTAAAACAAGGAGGGCCCTGTCTTTGAGTTTGGAATCCAGTGTCCATGGTGCTTTCCCTAAAACACCTTGTGGGGTTGAAACCCGCAGACTTACATTCTAAACCCCCCTCCGCATTCTAACCCCCCCTCCTCAACCTAAACCCCCTTCCTCAACCTAAACCTCCCTAAATACCTCCCCCTCACTTACCTGCTTCTGCTCCGGCCTCCGCTCCATGACCCGGCGCGCATGTGACGTCACATGCGCGCCACGTCATTAGCTTATACCGGGTGCGGCACCCGGTATATGCTAATGACGTGGCACGCATGTGACGTCACATGCGCACCGGGTCAAGGAGCGGAGCGGAGGCCGGAGCAGAAGCAGGTAAGTGAGGGGGAGGTATTTAGAGGGCTTTAGGTTGAGGAGGGGGGTTTAGGTTGAGGAGGGGGGTTGAGGATAGGGGGGTTGAGGTTGAGGAGGGGGGTTGAGGAGGGGGTTGAGGATAGGGGGGTTAAGGTTGAGGAGGGGGGTTCAGGAGGGGGTTGAGGATAGGGGGGTTGAGGAGGGAGGATGAGGATGGGGGGGTTGAGGAGGGGTGTTGAGGGGGTTTGAGGATGGGGGGTTGAGGAGGGGGTTTGAGGAGGGAGGTTGAGGAGTGGGTTCAGGATAGGGGGGTTGAGGAAGGAGGATGAGTATGGGGGGGTTGAGGAGGGGGGTTGAGGGGGGTTGAGGATGGGGGGGTTGAGGAGGGGGTTTGAAGAGGGAGGTTGAGGAGGGGGTTGAGGATGGGGGGTTGAGGAGGGAGGATGAGGAGGGAGGTTGAGGAGGGGGTTGAGGATGAGGAGGGAGGTTGAGGATGAGGAGGGGGGTTGAGGATGAGGAGGGGGGTTGAGGATGAGGAGGGAGGTTGAGGAGGGGGGTTGAGGTTGAGGAGAGGGGTTGAGGAAGGAGGATGAGGATGGGGCGGTGGAGGAGGGCGGTGGAGGAGGGGATTGAGGATGGGGGGGTGGAGGAGGGGGGTTGAGGAGGGGATTGAGGATGGGGGGGTGGAGGAGGGGGGTGGAGGAGGGGATTGAGGATGGGGGGTTTAAGGAGGGGGTTGAGGAGGGAGGATGAGAAGGGAGGTTGAGGAGGGAGTTGAGCATGAGGAGGGAGGTTGAGGTTGAGGATTTTGCTTCAAAGTTCTTTATTTGAAAAAAAAAAATTCCCCCTGAAATTCCCTTCTTAAAATGAGGTGCGTGTTATATGCCGATAAATACGGTAATTAATTGTTATTAAAATATAAATATAAATATATATATATATATATATATATATATATATATATATATATAAAAGAGCAGGGGAGAGGCTCGCAATGAGCGCTGAGGGTGCTCAGAGGAGCAAAAGTACACAAGGGGAGAGGCTCGTAATAAGCGCCAAAGGCGCCCAGCGTGGGGCTTGTAATGAGCGCCGAAGGTGCTCCGATGACCAAAAGTACATGAGGGGAGATGCTTGCAATGAGCGCCGAAGGTATTCAGAGGACTAAAAGCCTTACATTATATGGCAAACAGCATTACCTGCCTTACAATTTTATTGCCGTCATTTTTTGACCGGCAAGTCGCTAGTATATACATATAAAGCGTGATTGCATAGTTCAAGTAAGAAAACTGCCCTAATCGTATCTGTTCTCATAAAGTCCTGCAGGCTCTTGCAGTGAGCTTAAACCTTAATTGTAAACGGAACCACCCAGCTAAACTTCTACTGAGAACTGTTACTTGATAAGTATCAGTCCATAATAAAAGCCATAGCCTTCCTCGCCGTTAAAAGGATTAAATAGAAATCAAAATTAATGTGGTGGAGTTAATGACCCCTCCGCCTATGCATCGCTACCACTCATATATATCAACACCTGGGTCCTCCCTTCCTCCCTCCCCCTTGTGAGTGGGAAATACATTAATCCCTCATTATCCCCATTATGTACCACTGCTATCTCCATGGGGGTTCTTATGGCACCTAATAATTACCCCTATGATGGGGATCTCTATGGACCCCCATGATATACTAACCTAACATCATAGGGGTTTCTATGGAGCCCCATGTCATCTAATATTAACCCCCTTCAATGCTGCTCACTATTGTTCCCTATGGTATACTATCTGTCATGCCATGTGTAGATAAAAATATTATATATATATATATATATATATCATCCACTTTATTTGTTATTTTATGTTTATTATTTACTACTGTAAGTACATTTATCCATGCTGTCTGGCCATTCATTTTATGAAGAGTTAATCATTTTGGTCCCATACACAAGCATTTCAGAGTTAGGCCAAATAATTTCAGATGGCTGAGAAGGCCTTGAGAGGAAACACAGAACTGTCTCAAAGATAAAATATATACAGTACATGATGTATCTACTTATTCCTACTTATTGTACCTATTCCTCATTAGTTTTAACAAAGTGCTATCAAAACAGGTGCAGATAGCGGCACAATGCTTTATTCAAACAAAACAAATACATTTTAGGTCAAAAGTATAACTAAAAGTCAACTTGTATATTCTAACATATTTCATAGTTGGGCCGGGTTTGCTCCCTAGTGGACAGAAATATGTTTATACATAATTTTATTGACATAGCTTAATTATGCATTTACATAAGGAGCAGTCCTATTCAGAAGGAGGTCCACCCTTTAATCTCAAATATGGGGTAAAGTATAGCTGCAAGTTCTTAGTATTATATTTTAAAAATAGAACTGAAATAGTCCAGATACAATCTTTCTGTTACAATTGATAATGTGGGTACAACCTTAAATAAGGTATTGGGGGTCATGTCCGGATATGAGTCCCTATCCATCATTGTTTTCTCCTTTGGTCCATTATATCAAAAGCAGACTGATTGCTTTGATAAATTAAGTTTAATCAATTGTGTTAAAAATCCTTTATGCTATAATTTAATATCTATATAATAATTCTATTTAGCTACATTATAACCCACGTAGTTTTAATTACTTCTGCATATTCTATATTCTGGCTACCATGTGGGTTTTTATACCTGATTTTGCTATTTCATAGTCATATCACTGAATATAAATACCAAATATAGGGCTGTATGCTAATCCCTGAAAAGGCATTTTTGAGTGCACTAACTGCAGAGTAAATCCTACCTAGCTATGTTAATCACCGATCCCTAAAAGATTTAAATAACAAATATGATATGTTAGTATTAAACCCGTTTTATGATACAAAATCCAGGGTAACAAACAACCCAGTACTCAAGGGCTTAATACATGTCACAAAACCATGTTGCCTAGGAACAAATGCTCTGATAAATTGTCTTTAACTATATCATATTTTAACACAAAATAAACACATAAAATTTAACACATAAACACACACACAGAGCTGGCTAAAAGACAGGAAGCAAAGGGTTGTTGTAAATGGAACATACTCCATGGACTAATGTGGTAAGTGGTGTTCCTCAGGGTTCAGTATAAGGTCCTCTCCTTTTTAACATATTTATTAATGACTTAGAGGTAGGATTGGAGTGTGGTGTCTCCATTTTTGCTGATGACACAAGGTTGTGCAAGGTAATTAAATCAGATAGTGATGTGCTTTCCCTCCAAAGGGATTTACATAAAATTGAGGAATGGGCATCTAAATAGCAGATGAGATTTAATACGAATAAAAGTTAGGCATCTGGGAAGGAAAAATAGCCATGCAATTTATAATCTTAATGGAGCAAATCTAGGTGTATCAGATATTGAAAGGGATTTGGGAGTGCTTGTGGACAACCACCTAGGTAACAGTGCTCAAAGCCAAGCAGCAGTTGCAAAGGCAAATAAAATATTAGCATGTATTAAGAAGGGTATAGAAGCCAGGGAAGCAAATATAATTCTGCCACTATACAAATCTCTAGTATGCCCTCATTTGGAATATGGAGTACAATTTTGGGCACCACTTCATGAAAAAGGACATTTTAGAGCTGGAAAAGGTACAGAGGAGGGCAACAAAACTAATAAGGGGAATGGAGGGGCTAAGTTATGATGAAAGACTAACCAAATTAAACTTATTTTCTCTAGAAAAAAGGCGTCTAAGAGGAGATATGATTACATTATATAAATACATCCAGGGTCAGTATAAAGATTTGTCAAGGGAGCTTTTGTGCCAAGAGGTTTTCAACTGACAAGAGGACATCCCTTGAGGTTAGAAGTAAAAAGATTCCACCTTAAAGAAAAAAAAGGGTTCTTCACAGTAAGGGTGGTTAATCTGTGGAATTCTCTACCAGAGGAGGTGGTGACAGCGGATTCGATAGATAACTTTAAAAGGGGACTGGATTTATTTCTAATTAAAAAGGGAATTCAGGGTTATCATGGATAATTAGAGAGGCAGTATTGATCCAGGGAGAAGTCCGGTCGCCGGTGTCTGGGATCAGGAGGGAATTTTTTTTTTTTTGTATACAACTAATTAATAGTTAAGCCGCATATTGCAGATCAGAGGAGATCTTTAAAGGTTGAACTTGATGGACTGAAAGTCTTTTTTCAACCTTAAATACTATGGGCCTCATTCTATTATCGGCCGCAGCCGCTGCGGGGCCGCAAGGACTGGCCGCAAGCTTTCCGGCTATTCTATTCCCCTCCGGCCAGGGATTCCGGCAGGCTTGCGGCCGGTGCCTTGCTATCTTTTGCGGCCGATCGCGCCGGAGGAAAGACTTTGATCTAAAACGGCCGCAAGGAAATCGGCCGTAAGAAAAGCCTGGTTGCTATTCTATTGCTCCGGGAACCCTGTCTGCAAGGCTAAAAACGAGCCGCAGCTTACTTGCAGCAAACAGGTCCAGCTAGCACCAATTAAGCACATAAAATAGCTCAAATAAAGCCATCCTGCACTTTGCGGTGTCTATAAAGTGATATTCGGTGTTAGCAAAAATAGCACATAATTACCCTATACTCAAATCCGTAAAATATATATTTTTTAATATACGTAAAATATACATGTAAAAAGTCCATAGGGCTTGGAGCACCTCAGACACGCCCACGCCGCAGCCGGAAAATAAACAGTTAATTTGAACTCGGGTTTGGGCTGATGTGCAACCTTGAGAGTAGGTTACTTTTAATCCTCATGTCCCCCAATATGATCCCTAGCATTTACAGAGCTGTACAGTGAAGGCTTGAATTTATTTTTGAGTTTTTAGATTTCACAGCTTACGGCCGGTTTCAAGATATGCGGCCGGCCGTAAGGGAGATCCTTGCGGGGCCGTATAATAGAATGGCGAGTTAACACAACCCCCGCAAGGAATCGCAGCCTTACGGTCGATTTACGGACGATAATAGAATGAGGCCCTATGTAACTATGTAACTATGAACCCTTTTACAGATTGAAGCTATAAATACAATTGCCACATCTTTTTGATACCAAAATGTATTAATAATTAAAAAACAATTACCGTATATACTCGAGTATAAGCCGAGGCACCTATTTTACCACAAAATACTGGGAAAAATGAGTGACTTGAGTATAAGCCGAGGGTGGGAAATGTGCTGCCCCCTGTGTCCCTCTTGTGCCCTCTGTGTCCCCCTCTTGTGTGCCCTTTTCTTGTGTCCACCCCTCTCTCACCTGTGTCTCTTCTCCCCTCTCCCTCTCCTGTGTATCTTCACCCCTCTCCCTTCCCTGTGTCTCTCCCCCCTCTCCCTTCCCTGTGTCTCTTCCCCACTCCCTTATCACCCTCCTCAACCCCCTCCTCATTCTCAACCTTCCTCCTCAACCCCCCTCCTCATCCTCAACCTCCATCCTCATTCTCCCCCCCAATCCTTAACCTCCCTCCTTAATCCCCCCATCCTTAACCCCCTCCTCAACCCCCTCCTCAACCCCCCTCGTCAACCCCTCCATCCTCATCCTCAACCCCCTCCTCAACCCCCCTCCTCAACCTCAACCCCCCTCCTCAGCCTCAACCCCCTCCTCAACCTCCCTCTACAACCTCAACTCCCTCCTCAACCTCCGTCCTCATCCTCAACCTCCGTCCTCATCCTCAACCTCCCTCCTCATCCTCAACCTCCCTCCTCAACCCCCTCCTCAACCTCCCTCCTCATCCCCCCATCCTCATCCTCAACCCAACATCCTCAACCCTCTCCTCATCCTCAACCCCATCCTCATACTAAACCCCCTCCTCAACCTTCCTCCTCAACCTCAACCCCCCCATCCTCATCCTCAACCCCCCCATCCTCAACGCTCTCCTCAACCCCCCTCCTCAACCCACCTCCTCATCCTCAACCCCCCTCCTCATCCTCCCTCCTCATCCTCAATCTCCCTCCTCAACCCCCCCTCCTCAACCTCCCTCCTCAAACCCCCATCCTCATCCTCAACCCCCCCATCCTAAACCCCCTCCTCAACCCCCCTCCTCAATCTCAACCCCCCTCCTCATCCTCAAACCCCCTCCTCATACTAAACCCCCTCTTCAACCTCCCTCCTCAACCTCAACCCCCCCATCCTCATCCTCAACCCCCCCCTCCTCAACCCCCTCCTCAACCTCCCTCCTCATTCTAAACCCCCCTCCTCATTCTAAACCCCCCTCCTCACTTTACCCCTGTAAATACCGCCCCCTCTCCCTTTCCCCTCACTTACCTCCTCTGGCCTCCACTCTCCTTCCGGCATCTTGACCCGGCCAATGCTAATGACGTGGCACGCATGTGACGTCACGTCATTAGCATATACCGGGTGCCGACGCAGGAAGGAGAGGAGGCCGGAGGAGAAGCTGCAGATGAAGGTAAGTGAGGGGAAAGGGAGAGGGGGAGGTATTTAGAGGGGTAAAGGGAGGAGGGGGGTTTAGAATGAGGAGGGGGGGTTTAGAATGAGGAGGGGGGTTGAGGATGAGGAGGGGGGAGGGAAAGAGACACAAGGGGGGATAGAGAGACACAGGGGGGTAGAGAGACGGGGGTTTAGAGAGACACAGGGGGGTTAGAGAGACACGGGGAGGTTAGAAAGACACGTGGGGGGGGGTGAGAGTGACTTGAGTATAAGCCAAGGGGGCCCTTTTTAGCCTTAAAAAAAGGGCTAAAAAACTCGGCTTATACTCGAGTATATACGGTACTTTATATATATATTTATCTCTGTTCCCTTGCAGAAGCTAGTTACGGGCAGTTGTTCCTGCACTTCCCCCTTATTATACGATTTATGATGTTCACATTTCCTTTTGTCTCCTACAGCCCTGTCTCATCCGTAAAGTTTGGTTTGGCTACTCCCAGCACAGAAATCTTTTGCGTCTAAGGCAGGATTTACGGCTGTGGGCAGAGTGCCCTAATGTGGGGAGCTAAAGTTTAGAGTACTGTTGTAACTTGAGAACAAAAAACTCCTGCAACCGATAGTTTACAACGTCCAATTCCATAGGATATAGGGCCCATAGCCTATGGAATAGACATCTGATTGCTATCCAACCATTTAAAAGGATTTCGATAAACCTCTCACTGATTTTATATTGTGATCTAACTGAAAAAAAAATGTTTTCACTTGTTTTGATACATACAGTTGTTCATCCTTGGTTTGCTATTGTTTCAATAAACGCTGTTCTGCATAAAATGTATGCTTGTCTATAAATTGATAAGTGACCTTAATAAATTGTATTATTCTAGACAATGTTATATTTTTGTCATTATCCTAATTGCATGACATAACCTAACATTATTGCTCTCTAACCTCTACCATAGAGATCCTTATGTTAAAGGACTATATCCCCTCTACACGGTCCATAAGAATTCCACACTGTTTTTTGTATTTTTTTTTAAATATATTTTATTATTTTGGAAAAGTATAAATTACATACACTTCATAAGCAAACATATCTTCTACCTGTCCGTTGGGAAAATTTGCACATCAAACAGGAGGCGAAGAGCAATATACCAGACAAAATAACATGTACCACTTATCAGTTGGGTAAAGGAAATAAAACCATATACTGGAACCACGAGCCTCTTCCCTTTTCTTTACATTTTAAAGTTAACAACGAGAAATGTTACATGAAAAAGCACAAAAGTACAGTACATGGGATCATTCTAGTTAAACAAAGTTATTGTTATCATTCTGTCTTTTACTTCCTTTTCCTTTCCCTCTTCTTTTACCCTTCTTTTATTTCCATCTTACTAAGGCCTTCCATCTCCTTTTGGTCCTTTGCACCATTAAGTTCATTCAATAAATTGATCTACAATAGTGTCCCAACGGCATCACAATAATATTCCAAACTACTATTCTGAAATATAAATTCAAACTAAACACACTTCCATTCACACTTCTTCCATTCATGGCTTTGGGCTCGGGGGGGCCTAGGGCAGGGAAAACGGGAGAATGGGCCAAGGCGAGGTGGCCAGAACATCCTAGGTCAGATCAGTGACTTCCTTAATTACGTATTAGAGAAATACTTATCCCATAGGGACCAGGAAAGACTACTTTTTTTGTATTGAAAGAGACAATGTTATTACATGGAATTTAGTGTCTCAAAACAATTGTAATGATAGTTATCTGGTGTCTTCAAATACAAATCTCATCAAATAAAGCTGCAGTTCTTACTTTGATTTCAGTCCAGTTTACAAAAAATTACAACTCTTAAAAACTTAATAAAGTCAAATAACCAAAACAAATATATTAAACCGGGTAAAGTTTCTGATGAATATAAGTTTCTGATGAATATCATATATGAAGAAACATTACAAAGCTGTAGGACCCCTGAGTAATTTGTCATTCAATTTTATTTTTTCCTGTTTATCCCTTGTGATGATTTTTTGTTGTATAGTGGCAACAATTTTCTAAAGAATACCTCCAGATATGCCACTTCATCAGTTTTGTTAATAATTAGGTGCCAAGAAAGAGATAGCCTTTTCCAATTTCAAAAATAGTTGACAAAAGTTTTTTTTAAAAGCTTTGGGAATATTCCCAATAAGCACATCTGGGCGGTAAATACTAACTTGTTGCCATAAATGTCATGGACCACTATTTCCATTTTTTTCCAAATTCTCTGAGTAGCTGGACATGATCACCAGGTGTTTATATATGGCCCTTCAGGTGGGCAACTTCTAAAATATTTATAAAATAGTTAGGATATATTTTATGTATATTTTAGGAACCATATACATTTCACTTTAAGCTTTTAAACTGTTATTATTCCCCTCAAACAGAGCTGCATATCTTTTCCTATCTCTGTCTATCAGGGACGTTATCAGCTTTGCCTGTGCTGAACTATCATGAAGCTTAGCAGCAGGCTGGACTGATATCATTGGCCCTTCATTGAATCTTCATCAACTGCCTACACAGAGGTAACAGCTCTATTGTTACCTGTGTTCAGCTGTCCCACAGATCCCACCCAGTGACAGTGCTTGAGCTATTACAGCCCCAAGCCCTTTGCTAATCATGTTCAGTCTGACTGGTCAGTCTTTTTTTCTGTCCAGCTTCTGGGCAGAGATGGCCACGCCCCCTGATAGGCACAGGTAGGATCAGATAAGCAGCTCAAAACTACATTGCATTATTAGTATCTTAAGTCGTATATATATGTTCAAGTGCATATATAGAGGGTTACTTATGGTACAGGGAGAGAATAAGAGAGAGAGGGGAAAAAAAAAACAGAACCCTGGCACACCAATCTAGTACAGGCCATGCAGGCAAATCTGAAATGAAAGGGCAAGACAGACTATGCACACACTACCCATGCTGGTACAACTCTCCACTTTTTATTTGCCACCTGTACACATAACCTAATTTATAAAGCATTAAATGATTTAAAAAAAAAAATGTAAATTGATTTTTGTACTTTTGACCAAATTCAGCATTCAGTGCCACAAATGAAGTGGAGTTTAAAAAGCCAGCTTACACTCCTCACAAACATAGAAGCATAATGGGTTAGGCAGGTTTCATAACTTGTACATAGACAGTTAATCTTCTAAAATAGTTAAAGTGGAATTTACCACTTAGTCTTTCTACATTTTAATGTAACAGAAACTTCTATCGTCTATCAGTAACTCCTTCTTGATCGCTACCTTGTCGTGGTGAAGGGTCTTGTATACTTCAATGAAGCTGTGAGCTATACCATGTAGGGTCACCCAAGATGGGCAGGTCATGGCAGAGAGGTCAGACAAATTGTGGTCCACTGGAGAAAGGAACTGGCAACCCACTCAAGTAACGTTGCCATGATAACTTTATGGACAGGCACAACCAAAGACATAACAATATGGCACGGGAAGATGAGCTACTCAGGTCAGAAGGTGCCTACCACATTGCTGAGGAAGAGCAGAGGGCAAGTACAAGTGGCACTAGATCTAATTAAGTGGTTGGGCCAAAGCTGAAAGGACATCCAGCAGTGGATGTGTTTGGAGGGGAAAGGAAACTGCAAAGACCAATTCAGCACTGGTACTTGGAATTTTAGAACTATAAATCAAGGAAAACTAGACATGATCAAGAATGAGCTGACAAGGTAAAACGTTGAAATCCTGGGAATTAGTGAACTTAAATGGACAGGAATTGGACATTTCACATCAGACAACCACCTCCTACTGTGATTAAGTATCTCACAGAAGAAATTGAGAAGGCGGACATCACCAGATGGACAGTATAGAAATCAGATTGACTATATACTTTGCAGCCAAAGATGGAGGAGCTCTATACAATCAGCAAACACAAAACCTGGAGCTGACTGTGGCTCAGACCATCAGCTTCTTATTGCAAAGTTCAGAATTAAACTGAAGAAAAATCATCAGACCAAGCAGATATGAAATAAATAATATCCCTTGTGAATATACAATGAAAGTAAAGAATACTGTATATTTAAGGGACTAGACAAGGAAGATAGAATGACTAAAGAACTTTGGACCAAAGTTTGCAATATTATGCAGGAAACAGCAGCAAAGGATATTTCTAAAAGAATGAACACTAAGAAGGCAAACTGGCTATCTGATGAGGCTTTGAAAGTAGCTCAGGAAAGAAAGTGGAAGGTAGTGTAGATAGGAAATAATTTGTCCAACTGAATGCAGAATTCCAGAGGATATCAAGAAGAGACAATGAGACATTCTATAATTAGTAATGTAAAGAGATCGAAGAAGATTACAGAATGGGACAACAATCTCAAATGCACCTTTCATGCCAATGTGGGCGTTATAAAAAACTAAAATGGTAGGGACTTAAGAGAAGAAGATCAGATAAAGAAGAGCTGGCATTTATACACTGCAGATCTATACAGGAAGGATCTTAACATCACTGATGACCTCAATAGTTTGTCCAATGAGCTGGAGCAAGACATCTTGGAGAGCGAAGTGAGATGGGCCCTAGGATGCCTTGCTGATAACAAGGCTGCAGGAGTTGATGAAATCCCAATTGAACTATTGAAAATTTTACAAGATGATGCTGTAAAAGTGTTTCCTGCCTTAAAACCAACAAATTTGGAAAATGCAATAATGGCCAATAGACTGGAAAAGATCAGTCTATATCCCAATCCCAAAAATAGTGCTCAAATTATCAAACAATTGCACTCATGTCACATGCCAGCAAGTTAATGCTTAAAATTCTACAGGCTCGATTCCAACAATATATGAACCGGGAACTTTCAGATGTGGAAGCCAGGTTCCATAGAGGAAGAGACACAAGAGATCAAATTGCCAATGTCCAATGGATAATAGAGAAAGCAAGAGGTTTCCAGAAAAACATTTACTTCTGCTTCATAGACTATTCTAAAGCATGTGGTTTGTGGACCACAACAAAATGTGTCAAGTTCTTAAAGAGATGGGAGTACCAGATCATCTCATCCTCCTCCTCAAGAATCTGTATGTGAACCAAGAAGACACAGTCAGAACCAAACATGGGACAACAGAATGGTTCAAGATCGGAAAAGGGGTGTAAAAAGGTTGTATTTTGTCACCTTATTTATTGAATTTATACGCAGGGTACATCATGGGTAAGGCTGGACTGGATGAATCCAAAGCCGAAATTAATATTGCTGGAAGAAATATCAACAACCTCAGATACGCTGATGATACTACTCTGATGGTTGAAAGTGAGGAGGAACTAAAGGACTTATTGATGAGGGTAAAAAAAGTAGGTGCAAAAGTTGGCCTACTGCTCAATGTTAAAAAGACAAGGATCATAGCTAACGGCAATCTCACTTCCTGGCAAATAGACTGGGAAGACTGGGATGAAGTGGAGGCAGTTACAGATTTTATTTTTTTCTGGGATCCAAGGTCTTACATACATAGTTTCATAGTAATTGAGGTTGAAAAAATACTTTTAGCCCATCAAGTTCAACCTTTTAAGATCTCCTCTGATCTGCAATATGCAGATTAGTTGTTAATTGATCCAGAGGAAGGCAAACAAAAAAAAACAGTAAAACTTTGCCAATTGTCTCAAACGGGAAAAAATTAATTCCTTCCTGACCCCAGATACCGGCGATCAAATTTCTCCCTGGATCAATACTCTCTCTCTAATTAACCAGGATAACCCTGAATGCCCTTTTTAATTAAAAATATATTTAATCCCTTTTAAAAGTTATCTATTGAATCCGCTGTCACCACCTCCCTTGGTAGAGAATTCAATAGATTAACCACCCTTACTGTGAAGAAACCTTTTCTTTCTTTAAGGTGGAATCTTTTTAGTTCTAACCTCAAATGATGTCCTCTTGTCAGTTGAAAACCTCTTAGCACAAAAAGCTCCCTTGACAAATTTTTATACTGACCATGGATGTATTTATATAGGGTAATCATATAACCTCTTAGACGCCTTTTTTCTAAAGACAATAAGTTTAATTTGGATAGTCTTTCTTCATAACTTAGCCCCTCCATTCCCCTTAATAGTTTTGTAGCCCTTCACTGTACTTTTTCCAGTTCTAAAATGTCCTTTTTATGAATTGGTGCCTAAAACTGTACTCCATATTCCAAATGAGGGCGTACTAGGGATTTGTATAGTGGCAGAAGTATATTTGCTTCCCTGGCTTCTATACCCTTCTTAATACATGCTAATAGTTTATTTGCCTTTGCAGCTGCTGCTTGGCATTCAGAACTGTTATGTAGGTGGTTGTCCACAAGGACTCCCAAATTCATTTCAATATCAGATACCCCTAGGTTTGCTTCATTAAGTTTATAGGATTCATGGTTATTTTTACTTTCCGGATGCATAACATTACATTTATTCATATTAAATCTCATCTGCCTTTGGAGGGAAAGTACGTATTTCTGATTTAATTACCTTGCACAACTTCGTGTCATCAGCAAAAATGGAGACAATACTTCCCAATCCTACTTCTAGGTCTATTGAGATGGTGGATGTAACCATGAAATTAAAAGATCTTTGCTTCTGTTGAGGAAAGCTATGACATGCTTGGACAAGCTAGTAAAACATAAATCTATTACACTGTCAAAAAAGGTCCTGGTAGAAGCTCAAGGTGAAGCGCTTGCGTTGGCCGTGCTGCTCAGATTTTCTCGGAAGTGATGTCCCTACACTGAACCGGAAGTGGCTGAAGAATCCAGAAACTGAAGTATATGCTGCAATTATGGATACACAAACGGCACTGGACTTATCTTAATAGCCCACAAAGACTGGAGACTCACTTACCTTGAGATACCTAAGTGTATCTGCATACTTTATATTGACACTTTTTGAATGACATGTATTTATATATTATCGCTGCAATGTATACTGATGCTGCCCCATCAGTTTGTATTTTTTGAGGATTTGTGGCAATCCTCAAATACCTCCACTTACTAATAGGTGTTTTCTTCTATTAGAGAAAGTCTAGTTCTTTATGAGGGATTAGTTTAGTTATTCTCTTTCACTTATAGGGAGCAAGTTGTGGGCTCCACCACTGCCCCTTATATTAGGGTTGATAGTATTTTTGCACAATTTTGCACTAAAAATTACTTTGAGTAATTGTGGGACATCCAGCATACAATAGTGTCATGTACATAGAATAGTGACTTAATTATGCTCTTTTTTGAGAGGTGATACACTTTGGTAAACTCTATGTTTACGGCTATGTTAGTTTGAAACGATTGGTTTTAATTTGTATATATGGTGTACCAATAAAGATAATTTTTGGATGAATAAGAGTTGTGGTATTTATTATATACAGTATATACTGCTGATACACAGAAAGGCCGGCCGGTTCTATTGGAAGTCTGTTTATTTTTCTGCTGATAGAACTATGATCCCTGATATGACCTGCCCATCTTCGGTGACTCTACATGGTGTAGCTCACAGCTTCATTGAAGTAAACAAGCTCCTTCACCACGACATAGAGAATCAGTGTAGCAATCCATAATTATGGTGCAAGAATTCAGCATCCGAAAAATTATTTCTTTTAGCAAAGTTTTGAATTTCAGTACTATTAAACTAAATAGCCATAAAAGCAGCATAACATTTTCAAAACTAATTAAAGGAAAATTTTTAGAAAAAAAATCTTAATTCTAGCAGATTCTGCTAGTGCACGGAGGCTGAGCTACCGCCGGTACAACAGACGCAAGGCACAGAGGCCTCTGGCCTCTGAGGGGCACCCTGCATACCTCCCACGGGTCCCCTGTGGCCCCTGCAGCCCCCCTGTGGCACCATCTGGCTTCTGGAATCAAGGGGCCGCATTTGCAGAAGGTGGAGGCTCCAATGTCGGCTGCAATGAGCTAAAGGCCGCACGCATTTGCTTAGGTGGAGGCTCTACGGCGCCTCACACGCTATTACGAAAACCCACACAAGCAGCACTTTACCAAAATAGATCTAACACGCAATCACAATATAAGGACTTGCACAAAAAAATACGAACCACGGGACTTAGAACGGAAAATTTACGGACTTAGCTTAAAAAAATACGAGACGCAGGACTTAGAAAAAAAAAACATTACGACCTCGCAAAAATACGACCTTAACGGCCGAACCGCGGGCACCTGAAAACTTTAAAAACACAATAAATACACACAAAAAATACATAAAAAGCTTACCCACAGCAAGGGGGGGCACCCAGGACCTCTGCAAGTGAAGTTACACCTCAATTTAAGTCCAAATTCCCGAGTTTAGACAAACGAAAAAACCCTAAGCGAGAGAAAAAATGGCCGCCGAAAAAAACGAAAACGAGGCTCCACAACCCCGGACCGCACCCAGCCACATACAACTTACCCAAGAAGGGATCCGAGATAAGCTCGGAAACCCGCATTAACCCCACAGGATCCAAGATAAGCTCGGAGTCCCGCATTAACCCCACATTAACCCTCGCAGTGGGGGTCCCCGATCAAACGTGATCGGGGACCCCGCTGCAATGAAAATTCTAAATTCCTGCCTTATGGGTCCTTAAAGGACCGTAAAGGTCCTTAATGGACCCGTAATATTTTTTTTTTTAACCCTATCACTCATAGGGTTCTATACAGAGCCCCATCAACCCCTAAAAAACCCTGTCACTCATGGGGGTCAATCCAGACCCCCATAAACCCTTAATTAACCCTGTCACTCATGGGGGTCAATACAGACCCCCATAAGCCCTAAATTAACCCTGTCACTCATGGGGGTCAATACAGACCCCCATAAGCACTTAATTAACGCCCTCACTCATGGGGGTCAATACAGACACCCATAAACCCCTAATTAACCCTGTCACTCATGAGGGTCAATACAGACCCCCATAAGCCGATAAATAACCCTGTCACTCATGTGGGTCAATACAGACCCTCATAAGCCTCTATTTAACCCCATCAGTCCCATAAGGATACATTATGACCCTTATGGGGCTGTTACAAAACTAACATTAACCACATAAGTGCCATAATGGTCACACTACTCTGCACTATACCCCCCAATAAACCATTAAATCTAAACTACCCCCCTCTACACTAACCTATTAACACCTACACTACCTACCTAAATGACCTACCTACCCCCTAATAAACCCTCCTACCACTCTAATTACAGAAAATAAAAAAACCTAAGTCACAAAAAATAAAAAAGGAACATTACAGAAAATAAAAAAATACATTACAACACCCCCCACTACAGAAAAAAAATAATTACACACCTGAAAAGGAAATACATAGAATACATACAATACATTACAAATAAAATAAAATACAATACCCCCCTATCTAACATACAATCAATACTATCTATCTAAAATACATGCCCCAATCTATCTAATATACAATAAATCCTAACTATCCCCCTATCTAACATACAATACTATATAATATACAATAAATCCTAACTATCTAAAATTCATACCCCTAACATACAATAAATCCTAACTATCTAAAATACATACCTCTATCTAACATACAATACTTTATAACATACAATAAATCCTAACTATCTAAAATACATACCCCTAACATACAATAAATCCTAAGGGCCTCATTCTATTAACGGCCGTAGCCGCTGCGGGGCCACAAGGACCGGCCGCAAGCTATTCGGCTATTCTATTCCCCTCCGGCCGGGGATTCCGGCAGCCTTGCGGCCGGCGCGTTGCTATCCCTTTCGGCCGCACGCGCCGGAGGAAAGCCTTTGATCTAAAACGGCCGCAAGAGTTTCGGCCGCAAGAAAAGCCTGGTTGCTATTCTATTGCTCCGGGAACCCTCTCTGCAAGGCTAAAAGCGAGCCGCAGTTTACTTGCAGGAAAAAGGTCCCGCTAGCACCAATTAAGCACCTTATAAAGCAGAAATAAAGGCATCCTGCACTCTGAGGAGACTATAAAGTGATTGTAGGTGTTAGCAAAAATAGCACAACATTCCCCTATACTCAAATCCGTAAAAAAAAAAAAAATGTATATATGTCAAATATCCATGTAAAAAGGCCAGAGTTCTTGGAGCACCTCAGACCCGGCCACGCTGCGGCCGGAAAATAAACAGTTAATGTAAACTCGGATTTGGGCTGATGTGCAAGCTTGAGAGTGGGTTACTATTAATCCTCATGTCCCCCAATATGATCCCTAGCATTTACAGAGCTTTACAGTGCTGTCTTGAATTTATTTTTGACTTTAAAGATTTCTGAGCTTACGGCCGGTTGCAAGATATACGGCCGGCCGTAAGAGGAGATCCTTGCGGGGCCGTTTAATAGAATTGCGAGGTAACGGAACCCCCGCAAGGAATCGCAGCCTTGCGGCCGTTTTACGGCCGATAATATAATGAGGCCCTAACTTTCTAAAATACATACCCCTATCTAACATACAATAAATGCTATCTCTATATACAAACCCTAATTCTAAGCTAAAATAAAATATTTAAGACCACTTACCTTTGCAGATGTTCCTTCAGATCAGCAACCTAAGGGAAAAGAAAAAAAAATAGCACAACACATTTACAGAAAATAAATAAACATTCTTCTCACCTTTACAGCATGTCCCCGTCCTTCTTCTTTTCTTCTCCGGCGCGACCCCTGTTAAAAAAAAAAAAAACATTACATTACTAATAAATACATAAACATAAAACAAAATAAACATAATATATATTGTACTTACCTACATGTGATGTCCCCAGCCTCCTCCTCTTCTGCCCCGCCCTGGAACCGCGCTCTAAAAAAAAACAAAAAAAAAAACTAACGGAGTCCCACACTCGCGGACCTCCCAGACGCTAATGAGCCTGCTATAGCCTTTTCCCGGAAGAAAATAGGCAATGGCCCTTCTGATTGGCTGAAAACACTGTCTATCAAATCCAGCCAATCATAAGGTGCCAATGTGTGAGCCAATCAGAAAGGGATACACCCAAGGGATAATGCACCTGTCAATCTTTATTTAAACCAATCACAAGGCGCAGATGCCTTCAGCCAATCACAATGGGATACAACCCCACAGGGTGATTGGCTGGAGACATCTGTGCATTCTGATTGGTTGAAGTGACAATAGCCAATCACAATGGGATACACGTAGTGATTGGCTGAAGGAATTTGCGCCTTCCGATTGGCTGTTGTCAATGTCAATCAGTATTACATCACAGATGTCTTCAGCCAATCACCCTGTGGGGGTGTATCCCATTGTGATTGGCTGATGGCAATAAAGCCTTCTGATTGGTTTAAATAAAGATTGGCAGGTGCATTATCCAATCAGAGTGGGATTTTGGGGTGTATCCCTTTCTGATTGGCTCATACATTGGCACCTTCTGATTGGCTGAATTTGATAGACAGCGTTTTCAGCCAATCAGAAGCCGCCATTGCCAATTTTCTTCTGGAAAACACTGTAGGAGGCTCATTTGCGTCAAGGAGGTCCGGAAGTGCGGATCTCCGTTATTTTTTTTTTTTTTTTAGAGAGCGGATTGTTCCAGGACAGGGCAGAAGAGGAGGAGGCCGGGGACATCGCAGGGAGGTAAGTACAATGTATATTATGTTTATTTTTTATTTTTTAATGTTTATGTATGTTATACTAATGTAATGTTTTTTTTAACAGGGGCCGCGCCGGAGAAGAAGAAAAGAAGAAGGACGGAGACATGCTGGAAAGGTGAGTAGAATATTTAGAATATTTAGAATGTTTATTTATTTTTTGCAAATGTGTTGTACTTTTTTCTTTTCCCCTAGGCAAAGGTAAGTGGTCTTAATTATTTTATTTTAGCTTAGAATTAGGGTTTATATATAGAGATAGCATTTATTGTATGTTAGGGGTATGTATTTTAGATAGTTAGGATTTATTGTATGTTAGGGGTATGTATTTTAGATAGTTAGGATTTATTGTATATTATATAGTATTGTATGTTAGATAGGGGTATGTATTTTAGATAGTTAGGATTTATTGTATGTTAGGGGTATGTATTTTAGATAGTTAGGATTTATTGTATGTTAGATAGAGGTATTTATTTTAGATAGTTATGATTTATTGTATATTAGATTGGGGGATGTATTTTAGATTGATAGGATGTATTGTATACTATATAGTATTGTATGTTAGATAGGGGGATAGTTAGGATTTATTGTATATTAGATTGGGGGATGTATTTTAGATAGATAGTATTGATTGTATGCTAGATAGGAAGTATTGTATTGTATTTTATTTGTATTGTATTGTATGTATTCTATGTATTTCCTTTTCAGGTGTGTATTTTTTTTTCTGTAGTGGGGGTGGGGGGGTAGGGGTGTTGTAATGTATTTTTTTATTTTCTGTAATGTTCCTTTTTTATTTTTTGTGAATTAGTTTTTTTTATTTTCTGTAATGTAGATTTTTTATTTTTTGTGAGTTAGTTTTTTTTTCTGTAATGTAGATTTTTTATTTTTTGAGACTTTAGGTTTTTTATTTTCTGTAATTAGAGTGGTGGAGGGGTTATTAGGAGGTCGGTAGTTTAGGTAGGTAGTGTAGGTGTTAATAGGTTAGTGTAGAGGGGGGTTAGTTTAGATTTATTGGTTTATTGGGGGTTATAGTGCAGTGTAGTGTTTGTACTTAGTGTCATGAGGGTACTGGAGAATACTCATAGTACTTACGGGGTAATGTTAGGCTTATAACTGTTCCATGAGGGTCTTTAAATACCCTTATGGGAATAATAGGGTTAAATAGAGGCTTATGAGGGTCTGTATAGACACCCATAAGAGACTGGGTTAAAATGGTGTAGTGCTTACACTTTGTGTCATGAGGGTCCTGGATGACCCTTATAGCACTTATAGTGTTATTACATGCGTTTATTAGTGTGTTATAGGGGTCTATATAGTTGAGGCACACAGTACACTCACATTGTGTGACAAACAGCATTTCAACACTTTTTTATTGCCCGGTCATTTTTGACAGGCAAGTCGCTAGTATATATATATATACAGTGGATATAAAAAGTCTACACACCCCTGTTAAAATGTCAGGTTTCTATGCTTTAAAAAAATGAGACAAAGATAAATCATTTCAGAACTTTTTCTACCTTTAATGTGACCTATAAACTGTACAATTCAATTAAAAAAAAACTGAAATCTTTTAGGTGGAGGGAAGAAAAAGAAAAAAGAAAAATAATGTGGTTGCATAAATCTGCACACTCTCTTATAACTGGGGATGTAGCTGTGTTCAGAATTAAGCAATCACATTCCAAATTGTGTTAAATAGGAGTCAGCATACACCTGCCATCATTTAAAGTGCCTCTGATTAACCGCAAATAAAGTTCAGCTGCTCTAGTTGGTCTTTCCTGAAATTGTCTTAGTAGCATCCCACAGCAAAAGCCATGGTCCACAGAGAGCTTCCAAAGCATCAGAGGGATCTCATTGTTAAAAGGTATCAGTCAGGAGAAGGGTACAAAAGAATTTCCAAGGCATTACATATACCATGGAACACAGTGAAGACAGTCATCATCAAGTGGAGAAAATATGGCACAACAGTGACATTACCAAGAACTGGAGCTCCCTCCAAAATTGATGAAAGACAAGAAGAAAACTGGTCTGGGAGGCTACCAAGAGGCCTACAGCAACATTAAAGGAGTTGCAGGAATATCTGGCAAGTTCTGGCTGTGTGGTACATTTGACAACAATCTCCTGTATTCTTCATATGTCTGGGCTATGAGGTAGAGTGGCAAGACGAAAGCCTTTTCTTACAAAGAAAAACATCCAAGCCAGGCTACATTTTGCAAAAACACATCTGAAGTCTCCCAAAAGCATGTGGGAAAAGGTGTTATGGTCTGATGAAACCAAGGTTGAACTTTTTGGTCATAATTCCAAAAGATATGTTTGGCGCAAAAACAACACTGCACATCACCAAAAGAACACCATACCCACAGTGAAGCATGGTGGTGGTAGCATCATGCTTTCGGGCTGTTTTTCTTCAGCTGGAACTGGGGCCTTAGTTAAGATATAGGGAATTATGAACAGTTCCAAATACCAGTCAATATTGGCACAAAACCTTCAGTCTTCTGCTAGAAAGCTGAACATGAAGAGGAACTTCATCTTTCAGCATGACAACGACCCAAAGCATACATCCAAATCAACAAAGGAATGGCTTCACCAGAAGAAGATTAAAGTTTTGGAATGGCCCAGCCAGAGCCCAGACCTGAATCCGATTGAAAATCTGTGGGGTGATCTGAAGAGGGCTGTGCACAGGAGATGCCCTCGCAATCTGACAGATTTGGAGTGTTTTTGCAAAGAAGAGTGTGCAAATCTTGCCAAGTCAAAATGTGCCATGCTGATAGACTAATACCCAAAAAGATTGAGTGTTGTAATAAAATCAAAAGATGCTTCAACAAAGTATTAGTTTAAGGGTGTGCATACTTATGCAACCATATTATTATTTTTTATATTTTTTGTTCCCTCTACCTAAAAGATTTCAGTTTGTTTTTCAATTGAGTTGTACAGTTTATAGGTCACATTAAAGGTGGAAAAACTTCTGAAATGATTTATCTTTGTCTCATTCTTTTACAGCACAGAAACCTGACATTTTAACAGGGGTGTGTAGACTTTTTATATCCACTGTATAAATATATATATATATATATACATATATATATATATATATATATATATATATATATATGTATATATGTGTATGCATGTGTAAATGTATACGTGTATATGGTATATATATATATACATATATATATATATATATATTTATGTAGGTGTGTATATATATATATATATATATATATATATATATAAAAATGTGCCTGCCCCCTCCTGGGGGAGGGGGATTTTCTATTTGAACCGGGCCCCCCCCATGCATTAGCTCCACCACAGCTAGTGCATGAAGGTTGGTATGACCATAGTCCTTCCTGTTTAAAGCATGAGGGGGCTGGTACAGAGCAGTGCAAGCTGGATTTGCAAGTTTACTTGACACATCAGATTTTGAGCGTGTGATGGGGATCAGAGTTATCAAATACTAAAACCTTATCAGACTTATCTGACTTATCCACTGTATGACCCCTGAGGCTCCACGCTAGCAGTGAATGTTGAGAACATCCACATGTAAGCCCACAGTCACAAACTGTTTGTAAATTTAGATTTTCGAATTGTTTGAAATGTACATGGCTTACGTACCTGATAATGTTTTAAGTTAGTAACTTACTTTACTAACATGAAGTTTCCCCAAACTATAGTAGTCATTAAAAGTGTTACAGAAACAAATCTTTACTATTAACAAGTCATAGAAAACCACTTGTGTTATGGTTGATATCAATAACATTCATAATGTTAGGATAATGTTGTGCTCTCCCCCTGAGCTCATGAGCCAAACAACACTTTGTTACATGCAGAAAGCTAAAGTTCACTTTGCAACATGTTACATGTCACTGTAGCTATGGCAACCAACAACACCACAGCACTTCATTTCAGGATTCTCCCCCATCAAAGCTGTTGTCTGTATACAGAAACAACAGTACAAGTAGCAGCCAGAGTGAATTAATGCACAAACCAAAGATGGGGAAATAATGGGATGTCAGGATACACTTTAAAAGGGGCAAAAAAGTAGTTAAAAAACAGCAGTTCTATAAGTGTTCACTTCCAAAAGGACTTTTTTATGTGTAAAAGTTTTAGGACTTACCTTTTATTGGTACAAGATCTCTGTAGGTAATGTGAGATGCCGAGGAACACAGAGAAGATAATATAACTGTCAGTGGCTTGTCAGCTGACTCTTGAACCCATCACCCATTCAGCTCAGCATTATTAGTGTCAGTAAAAAATATGAAACATGGTACCTTGCGCTCTTCACAAACATGGAGCAGTATGTGCAAAATAAGCTAGTATTATCACTTTTACATAGATATTTAATCTTCTCTAAGAGGGATGTTTAATAAAACAAAAAGGTAAGTTTAGGTGGAACCATTTAAAGTTCAATGCAATCAGTGTCAGACCTAATGAAGGAAGGGCCCTGGTGCAAAATACTTTACAACCCCTTGTATGTTGTTTAGTCGTTCAGCCGTGTCCGACTCTCCGTGACTGTATGGACCACAGCATGCCAGGTGCATTTCTCAGTCACTGCCCCTCTGAGCTCCATCTCGTTCAGGTTCATTTCTTCAGTTACCTCATCTATCCATCTCCGCCTCTGTCGTCCCCTTCTTCTTGTGCCTTCAATCTTTCCCAGCATCAGAGTTTTTTCTAGGGAATCCTATGGACAAAATATTTGAGCTTCAACCTCATGATCATACCTTCTAGTGAACAGCTTGTTTTTATTTCCTGAGGTATTGATTGTTTGGATCTGGATCAAGGGACTCTAAGCAGTCTTCTCCAACACCACAATTCAAAGGCGTAAATTCTATGGTGCTCAGCGTCGTTATGGTCCGGCTCTCACATCCATATGTTACTACTGGGAATACCATAGTTCTAACTATGCAGACCTTTGTTGATAGATTAATATCTTTACTAGCTTGTCCCAGCTTGCCATAGCTTTCTTCCCCAGAAGCAAATGTATTTTAATTTCATGGTTACAGTCACCATCTGAAGAGATCTTGGATCTCAGGAAAATAAAATCTGTAACTGCCTCCACTTCTTTCCCGTCTATTTGCCAGGAACTGAGATTGCCGTTTTCCATGATTGTCATGAATCAGCCAGTGGCCATACTGGGTTTGGACAAAGTGCATGGCTCCTGTTGTGGAAGAAAAGGTTTGGGGCCCACTTGTTATGGATATATTGTTATGTTGTGGTCTAGGGGATAAAGTATTATAAGTTTATCCCTTAGCATATTCCCATCCCTTCCATGTTTAGGCTCATTGTAATGGGTGTCATGTGAGGGAGCTGGTGGGATGTGTTGGTTGTATGTATGTGAAATATTGTGTGGTGTATTTGTAAATATGAATGTATGTTATTATATTAGTATGTTATTATATTGTAGAGGGGAAGCCCATTGAATACAGCCAAAACCTCCTTTGTTCCCAAAGGCCTGTTAATCCCATTAGCTAAGTGTCCAGCAGAGAACTACACAATGGGGAGCTCACAGCTGGAGAGCAGACAGGCAGGCACCCAGAAACAATGGGATGCCCTGAGGCTTCTCAGCCTTCATAGCATGGGCACAGGAGAGCCAAGGTGCTTTTCCCTGGAGATCCAGAGCCCAAATGAATTAGTTGGCCTCGCCTACGGGGCGGACCTGGGAGGGGACTATTGGTTCACACACAGTTCCCCTTCATGATTGGCCAGAGTTCATTTTGGGCTGGCTAACGGTAGCCACTTCCCCCATTCTTGTGTGATGTGGTTAAATATGCTGTTCTAAAATAAAACATGTTTCATAATTTTCATCAAGACTTTGCGTGCAGGTGTATTATTGACCCAGGGGCATATGCTGGTAGAGGAGATCGTTCTGACTCCCTTCCAGGTTTTCCCAGGCACACTACCAAAAGCTGGGACTTATGCCTTTGTACCGACAAAGACTGTCCATAGGTCTAGAGTCAGCCAAAACGTAGGTCTAAAACCTACAGGAGATAAGAGGACTAGGATCCTCTATACTCCATCATCATTGTAGGTTGTGACAATGATCTTCATCTTTTTAAGGGACTCTAAGTAAAATTAACCCTTAGGGGAGTTAGTAGATGGCTAGATTGCCACTATAGTGCTCATGTTACTTTCTATAAAAAATAATTATCTGCCACCAATCCCTAATAAATTAAGAGTGATCCAGTAGTAGAGGCCCCTGTTCTGAGCAATGATGCTTTGCACCTGCTAATAGCTTCACCAATGATTGTAATCATCCGGAAGATCTGCATTAAACAACTCTTCCTCTATCTGTATTTGATAATGGCCAGACACTAAATATATTATATTAGTTACAAAGGTGATTGAAAAACCTCCAATCTATATCCAACATGGCAAGGAACAATCATTTAGAATGATCTTTTCTTTTCTTTCTGTGTTGGACAAAAGCATGAATTTGGTTTAAAGATTTTTACTCAAAATCCACCAAAATCCTTCCAAATACAGCTTACATAGGGCTTTATTCAATTGCGATTTGGCCAATTGAATAGGGCTCTACATAAGAATAGAGCATTTTTTTTTACAGGTTTTTCGTTAGAGAACTTATATCCAAAAGTAAGGTCTTCACTAACGAGAAACTTCTGTAAAAAAATTAGGTACATGGCTCTCAGCAATTTGTAAAAATCTGCCACTCTGAAAGGTATCTTGGGCACGCTATACTCTCACTTTAATGACTCTAGTAAAGTAAATAAGTGGGAGCAGAATCTAGGTGGGAGCCTTCGGCCCAGTAAGTGGAAGGAAGCATTTACTCACTTAACAAGAGTGTCTGTAACTTATAATTTATTGGAGGTGTCGATTAAGGTCCTACACTGACTCCCACGAGAGTGCATGCCATCAACCCTATAAATACAGACAAATGTTTTAGGGGATACCAAATAGCAGGAGACTTCCTACACACATGGTGGACCTGCCCGACAGCACAAACAATCTGGACGCAATCCCTCAAACTGATATCCCAAGTTCTAAATATCCCGATACGACCATCGGTGGAGACCTGCTTGCTAGGTATCCATATGGATACGCTAAATTCCCCTCAAAACAAACTTTTACAATTCCATATAGCCAAGAGTTGGAGAACCCCTAACCTTATCATAAAGGAGGTCATCCTTAAGGTTAACTATGTAATGATTAATGATAAATATTGGTATTTTGCTTATTCAAATGACACTTAGGGATTAGTCTCCCTAAGGGTGATAAGGTACTCCAGACGTGGATCCCTTGCTCACTGTGCCTTGGGGACACCTCACTGACGAGGCCCAATGAAGTTGCTGTTTCTCCTGTTCAGGGTAGAATTGCCTGGTATTTCGGGGCTGGACTACTCTAGTGAGTGGGACCAGACTGATATTCTACTGGATATTTCTCCCTGTTAAGGGCACAAGTGGCTAAAAGAGGTTGCTCTCAGATTGGGTTATCATGTCCATAGAACTAACCTATTAAGGTTAGTTTGTTTTCTGATTGAGCACCTCCATTTTGGTATTTTGTTTCATTTGGTCTCCATGGCTGGACTCCCAACACAGCATAGCAGTGTAGGGCTGTAGAAAGGTAACCTGGACAGAAATAAATATCTGTCCATGTAAAGGAATGCGGGATCTGGTGTTGTCGTGGACGTGGTCCTCGGAGGTGGAGCGTGCGCTCGGAAGTGCACTGGTCAGGTCAGACCATTTTCTTATTTCTTATTTCTTCTTTTTGTTCCTCATTTTTTTTTTCTTTTCTCTTCTTATTGTTGTTTATTATACTTTTATTACCCCAACTATAGCAAATGGGGAAAGTTATAGTTACAAAGGTAGGAGTGAATCCTCCTAGGTATTTGGCACTGAAAATCTAGAAAACTTAGAAGACTTCAAACAATGTTCTAATGTATTAGCATATTGTTACTAGATAATCCTAGAACTCATACATACATTATGTACAGGAGGTGTATAACTTTGAAACAATCTGTAATGTCTTCAAAAAAAGATTGCTAAAAAAATAAAAAATAAAATAAATAAATAAATTCTGTGCTTATATAGAGCCATATTCAATTGGCCAAATCGCAATTGAATGAGGCTCATAGTTTTAAACTATTAACAATTAATATTATGTATAAGAGTATATCTGGACATGGACCAGATCACAGAGCAGGAGATCTAAATGGCCACTAGAGGTCAGTGTTTTCCAATCTGTATAAATAAAAGGTACAACCTGTAGCTATTTCCTTGTTAGTCGATTCACTGTCACCACCCAAAGCCTCAGTCTCAGAACTCTGTAAACCAATAAAATGAATTGTTTCACGAAATATCAGTTTGATTCATTTACAGAGTAGATTTTGCATAATAAAGACTATTTTCCTATAAAAGAGGTCCAAATGAAAGGCACCTATATTATTAATAAAAAAAATGTTTTTTCATAAGGCTCATCACATAACAAAAGGGAGAGGAACATAAAAGTGCTTAGTGTGTATATTGTATATGAACAAAAAGCATTGCTACAATGCTGCAATTAGAATGCTGAGCAGTGAAAAGTGCAGATACTGTTTCTACGTAAATAATACTTTTAAGGCCTTGATCTAAATTCATCATCTTTAATAGTCAAGTGTACGATTGAAACCAAGGCCTCTATTGATTGTTATCTAGAAAAGTTAGATAGTAATCTTGTAGGGTGTGTATATATGGCCCCCGGGTACTTAAAAGAGCTGCATAATGGCTTTAGCTTTTTGTTTTACATGTAGGAAAAATGTTAGAATTGCTGTGGGAGATACGATGTGGATTAATTGGGAACAGATGTATAGATAATGAGGATATGGAGTGTAAGGGAGGGATCAGCTAAATGTGGAGCGATAACATAGACTCTATTACGTGGGCAGAAACATGCAAATACAGTGTCATTAATTCTAGGTTCCCTTACAGGTAAACACAGCCAGGCCACGTAACAGCAATACAGGTGGAAAAGTACATCTCATACTAATTTATAAAAAAAAACATTTAATCTTTGAGAACAACATAATCACAAAGATTGCTCTCAAGCTTTGTGTGTTCATTTTCACTAGATATTAAATATAATATGGTGAGTAAATAGGAAATTAAAAAAACTACATTGTAAATACAGTAAGGACATTTACATGCCTTATGCATGTCGCCAGAACTGTTTTCCCACAAAACTATTCAGCATACAGTTCTTCTCTTGCCGCTAAGGATTCTGGGTAGTGGCATGCAAATGATGTTTGCATTGTATCACCTGTCCATCCCTCTATGTTCTTTAAACAAGAAATACTCACTTGAGTCTCATTTCACAGTTGCCAGAACCAACCTCCTACTGAGAAATCCCATTAATGACAAAACAGTCTGTCTGTGAGTGGGTTTTCTGGCACTGTACCCTATTCTAAAGGCTGCCTCGGAGCAGCATATGTGTGCTGAAGAGAGCCATGTTTAATAGAAGCACAACAATATAACCTCTCCAGCATCTACCCAGAATCCTTTGCTGTACAGAAAAGTTCTGAGACCAAACAGGTTCTCTGATTAATTTCTTTCTTGAGTCAGCTTTTCAAGTTCTTGGTATACACTTTTTTGTCAAGTATGTACCAAATTAACAATATTAGCTGCTGCATTTGTGGGGGAAATCTGATTTTTTGAAGACTCTGTTTATATAGGAATCCATTTTGTGTTTGTTACATCATTTTCTCAGAGCTGAATCATAAGGATGTGTGGGAAGAAACAGGCAACAAAGAGTTATTGTAAAGGCAATCTGATTAGATTGAAATAGATACAATGCATATTCTCTCTCACTGGCCCAGAAGCAGGCACCTTGCATCATTCACTGCAACAATAGCTCTTCACAAATGTAAACTCCCCTCTCACACACACACAACTTCTACCAATGTATTATGGATCACTTCAGAGTCCTGCAGAAGCATCAACAATATGTTTTTCTAAATAAAAACTAGATATATTACTTTTTTTCCTGCTTAATTATGCTCTGAGTCAGACTTAACATTTTCAAACCGATATTTGTTTCCATTTGCAGTGGCCCTTTAATGCAATTTCTCAACGTATACATTTGCATACAGGCACTGCAAAAAATGTGTCTACCTTTTCCTATACAAATGAATAGTTATGCCGGCACATCCAGTCCCCTCGTGCTCCAGCATTATATTCATAATTGCATTTGACGTATGTGGACATGTAGCTGTCAGTCAGATGTTGACTGATTGGGCACCAAGTTTTAATAGATATTCTTCAATGTCATGTCTGAACGGATCGCAATTTAATAAGGCTGTATGTGTTTCAGACCTCTGCAAATTTGCTTGTCTCCATCCCTGTCAGATATCTGGTGCTGTCCAGAAGACTGTCCTGCTAGGAGCCTTTATATGTCTATTTCCCTGTAATGGCTACAGATCCTATCACACATTCTGAACACCTTATAGGGGGTGCTAAGAAGCATCTGTGCTAGTCCTAAAAACTCTTAAGATCAAAGTTTTTTAAAAGCTTCACTGGATTTATTTTACTCAAATAATGATTATATTGCTAAACAGTTACCAAATGAAAGCATAAAACAATGCAGAGTACTTTGCAAAGTTGATATTATCAGCCTTTTTAAATTGCGATTCGGCCAATTGAATAGGGCTCGATATAAGCACAGAGCATATTTATATTACAGACGTTTTTAGTTAGTGAACTTTTATCCAAAAGCAAGGTCTTCACTAACTAAAAACTTCTGTAAAAAAATATGCTCTGTGCTTATATAGAGCCCTATGCAATTGGCCAAATCGCAATTTAATAAGCTGTATATTACTAACTTGGCTAATTAGATTATATTAATATTATAATCATATCTCACACCTATATATTTGCATTGTATGCTTTGTTTTTAGCAGTAGAAATTAACTAACCAATAATGAACAGTCAGCATATAGGTTATATTGTTGATTTAGAAGAGATAATGCCACTTTCACACACAAAAAACTAAAGATTTTAAAAGATCACATTAAAATTTAATGTGCCAACTAATAAATGCAGTTATGCTGTAGCCTGGCAGCTGCTGATATGTTTGCTAGCCTGGATTGCTATCTAAAATGCAAAAAAGAGCTCAATTTGCTCAAGGAATGAAAACATACAATTGCTCTAATAAAAACTGCAGACCAAACCAAGATAACAGACAAAACAATGGTAATACCCACTTCAGATACTTGCATATAATAGTTATTAAACTAAAAGTTGCATTTCATTTTTTTTTTGCACTTTCTAAAAAACAATAACCATTATCAAGTGTAGAATCTCAAAATATGATAGCTGCCCTTTAACACTGATATGAAGTGTGAGACAGGGCGTAAGATCAGAATAAATTAAAAAATAACTTTCAAATTAGTGGGTGAGTTTTTTTAAAGCATATTTTTTTGGATCAATGCAGGAATTATTGATAGATAAAGCACAGATGCCATGACCACACACCTGCATCTTAACCTTATTCCATTACAGATTACTTTTGATGTGCAATCATTCACATTAAAGGGACGTGGAACACAATTCTTTTTTTTTTCATGCATGTAAAAGAACACGCCTTAAACATTACCAAAGTTGTTTTTTGCTATTAAGTAAAATATATTAAAAGTACACAGAGCGTACATATGTTTGTAGAGTTCATTGGCAGACAAGTATGACTTGTACTGGTATTTAGCGCTCCCATAGCAATCATTTTTGAATTTTTTTTGCTGCTTTGAGAGCTTCATTTGAAAAGAGAAAACACACAGTAGTCTATTATCGTACAATAAAGAACAAATGCTTTAAATGTTCCATTTTCTAATACATAAAGTGGAGTGTTTTGGCTGCATCGTGTATATTGATGGGTGCAATTCAGCATTTAATACAGTAGTTGTCATCTGAATGACATGCAAATATTTGTCCATCAAGACATGCCACTCAGTCCCATAAAATGTCATTATGCGTGTGTGCAGCTCTAGTCCAGCCTGTCTGCTATCACCATGAGATCAAGCTGTTGTGTGTGTGCACATGACAACGAACAGCAGCTCTCAGAGACATGGAGATGATGGAAGATGCTGTCTGAGAGATGCTGAAAGGGTTACACACAGAAGAGCCAGCCTCCACCTGCTGGATTGTGAACTCGGCACTGCAAGGGCAAGCAGCAGCTTCTTTCCTAAACCAGGGAGTGACGCCCAGCTCCAATTACCCATGAAGGGTGACATTGAGCACACACCACAGGGCACACAAGTGATACCCTGCTGCATTTCTACAGAGGAGATCTGAACATCAGCCTCTTGTTGCTGGGTGATGATAGGAAACACATCTGCATCTTACTTACTACATCACCCTATATATAATAAGAAGAAGCCCAAGCACTGGCCAGTTCTCATGTGTGCAGAGGTCAGCCAAACATCTGCAGGTGGCTCTCCATACAGCACATCCCCATCTCCCAGCCTACAGGAGACCAATTGTTGATCCAGTTAGAGCTGGGAAGGTGTGTCCTTCGCATCCCCATAACTTTCTCCAGTACGAGGATCAGGAGAAGGAAGGATCTTGCTCTTTGTTTTTTCTGTGTATCCCCTGATTGCTGGGTGAATTCTCCAATTGCTGGAGACACTTCCTCCTCCTCATCATCATCCACACACACAGTCACTCCCATCCCTAGCTCTCTGCATCTCTCTCCTCCTCTCTCTCTCAGTGTCACCTGTTGGAAGGTGGTCTTGGGGTCCCTCGCTGTCTCTCACCCCCGGGGCAGTCTCTCTGGAGGATCCTGAGACTGCCTAGTGGGGGTCTCGCCAGGAGAAATCTATGATTAGTTCGGTGTGTGTGTCATCTTACCGTGGGCGCAAGTCTGGGAACAAACCTCCCTCCAAATCATGTCTGAAAGAAGAGATGGCCAAGGGGGAGGACTCTGGCAAGATCACTATCAATGTAGGGGGCACCCGGCATGAGACCTATAAGAGCACCCTGAGGACATTGCCTGGCACCCGCCTGGCATGGCTGGCAGACCCAGACAACTCCAGCCACTTGGATTTTGACTCCCAGCAGAATGAATTCTTCTTTGACAGGCACCCTGGCATCTTCTCCTATGTGCTCAATTACTACCGCACTGGCAAACTGCACTGCCCAGCGGACATCTGCGGACCCCTGTTTGAGGAGGAGTTGGCATTTTGGGGTATAGATGAGACCGATGTGGAGCCCTGCTGCTGGATGACCTACCGTCAGCACCGGGATGCAGAGGAGGCTCTGGACATCTTTGAGAATGTGGAGCCTGAGGATGGAGAGGAGGACAAGGACTCAGCCCCCCAACTACTCAGTATGGATGAGAGGCCTGACAGGTCCAAGGGGTGCTTGAGAGGGTGGCAGCCTCGGGTTTGGGCTCTGTTTGAGGACCCTTACTCATCCAGGGCTGCCAGGGTAAGTCACCCACCACCTAGATTTATATTTAAAGGGACACTGAAAGCATTCTCTGTTGTATCTTTACTTTGCAACAGACTTTCTTATACATACAAATCTTTCTTGGTCTCCTGCTCTGGGCTTAGATCTATTTTTGGACATTGAAAGTATTTGTTTTCTATGTTGCAGGGGAAAGTTGGCATTTAATCATGCATCCAAAACAACAACATTCAAATGATTAACAAAACAAGGGGGCTTGCCACTGTCAGCCAATTTGCAGTGATATAGATGCATGAGTCATACTTGTCTGCAAATTATTTCTACAACCTAGGTTGTTGTTCAGTTATGTCCAACTCTCCATGATTATATTGGCAACGTTTCTGGAGTTGGTTGACAGTTTCTTCCCTGATTTGTCTGACCTCTCTGCTATGACCTGCCCATCATGGGCGACACTACTTGGTATAGCTCCCGGACCTAGCAGCGTGTTACATACAGGTCAGGCTGGTCCGGAGTGAGAAGTGCTGTATACCCCTCCCACTGGTCTGTCACAGGCTCTGTCCTCTTAAGGTGGATTACTATAGTTACCACCATATATATCAACAATGATATACAAGCAGAAAGAGTGTTATACAGACCTGGGTGTGGGGGGTAGGAGATCAGAATGGGGGACTTGGGGTGGAGATAGGTGATCAGATTGGGGGACCTGGGGGGTGGGGGGTAAGAGATCAGTATGGGGGACCTGGGAGGGTGGGGGTAGGAGATCAGAATGGGGGAACCATTCCTACCCCCCCCCCCAGCCCCCCCATTCTGATCTCTTACCCCCCACAGCCACAGGTCCCCCATTCTGATCTCCTACCCCCCACCCCCAGGTCTGTATAACACTTTTTCTGCTTGTATATCATTGTTGATATATATGGTGACAACTGAAGTAATCCACCTTAAGAGGACAGAGCCTGTGACAGACCAGTGGGAGGGGTGTACAGCACTTCTCACTATGGACCAGCCTGGCGTGTTACGCTAGGTCCTAGCTCCTAGCTTCATTTAAGTACACAAACCCCTTCACCCCCACAAGCTAGTGTTTCAGAAAGGGACAGACCTAAGTAAGCCCTGTGTATGTCTCAGTGAAGTTTAAACAGTTCTTACTTAATATATTTTTCATGCAAATCACAAGTTTGGTAATGTTCAAAGCATGCTATTTTACATGCATGGAAATAATAATTGTGTTCAATGTCATGGGTGTAGGAACTAGGGGGGATGAGGGGGACAGATCACCCCCCCCCCTCCATATGTCTAATTGTGTGTATGTATACATATATAGGCTGTTAAGTGTTCTATGTATCAAGTGAGCTGTATCCCCCCCAGAATTATTTTAGTTCCTACACCCCTGTTCCATGTACCTTTGATTTCTGTTTACCACAGTAGCTGGGTGGTGGATCTCATTACAACTACTCCTTTACTGTTTAAAAAAAGTTTATTTGAATAGTTCAGCTTTTGTTTTAGCAACATACTCATTACTGCTGAATGGTTGTAGATGATTTAGCCTTATGCAAGTCTGGCTCGACACCTTTAGCTTTAAAGGGGCATGGAACACAATTATTTTTGTCATGCATGTAAAAGAACATGAATTAATTAATAAAAACCTGTTTAAACGTCATTGAAACTAACAGGAAATGCAAAGGGCCTACCTAGACCTGTAGATTTCAATGGCAGACAAGTATAACTCATACATCTATATTACTGCTAATTGGCTGACAGCGGCAAGCCCGCAGATCAATGAATCATTTGAATTACTTTTTTTTCCGCCTTGAAAGCTTCATTTGAAAAAGGAAAGCACTTTCAGATAGAACAAAGAAAAAAAAAATGATTTCAATATCCATTTAAAGGGCCAAAGTAGGTGTAAACTCAGAATAGGAGATCAAGAAAGGTAAATATAAAAAGTATATTTATAAGGTAACACTGCTCATATATAAAATGTTGTATAATGTTAAGTGCTCAGAGACTAAACATTTCTGTAAAAGTTACTGATCTTGTCCAATGTCTTCTATTTTACCATGTTGTTAGAAAGTATTTGCAGGTGACATAGGAAGCATGAAGCAAACTGACAATGATATGACTTCACGGTTGTACTCTGTTTCATTCTGCATTTCTAGCAAGCTGCACCATCAAGTTTGGGGACAACAAGAGATATATAATGTGATGTACTGATCCATGTGTGCATCTACAGCCATATGTTGCTGACACCTTGCCCAGATGCTGATTAGAAGATGTTGGGCCAGGTGTACTAAAGGGTACAGTGCTGAAGAAAGTCTCAAGCTTTTGTTCTTACATTTGACATCACCAAGAATTCAACTATTATCCCTTTAGTACAGAATTAACATATATTGAGGCTTCAAGCAATTATTATTTGTAGGTTTGTGCAGAAGCTGTTAGATGAAGATGATGGCAGGCCAAATATATATATATAATTATGATGCAGGCAGATTGTGCAGTTAGTCCAATGTCAAAACTAAACTTTAATATAAAATATTTAAATTGAAAAAGGTAAATCATCAAGACAGCATCAAATGTTAATGAAATTCATTGATTGCACTAGACTCTTTATGAACTTTTCTAGCTCTTGGTGGTGTAGTGATTTATATATAACAATGACATCTCTTTATCTTGCAGTGTGTGGCTTTTATCTCTCTCTTCTTCATCTTGGTGTCCATCACCACTTTTTGCCTGGAGACCCACGAGGCATTTAATGTGCACAGAAATGTGACAGAGACGGTGACAGTGGGGAATATCACAGAGATCCTGGTGGTGAGGGAGGTGGAAACAGAGCCAGTACTTACTTATATTGAGGGGGTTTGTGTCTTCTGGTTCACCCTGGAGTTCCTGGTCAGGATTATCTGCAGCCCGGACAAGTTAGTCTTTGTGAAGAATATGCTGAACATCATAGACTTTGTGGCCATCCTGCCCTTCTACCTGGAGGTAGGTCTCAGTGGGTTGTCATCCAAAGCTGCCAGGGATGTCCTTGGCTTCCTGAGGGTTGTCAGGTTTGTCAGGATCTTGAGGATCTTCAAGTTGACCAGACATTTTGTGGGACTGCGTGTTTTGGGACATACCCTTCGGGCCAGTACCAACGAATTCCTCCTTCTCATCATCTTCTTAGCACTTGGAGTACTAATATTTGCCACAATGATTTATTATGCAGAGAGGATAGGTGCAAAACCTTCTGACCCCAGTGGGAGTAAACATACCCATTTCAAAAACATCCCTATTGGGTTCTGGTGGGCTGTAGTTACCATGACCACGCTTGGCTATGGGGACATGTACCCACAGACCTGGTCTGGAATGCTGGTGGGTGCCCTGTGTGCCCTGGCTGGGGTGCTCACCATTGCTATGCCAGTTCCAGTCATTGTAAATAATTTTGGCATGTATTACTCGTTGGCAATGGCCAAGCAAAAGCTCCCAAAGAAGAAGAAGAAACACGTCCCAAGACCTACCCAGCTGGACTCTCCAACTACCCTGAAATCTGACGACAATTCCCACAGGAACAGCACCCAGAGTGACACCTGCCCGCTGGCTGCAGAAGAGGTGACAGAGAGGAAGAGGTCAGGTAAGGACCAGGGGCAGCCAAGTGCTGGAGATATGGTACAAAATGTATTAGTATTTCACTACCACACAGAGGTAAATGGACTGTAAACATATAATTACAAATGTAACAAGTAAAGTGATGCAGGAAATGTCACTATTACAGCAGAAATAAAAACTACACATTTAAATAAATATAACTATATTTATTAAAACATATGGGTAGAAGTGATAGATAATTACGATTAATATACATATCATTCAAGCTTGGTTATCTACCACTTCCACTCAAAAGCTTTAAAAACAACCCGTTGGAACTATATTCATTTATGTATGTAATTTCACTACTGCAGAAACTGGGACCTTTGCTTGTCACTTTAAGTTTTGCAATGTAAGATGTGGTACAAGAGTTGCATTACTGATCTGGGTAAAGGCAAGTATACTATAATAGGTAATAAATCTTACACAAAGAAAAATATTCATAGGCTGTGTACAAGGATTTCCAAACCTAAAAGCTTTCTGCAAGTGTATGAAAAAAAGAAAAAAAATTGATATTAAGTTTTATATATATATATATATATATATATATATATATATATATATACATATAAAGTATTCACCCCCTTGGCATTTTTCGTGTTTTGTTGCCTCACAACCATGGATTGTTTGAAGATCACTTAATTTACATGCCCACAATTTTGAAGATGTTTTTTTTTTTTATTGTGAAGCAAACAACAAATAGGACAAAATAACAGAAAAAGTCAATGTGTATAACTATTCACCCCCCTAAAGTCAATACTTTGTAGAGCCACCTTTTGCAGCAATCACAGCTCCAAGTCGCTTTGGATAAGTCTCTATGAGCTTGCCACATCTTACCACTGGGATTTTTGCCCATTCCTCCTTGCAAAACTGCTCCAGCTCCTTCAAGTTGGATGGTTTGTGCTTGTGTACAGTGATCTTTAAGTCTGACCACAGATTTTCTATTGGATTAAGGTCTGGGCTTTGACTAGGCCATTCCAACACATTTACATGTTTCCCCTTAAACCACTCAAGTGTTGCTTTAGCAGTGTGTTTGGGGTCATTGTCCTGCTGGAAGGTGAACCTCCATCCTAGCCTCAAATCACACACAGAGTGGTACAGGTTTTGCTCAAGAATATGTATTTAGCACCATCCATCTTTCCCTCAACTCTGACCAGTTTCCCAGTCCCAGATGCTGAAAAACATCCCCACAGATGGATGCTGCCACCACCATGTTTCACTGTGGGGATGGTGTTCTTTGGGTGATGTGATGTGTTGGGTTTACGCCAGATATAGCGTTTTCTTTGATGGCCGAAAAGTACAATTTTAGTCTCATCAAACCAGAGCACTTTCCCCCATACATTTTGGGAGTCTCCCACATGCCTTTTTGCAAACTCAAAACGTGCCATTTAGTTTTTTGCTGAAAGTAACGGCTTTCTTCTGGCCACTCCTTACACGGTCCGTGAGTTTTGGTGGGCGGCCGTATCTTGGCAGGTTTGCTGTTGTGCCATGTTCTTTCCATTTGGTTATGATAGATTTGATGGTGCTCCTGGGGATCATCAAAGATTTAGATATTTTTTCATAACCTAACCCTGACTTGTACTTCTCAACAACATTGTCCCTTACTTGTTTGGAAAGTTCCTTGGTCTTCATGCCAGTGTTTGGTTAGTGGTGCCTCTTGCTTAGGTGTTGCAACCTCTGGGGCCTTTCAAAAAAGTTGTGTATATGTAATGAAAGATCATGTGACACTTAGTTTGCACACAGGTGGACATCATTTCACTAATTATGTGACTTCTGAAGGTAATTGGTTGCACCAGAGCTTTTTATGGGCTTCACAATAAAGGGGGCGAATACATACGCACATGCCAATTTTCTGTTTTCTATTTCTAAAAAAAAAATTTATGTATATATTTTTCTCATTTCCCTTCACCAACTTAGACTTTTGTGTCCATCACATAAAACTCAGATTAACAAAACATTGAATTTAAGGCTGTAATGTAACAAAATTGGTAAAAAGTCAAGGGGGGTGAATACTGTTGCCTCCTCTCTGTCTGCTATGCGTATTATTAGCACTATCCCATTATGTACCAGAAAACATAATTCCCCACACTATATATGAAATGAAGAAAATATACTCAACATAGTATTGTGATAGTATTATGAAACAGCCAAGGTGAGAACAAATGCCAATCACTAAAAGAAACAAATAGTGTTATAGTATATTTCAGAGAACAATTTGTGAACATGCACCATTTAATTTTTTTCTAATCTAACACCTGCTGCTTATATCAGATATACACATTACATGGAGTCATTCTATACACACACACAGGTTGATTTTATTTAAAAATAAAACTTGTTTTCCACACCCACAGAGCTGCTTACCTAGGCACAGTGTACCTACCAATAGAAACAGTGCATTTGGGCACATATTTTAACACTTTTCTAACCTGCAAGCCAGCAGCATCACAATGCAGAGCTCTACAGAGCAGTGTCTGACTCCTCCTGCTTCCTGCTGCAACTGCAAAGGACTACAGATCCCATGATTCCTTCAGAGGTGTTACCTGTATGCAAACCCAAGAGATTTAGCAAACATCATGGTGAATTTGTTAATGTTCATTTTGGTATTTTTTCATGCAAAAATGTTTTCATACACTACTGATTCTCCTCTATCAGATGCATTCATAATTCAGCAAACTTAAATATGCTTTTAAAGTCAGTGCTATAAAATGCCAACTTTTAACTTGCTTAGTACCTTCTGTTAGCTCTGACCCTGAAGCTACAACCACTACTCTCATACTTCAGATATATCCTTTGATATCCTGTGCACGTGCTGTGTCTTACAGCAACTCGCAGACAGTTTGTCCGACATTTGTCAATCTTCTTAATTACTGTAATAGAGAATCACATTTCAATAGAATACAAGATTTATTTTATTTTATTTAGCATAATTTATTTATTTATTTATTTATTTTACATGGATCAATGCTGCCAATCCCTTTAAGACATCAGTTATGATGATGAGTAATGACGGTGCAGATGCTTATCTGCTGTTGCTGTGTCAAGGAACCACCAACTAATAGAGAGACTCCTCCTGATCTCACCCTGCCAGCATTTCCCATCATTATCTCACTTGCATCAATTAGTAGCCACAAGTATTTTTTTACATTATGTAGAATTGACATTATCTGCAGAGGTTTATAGCACAGAGTCCCTGACAAGTGGATTTAACACTATTATGAGGCCTGTAACTGAACTTGTCTGAAGACTCAAGGAGCTCATGTCTGAATTGAACTAACATGACAGACTCAGGGAACAGAAATACTAAATTGTGAAGTGCTGGATAAACTCTCTATTATTTTTATCTTATGGTACATATATACTAAAATGTGACATATACAACAGTTATCCAGTTCTTTATCCTTAATTGTTGTTGTTCAGCCGTGTCCGACTCTCTGCTACCCCATGAACCTCAGCACGCCAGGCACATATTTTGCCTGGTTGTGCTAAACCATAAGGTTTTCATGACAAAGATACTGAAGTGGGTTGCCAGTTCCTACTCCAGTTGAGCTCAATTTGTCTGACCTCTCTGCTATGACCTGCCCATCGTAGGTGACCCCACATGGTATAGCTCACAGCTTCACTGAAGTACACAAGCCCCTTCAACAAGACATCTGGCCAGATCAGGAAGTCTTAACTTCTGGAACCTCCACTATCCTTCTGTTCTGTGTCATGAGAGTTCGCATCTTGCAAATGTGTGACCTATACAGGGAGGTGCTTCAAACTGCCAGTGCCTCGTGCTGCTAAGAAACAGACTATGTGTCAAAGCAGCATCAGGTAGTGTGCAGCTCCTCAGCTGTGGAGGAGCTAGTAGTGTGCAGCTCCTCAGCTATGGGTGTGGCATTAAGTCACACATGTGCAACATGGCAGCGGTCATGACAGAGAACAGCAAGAAAGAGCAAGGGTTCAGAAGGTAAGAATCTGTTAATATGGGACTTCTTAAAAGTAAGTCAAATGCAAATTTGATATCATAATTACACTTTGGAGGATAACATTAATTAATTAACCTAGTTAAGGAATTTAGATATAACAAAAAAATGCCAAAAGAGTCCCTTTAATGCTATAATAGTTATTAACACATTTATGAAATATCAACAAGTTTGTCAGGCAGTATAAAGTATCAGCCACTTCACCATCTCCTTACTCTGCCAGTGAGAAGCTTTACTTTACCCCTGTGTGCCTGAAGCTTCCGGAGCTGCCCGTTGAATTTGCACTTTACAAGTTTTGCTTATAATAGTATACTTGGTAAACAACATCTCCTGGATCTATCCCGTTATGGTGTCGGGACAGGTTCCCCAGCTGCAGTGCTGCCTCCACCTGCTAGATGGCGCTGCCAATATTTTGCAGCGCTGCTGATATGTGAGAGAAGTTCTAAGCTTATAATGTTAGCCTAACCCTTGAAATAACCCTAAATCTTAACCCTAACAGTTGACCCTAAGTCTTGGCACTGGAATATCGGCAGCGCCATCTATCGGATGCTCACCGCCACTGCTGCTGCCTTGTACTGCGGCAACATAACAGGATAGGATCCATCTTCTATAAAGTAGAGAAAATGTATATTAGGTTTCTACATAGGCTAAAAGCATCCGTTTAAAGAAACATGCACTTAAGAGAGCACACTTTAAACATTACCAAAATTTTGAATGCTACATTTTACGACCCAGGGGAGGGGGTCTGATACTGCACCAGAATTCTCCTGTCTTGGCTACAGGAATCCTCACTTCGACCACAGAGTGGATGGGCTTCTTAGCATGCAGAATAGGGATCAAGGGGTTAAAAATAACAGACAGGGGTTATAAGCTCTAAATATGAAAACCTTGCTTATGTTCCCAAGAAGAGTGTCTTTATTGGGAATAGTTGGAACATTTACAGGCAAAAAGAATAAAACTTTGGTTCAACACACAAATATGATTAAACTACCAGCCCTTAAACAGTTAACTCAATCAGCCCTCTGAAGTACCTCTCTGGCCAATCTCGGGTGGGAGTTAATCTCATCACATGGTGAGCTGGTAATTGCATCACAAACGCATTCAAGGTTCCCTTCTAAACCAGTTAACTTACTTAAAATAATTGCATTTCTTGTGAATAGCTAGATAATCCGCATCAGCTAGGTTGTTATCAAGATGCACAGTCCATTGTGCAAATTTCCTGTCTCTGGTGATGGGATTAGCAAAGGACTGGAATGGTGATGGGGGGATAGCAACTGACCAGAACCATACCCAGGAAGGTGTAAGGAGGGGGTGGGGGGTCAGAGTCGGTCATCACAAGGTCAATGCCAAAGGCACCCAAAGGCACATGAGCACTGCGCATTGCGAGGCTTGTAATGGGCACCAAAGAGGTAGCGAGGAGGGAAGGAGCGGGAGGACAAGAGAACCAGGGAAGGAGAGAGAAGGAGGGAGGGAGAGAGAAGGAGGGAAGGAGAGGGAGAAAGAAGGAGAGAGATAGTGAGAAGGAGAGGAAGAGAGAAAGAGAGAGTGAGAAGAAGAGAGGGAGAAAGAACGAGGGAAGGTGAGAGAAGGAGGGAGGGGGAGAGAAGGAGCAAATGAGAGAGAAGGAAGGAGGGAGAGAGAGATAGTGAGAGGGAGAGAGAAGGAGGGAGGGAGAGGGAAGGAGAGAGAAGGAAGCAGGGGAGGGAGAAAGAAGGAGAGAGAGAGATAGTGAGAAGGAGAGGAAGAGAGAGAGTGAGAAGAAGAGAGAGTAAAAAGGAGAGGGAGAGGGGAGATAAGAGAGAGAAAAAGTTAGAGAGAGTGAGAAGGAGGTGGGCGAGCGAGAAAGGGGAGAGAGAGAGATAGAGAGATGGCGCACAAACAGACAGAAGACAGACAGTTTTTAAGACAATTTGCATTCCCCTGCTCAGCTTCCCAGAATGCAGTGTAATAACTGTTTTTCTCGGAATACTGAGCTGGAAGCAGTTTTTTTAACTTGTTTTAGACATTCAAATGTGTTTTTATATATATATATATATATATATATATATATATATATATATATATATATATATATATATATATATATATTAGTGCCTCCAGATGAATAGGAAGTTACTTAGAGGAATACAATCTGCACTACATTTTATAAAACACACTTTATATGTGCATCTCTGTTTCTTTTGCTGCTCTGGTATTTTGCTAAACTCTTCCAGGGTTATGATGATCACGGCCAGCAATGCACTGTACCCTGCTGATTTGTTTAAATTTACATAGCTCTCAGATTCAGTTTCATTAAAAGGTGTTTATGATCTCTCGCACTTCTTTCTGCTGGAAAGCTATCTTTCTTTCTATGTATCTATGTATCTGTCATCACTCATGAAAAAAAGTATCAGGAAGAATCACAAAAGGAATATTGACCACAAAAAAAAAAAATTGCATATAAGTTTAAAGGTTGTGTTTATTCTTATATTATTTATTTATTTAGCTTATATCCAGGTTCTATTTTTCAAAAGACCTTATGGCAAAAATGGGACCACAACGGTTCATTCAACAATGAGATCCTTCTACGGGCTAAACGCTGGGCCACTCACATGAAATAATACTGTCCGCTTCCTATATCCAGTTAGCTTAGTTTGTATGAGAGGAGCACAATTAAAATAAAAATACGTGTTTTGAAACTTTGAGTCTTCGTTGAGCATTATAAAGCAGGGGAAACATTCATAAAAATAGTTTTTTATTAAAAAAAAAGTATGTAGCAAAATAATAACATTAGCAGGTATGCTAGAAAGGAACATAACAGCATATTTAGAGAAAATTTGATATACAGTGGATATAAAAAGTCTACACACCCCTGTTAAAATGTCAGGTTTCTGTGCTGTAAAAAAATGAGACAAAGATAAATCATTTCAGAACTTTTTCCATCTTTAATGTGACCTATAAACTGTACAACTCATTTGAAAACAAACTGAAATCTTTTAGGTAGAGGGAAGAAAAAATATAAAAATAAAATAATATGGTTGCATAAGTATGCATACCCTTAAACTAATACTTTGTTGAAGCACCTTTGATTTTATCACAGCCACATTTTGACTAGGCAAGGCAAGATTTGCCCACTCTTCTTTGCAAAAACAATCCAAATCTGTCAGATTGCGAGGGCATCTCCTGTGCACAGCCCTCTTCAGATCACCCCAAAGATTTTCAATCGGATTCAGGTCTGGGCTCTGGCTGGGCCTTTCCAAAACTTTAATCTTCTTCTGGTGAAGCCATTCCTTTGTTGATTTGGATGTATGCTTTGGGTCGTTGTCATGCTGAAAGATGAAGTTCCTCTTCATGTTCAGCTTTCTAGCAGAAGCCTGAAGGTTTTGTGCCAATATTGACTGGTATTTGGCACTGTTCATAATTCCCTCTGTCTTAACTAAGGCCCCATTTCCAGCTGAAGAAAAACAGCCCCAAAGCATGATGCTGCCACCACCATGCTTCACTGTGGGTATGGTGTTCTTTTGGTGATGTGCAGTGTTGTTTTTGCACCAAACATATCTTTTGGAATTATGCCCAAAAAGTTCAACCTTGGTTTCATCAGACCATAACACCTTTTCCCACATGCTTTTGGGAGACTTCAGATGTGTTTTTGCAAAATGTAGCCTGGCTTGGATGTCTTTCTTCGTAAGAAAAGGCTTTCTTCTTGCCACTCTACCCCATAGCCCAGACATATGAAGAATACGGGAGATTGTTGTCACATGTACCACACAGCCAGTACTTGCCAGATATTCCAGCAGCTCCTTTAATGTTGCTGTAGGCCTCTTGGTAGCCTCCCAGACCAGTTTTCTTCTCGACTTTTCATAAATTTTGGAGGGAGCTCCAGTTCTTGGTAATGTCACTGTTGTGCCATATTTTCTCCACTTGATGATGACTGTCTTCACTGTGTTCCATGGTATATCTAACTAGCGACTTGCCCGTCAAAAAATGACGGCAATGAGATGTGTATGTTTGAAAAGTTGTTTAGTTATTAATATACATATGGAATTGTAAGGTAGCTAATGTTGTTTTGTGTGTACTACTGAAATATATAATAATAATTAATAAATGAATATACTTGACCTATTTTGAAGCATTAAGATCTGTGAGCCTTGTTTGATGTTGCTGCAGCATTAGTGGTGTGCAGGTGCTGTGTGAGCGTGATGAATGTGTGCAGTGTAATAGTGTGCGTGCGCGAGCCGAAACCGTTAGCGTAGTTGTGTACTTCCGCATTAGCGTAAAATGGCAGGTAATGTCTGGTATGCGTGTTCTCGGATTATCCGTAAGTGTTTTCCGTGGTTATAGTGCTGTAGCCTCGTTTTCGTTTTGTTCGGCCGCCATTTTTTCTCTTGCTTAGAGAATTTTGTAGCGTCTAAACTCTTTTATTTTGAGGTAAATGAAGCTGAAAGTTGTTTTTTTGAGGTCGTAGGTGCTCCGTCTCGCTGTCGGTAAGCTTTTTATGTATGTGGTGTGTGTATTTATTGTGTTTTTTTTTTTTTCATGTTCGCGAGTTGCGTCCGTATTTTTTGGCTGCGATTTAACGGCTCGCCTCGCTATGCGAGGCTCGTCCGCAATGAGCGCCTGCGGCACTCATTGCCAAAGTGCTCCGTATTAACGTTAGTTTTGCGAGGGCCTCAGTTGCTGTCATGGAGCGCCGCCAGCAACCGATGCTCGCTTAGCGAGCCGCAGCCCTCGGCTCGGTATGCGAGCCGGGGCCCTCAGCCGCGGCCCTCGCTATGCGAGAGCCGCGGGCTCGCTATGCGAGCCCGCAAGCGTGAGCAACGGCCCGTACGCTCACAACTATATATGTGATGCCTTGGAAATTCTTTTGTACCCTTCTCCTGACTGATACCTTTTAACAATGAGATCCCTCTGATGCTTTGGAAGCTCTCTGTGGACCATGGCTTTTGCCGTGGGATGCGACTAAGATAATTTCAGGAAACTAGAGCAGCTGAACTTTCTTTGGGGTTAATCAGAGGCACTTTAAATGATAGCAGGTGTATGCTGACTCCTATTTAATACGATTTGGAATGTGATTGCTTAATTCTGAACACAGCTACATCCCCAGTTATAAGAGGTTGTGCAGACTTATGCAACCACATTATTTTTTTTTCTTTTTCTTTCCTCCACCTAAAAGATTTCAGTTTGTTTTTCAATTGAGTTGTACAGTTTATAGGTCACATTAAAGGTGGAAAAAGTTCTGAAATTATTTATCTTTGTCTCATTTTTTTACAGCACAGAAACCTGACATTTTAACAGGGGTGTGTAGACTTTTTATATCCACTGTAGCTTGTGTCATGGGTAATTCCATCTGAGACTGTTGTCTGTAACTTGAGGGGTAAAGTTATTCTAAGGGGGATATTGAATTTTATTTTTAAGTCTGCTATTTAGAAAGGCTGTTTTCAACAGAAGTGAATAGAGATTTTATCTGCACATTTCTTCCCATTCCTCCCAGGTTTTTATCTTGTTAAGAACAAAGACAAATTGTCTGTCATCCTTACATGACCATTTATCTCATGGTAGGTGCTCTTCATGGTGTGAAAGAGCACAAGATTGTATGTTCCAATGATCTATTTTTTAATTACACTAATAACAGCAAAAAAAATCTAAAGTTTTCAGTCTCTTTACATACAAAGTCTCTCCTGTCTACTGACTGTTGCATGATTAATGCCCAGCCAGATGCCAAGCTCTGTGAAGACGTGATTGATAGCAGTTTTTTTCTGCACTCAGGACTGCACTGACCAGTTAACCCATAACTAACCTGTTTAAATGATTCCAGCATTCCATGCTCTGTACAGATAATTCTTTTTTTTTGCTCACTACACACAGCAGTAGCTGCAGGTTTGGCAGTGGGCATGTCAGTAACTCATGTAAACACAGATTCCATTTTATCTGATTTCTCAGTGAAAAATGTACATATTTCAAAACTTTAAAAAGTTTTTCACCATGCTTTTAGGAGATCTTTACTGTGATGTGGTCCAAATAGTTCTGACTTAAGTGGCACTTTAATAAAAAAACTATAAGAATAAGATTGTTGCACAGCTATGACCTAAAGCCACACCTACAGGGAAGGTGCTTCACAATATCAATGTTTTATGCTTAGAGATAAATGAAATTACATTTTTATATCAAAATTACATGGAGGAAGATAAAATTAATTAGATACGGTAACTTAGTTTAAACATTTATATAAAAGAAAAATATGCCTAAATAGTCTTTTTTTTTCAAAGGCTGTAGTTATTTACTTTTAACTGTGTAAAATGATATTGCACATCATCAAGTCGTGTTCTTCATAATATCATACTATGAATGTGACACTTCAGTGGTTCTTTAATATGTTTTTCTATGGAGATCAATATAATGTTGCTCCATAAATGTTGCCTTTCCCCCTTTATTTGTACATGACAGTATAATCCAGAAAAGGCGTGGGAAACTTAGGTCCGGGGGGCCGCACACAGGACAGTGTTTGAGGTTATCCCTGTAGCTTCTTCAGTCATCCCGTGCACAGAAAGGGAAATCTCAAATCCAAACCTGTGCATGGCTTTCCAGGACAGAACTTCAACATCCTTGATCCAGGTCTATTTTATCACAAGGTTACAAACACTGCCTATTTTACATTTAAAGGTCCACTGTAGTTCAAGAAAAAAGACACTTGTTTGTCAAGTACACAAACTAACAATATTAGTAGGTGTCTGATCCATGGACCTAAAACATTGTTTTGGGGGGAAATGGGTATTGGGTGTATTTGTAGATATCAGTGGATTAAGTAGTGGGGGAGGAGGGAACAGGCAGAATTTCAGGGCCTTTGATTGATTACTGCATAAGATTAAAATTTATATTATAGCCCTCACCCCTCACAGGCCCAGAAGCAGGACCTTGCATCAAAAGATGCAATCATAGCTCTCCAGAAATGTAAACTCTCCTCTCACACACACACATCTTTCAACAATATTTCATGGATTCTTCCAGGATCTGACAGAGGCGTCTTTTCTATTTAAAAACTAGCTGTATGCCTTTTACCTGCTTAATTATACTCTTAGACTTAATATTTTCATATAAATATAAATATATATATATATATATACATATACATATATATATATATATATACATATATATACACGTACATACATATATATGTATATATGTATATATATGTGTATATGTGTATATGTGTATAAGTGTATGTGTGTATATATATGTATATATGTGTATATGTATATATGTATATATATATACAGCAATTGTTTCACATATGGTGGGCTAAGAGTGATAGAAGCCCTCCACCGTAGAAAGTACAGTAGTACAAATAAGGAATAGTACATTAGTGATTCCATTTGAATGTTTAAAAATAAGTTGATGAAAACTTATTTCCTGCTCAAATTTCTCAGAAATACAGTATATGCACTGCAGTTTGGGAAAACTGGGCGGGGCATGCAAATGAGGCCACACAATGCACCATCACTCTGTCAATCCAAACCATTTTAAACATGGCTCCTTTTACGCATATGCTTACGGTATTTCACAGTTTTAGACACAGCAACGGATGGATTTTTCACAAACCAGGTCACTTAACCACATACAGTACTGTTTCACGGTTACTGCCGATCCTCAGTATGGTGTGAGTGCCTGGTTTGTGTGGTAATCGTTGTAGAGAGTAGTTCTATACAGCAATTGTTTCACATATGGTGGGCTAAGAGTGATAGAAGCCCTCCACCGTAGAAAGTACAGTAGTACAAATAAGGAATAGTACATTAGTGATTCCATTTGAATATTTAAAAATAAGTTGATGAAAACTTATTTCCTGCTCAAATTTCTCAGAAATACAGTATATGCACTGCAGTTTGGGAAAACTGGGCGGGGCATGCAAATGAGGCCACACAATGCACCATCACTCTGTCAATCCAAACCATTTTAAACATGGCTCCTTTTACGCATATGCTTACGGTATTTCACAGTTTTAGACACAGCAACGGATGGATTTTTCACAAACCTGGTCACTTAACCACATACAGTACTGTTTCACGGTTACTGCCAATCCTCAGTATGGTGTGAGTGCCTGGTTTGTGTGGTAATCGTTGTAGAGAGTAGTTCTATACAGCAATTGTTTCACATATGGTGGGCTAAGAGTGATAGAAGCCCTCCACCATAGAAAGTACAGTAGTACAAATAAGGAATAGTACATTAGTGATTCCATTTGAATGTTTAAAAATAAGTTGATGAAAACTTATTTCCTGCTCAAATTTCTCAGAAATACAGTATATGCACTGCAGTTTGGGAAAACTGGGCGGGGCATGCAAATGAGGCCACACAATGCACCATCACTCTGTCAATCCAAACCATTTATATATATATATATATATATATATACAGTGGATATAAAAAGTCTACACACCTCTGTTAAAATGTCAGGTTTCTGTGCTGTAAAAAAATTAGACAAAAATAAATCATTCCAGAACTTTTTCCACCTTTAATGTGACCTATAAACTGTACAACTCAATTGAAAAACAAACTGAAATCTTTTAGGTGGAGGGAAGAAAAATAAAAAATAAAAATAATGTGGTTGCATAAGTCTGCCCACCCTCTTATAACTGGGGATGTAGCTGTGTTCAGAATTAAGCAATCACATTCCAAATCGTGTTAAATTGGAGTCAGCATACACCTGCCATCATTTAAAGTGCCTCTGATTAACCCCAAATAAAGTTCAGCTGCTCTAGTTGCTCTTTCCTGAAAGTTTCTTAGTCGCATCGAACAGCAAAAGCCATGGTCCACAGAGAGCTTCCAAAGCATCAGAGGGTTCTCATTGTTAAAAGGTATCAGTCAGGAGAAGGGTACAAAAGAATTTCCAAGGCATTAGATATACCATGGAACACAGTGAAGACAGTCATCATCAAGTGGAGAAAATATGGCACAACAGTGACATTACCAAGAACTGGAGCTCCCTCCAAAATTGATGAAAAGACGAGAAGAAAACTGGTCTGGGAGGCTACCAAGAGGCCTACAACAACATTAAAAGAGCTGCAGGAATTTCTGGCAAGTACTGGCTGTGTTGTACATGTGACAACAATCTCCCGTATTCTTTAAATGTCTGGGCTATGGGGTAGAGTGGCCCAAAGCATACATCCAAATCAACAAAGGAATGGCTTCATCAGAAGAAGATTAAAGTTTTGCAATGGCACAGCCAGAGCCCAGACCTGAATCCGATTGAAAATCTGTGGGGTGATCTAAAGAGGGCTGTGCACAGGAGATGCCCTCGAAATCTGACAGATTTGGAGTGTTTTTGCAAAGAGTGGGCAAATCTTGCCAAGTCAAAATGTGCCATGTTGATAGACTCATACCCAAAAAGACTGAGTGCTGTAATAAAATCAAAAGATGCTTCAACAAAGTATTAGTTTAAGGGTGTGCATACTTATGCAACCATATTATTTTACTTTTATATTTTTTCTTTCCTCTACCTAAAAGATTTCAGTTTGTTTTTCAATTGAGTTGTACAGTTTATAGGTCACATTAAAGATGGAAAAAGTTCTGAAATGATTTATCTTTATCTCATTTTTTTACAGCACAGAAACCTGACATTTTAACAGGGGTGTGTAGACTTTTTATATCCACTGTATATATATATATATATATATATATATATATATATATATATATATATATACAGTCAGGTCCATAAATATTGGGACATCGACATAATTCTAATCTTTTTGGCTCTATACACCACCACAATGGATATTAAATGAAACGAACAAGATGTGCTTTAACTGCAGACTTTCAGCTTTAATTTGAGGGTATTTACGTCCAAATCAGGTGAACGGCGTAGGAATTACAACATTTTGTATATGTGCCTCCCACTTTTTAAGGGACCAAAAGTAATGGGACAATTGGCTGCTCAGCTGTTCCATGGCCAGGTGTGTGTTATTCCCTCACTATCCCATTTACAAAGAGCAGATACAAGCTCCAGTGTTCATTTCAAGTGTGCTATTTGCATTTGTTGCTGTTAACTCTCAATATGAGATCCAAAGAGCTGTCACTATCAGTGAAGCAAGCCATCATTAGGCTGAAAAAACAAAACAAACCCATCAGAGAGATAGTAAAAACATTAGGTGTGGACAAATCAACTGTTTGGAACATACTTAAAAAGAAAGAACGCACCGGTGAGCTCAGCAACACCAACAGACCCGGAAGACCACGGAAAACAACTGTGGTGGATGACCTAAGAATTATTTCCTGGGTGAAAAAAAAAACCTTCACAACAGTTGGCCAGATCAAGAACACTCTCCAGGAGGTGTATGTGTGTCAAAGTCAACAATCGAGAGAAGACTTCACCAGAGTAAATACAGAGGGTTCACCACAAGATGTAAACCATTGGTGAGCCTCAAAAACAGGAAGGCCAGATTAGAGTTTTCCAAACAACACCTAAAGAAGCCTTCACAGTTCTGGAACAACATCCTATGGGCAGATGAGACTAAGATCAACTTGTACCAGAGTGATGGGAAGAGAAGAGTATTGAGACAGAAAGGAACTGCACATGATCCAAAGCATACCACCTCATCAGTGAAGCATGGTGGGGGTAGTGTCATGGCGTGGGTATGTATGGCTGCCAATGGAACTGGTTCTCTTGTATTTATTGATGATGTGACTGCTGACAAAAGCAGCAGGATGAATTCTGAAGTGTTTCGGGCAATATTATCTGCTCATATACATCCAAATGCTTCAGAACTTATTGGACGGCGCTTCACAGTGCAGATGGACAATGACCCGAAGCATACTGCAAAAGCAACCAAAGAGTTTTTTAAGGGAAAGAAGTGGAATGTTATGCAATGACCAAGTCAATCACCTGATCTGAATCTGATTGAGCATGCATTTCACTTGCTGAAGACAAAACTGAAGGGAAAATGCCCCAAGAACAAGCAGGAACTGAAGACAGATGCAATAGAGGTCTGGCAGAGCATCACCAGGGATAAAACCCAGCGTCTGGTGATGTCTATGTGTTCCATACTTCAGGCTGTAATTGACTGCAAAGGATTTGCAACCAAGTATTAAAAAGTGAAAGTTTGTTTTATGACTGTTAATCTGTCCCATTACTTTTGGTCCCTTAAAAAGTGGGAGGCACATATACAAACTGTTGTAATTCCTACACCGTTCACCTGATTTTGATGTAAATACTCTCAAATTAAAGCTGAAAGTCTGCAGTTAAAGCACATCTTGTTCGTTTCATTTCAAATCCATCGTGGTGGTGTATAGAGCCAAAAAGATTAGAATTATGTCGATGTCCCAATATTTATGGACCTGACTGTATATATTAATTTCATTATACAGTGATCCTTTAAGCACTAAACTGAATTTTAATTGAACAGCTCAAAGCAAAAGCATCAACATTCATTGTAATTTCACTCTGTAAAATCATTTTATACTGTTGCACATTTTCCACATATCTAATTTGATACTTTTATCTGAATACATTGGCCAGCATGTAGTGTTTTGGGAATGAGAAAGATTATATTTTTTGGGGGGCAAAAATATAATGACACATATGTTATAGCAATCATTTACATGAAAGGGTCTCCCTTCTCCCCTACTGACTTTATCTCTTGTGATTTATTATCTCTCTGTCACAGTGAGGAGTTGGATAAATAATAATAAAGTATTATCATTATTCTAATCTATATCAACTGGGCATGCTCTTTTGTCTTATTACCCTCCCTTCACTGGAACAGAAATGTATCACGTATGATAAAGTAATTAAGAGAAACTGATGACTATTTTAAAGGTATATGTAAGTGAGCTGGATTATGAATGCATCTGATAGTGGAGAATTTATAGTGTCTAAAACAATTTGTTTGCATGAAAAAATTCCAAAGTAAACAGTTAAACCGTTAGCCTGAAGTTTTCTGAATTTCTTGCATTTGCAAAGAGTTTTCTCTTAATGTTGACACCCCCAAAAATTCCCAGGGAAAATTAGTATAACTTATACATTGTTTCTTTTTTGCCTGTGTATTGTGCAGACATGCTTAGTTAGCCCCTGTAGTCTGCCCTACTGTAAGAAGTCACATAATGTCAGACACTTTCCTTCCCTTTAGCCAATCAGCATGCGCATGAGCTGCATATGGGATATCTCATTAAAAATGAGATATCCAATATGTAAATCTCAGTTGCTGGGGGTGTCTACATCACGCCCAGCAAATGTCTTTCCTTTCTGCAAAAAATGTTTGCATTTTTTCATGCAAAATTTTTTTGCTAGGTGGGTTTTGATGCATTCTACCGGATGCATTCATAAGCCACCTCACTTTCATATATCTTTAATGTAATTTAAAGTGACACGAAGGGTTCTGGAATGTACCTATCTATTTCTTTATTTTTGCATACTTTATTTTATTAATATGTGCTTAAAAATCTTGCAAATTGTTCCTAATTGGTTTCTCCCCTCAGCAGTTCATGAAGGCAGGGTGGGTAGTAACCAATCAGTGGCAACATTCTGCAACATGCTGCTTGAGAGAGGTCACTGATTTGCTAATTTGAAATACTGCACTTCACAGTCTGTGTTTTCAGGAGCTGCATGAGCTGTATATATATATATATATATATATATATATATATATATATATATATTTATATATATATATAGTAAATAAATAGTACATTTGTGTTCACATTTGAACGTGTAAAACAAGTTAAAAAACTTGTTTCATGCCCAGAATTTTGAGAAATACAGTTATTACACTGCATTCTGGGAAACTTGGCAGGGACATGTAAATGTGCTCGCAAAGGCTTCAATCTTGCAATCCATTACCATTTTTAACATGGCTTCCTTTAATCATATGCCTGCTGTATCACACAGCTTTGAGCAAAGCTCAGGTTGGATTATACACAAGCCAGGAATCCTACCCATGTTCAGCTGTTTCAAGGTTACTGCCTCTCATCCGCATGGGCCCGGTTCCTAACCTGTGTAGTAGATTTTATGAGGAGGTAGTTTACCACAACAATCATTTAATTTATGGTGGGTAAAAGAGCGATAGTAGCCCTCCACCGTACTGTAGTACAGTAAATAAATAGTACATTTGTGTTCACATTTCTGAAGGTATATGCATATATATTAGTTTAAAAGGTGGACTCAGAGAGAGCAGGCCATGTCCCAGAGAGACACAGGTAGGAGGAGAATCTTGATACTTCCTGAGGAGAAAACAAATTAAAAGTGTTAACTTTTATGTATTTTAAATAGTTGTTTTTAAAAGCCTATGTGTAGCAAACCAACAAAGGAGCTTTACCTGTAAATGCAAGTGATCCTTTAACAGCTCTCTGTAAGGAATATCTCAATAAATAGAGTGTTCACATACATGTAATGTGTCAATAATATTTTTCAACTACAGAAGAAAACAATAAAACCAGCACACCAAGTGCACACCAGCACCCCCCCCCCCCCCATTTTTTTTTTATAGAAATAGTTATTACCAGCTATTAAAATTGAAAATAAATACAAAATAATAATTAGGATAGAGAACCATAACTGCAGAAAAAAGGCTTGAAATAGTGAATACCCTGTGCCCTCAATGGGGACCTCCCACTTGGATGGTTTTTACCTAGTTTAAAATACCCCAAAACTGACTAGGGTTTGGTGTAAAGTCAATTTTGGGGTATTGTGCACTAGGTAAAAACCTTCCAGGTAGGAAGTCCCCATTGAGGGTACAGAATGTTCATTATTTATTATTTTAAGCCTATTTTCTTTCTAGAGAAATAGTTAATTTTGGGGTATCAACACCTGTTGAACCTTCCAGGTAGGAAGTCCCCTTTGAGGGAACATGGTTCTCTATCAAAATCATTATTTTTTATTTATTTTCCATTTTAATAGCACTGCTGCTTAAAATTATTTCAATAAAGTTATTCATTTTTTTTTTGGTAATTCAAATCATGAATTTTTAAAAATGCAGGAAAAGCATCACTTGAGTCTAAACAGGATTTAATATACCAGTTTGTTCTTTTTTCCTTGTTCAGTTTTATGAAATGAATACAAAAGTATACTCTACTTAGTTGAGCTTAGTAGAGCTTTAGTATAGAGCACTTTGTCAGGTATTATAATTTGCTAGAACATTTGCCTTTGTTTGGCCCTGTCAGCGTAGAGTCTACATTACCAGCACAATGAATGTAGGGAATCCTGAGCTTAGCTCCAGGTCACTGTGCGCTAGTGTATAAAGTAAGTTACCAAACCCTTATATATTCCATTTACATTATTTTCCTCATGAAATGTATGTAATTTCCCACCAATAGACCTCACTGCTGCTTCCCAACTCATATAGCCTATGCTCCCCAGACTCTCTTTGTTGTAAAGGGACTTTGTCACTCCAACAGGAAGCTGATTTCATTTTAAAGAGTATTACAAACTGGCTATACATTATACTAGCAGTTTCCCCCAACAGTAAATACTTGATTTTGAAACTCCAGCATGCTAATGTGTGCATTAAAACACCTAATTAATAGATGTGAGATGCTCATTTGCATACAAATAGAGCAGCAACAACCTGGACTGATTCAATTTAGAAATAAAAAACATATTGCAAGTTGTTCATGCTAAGAATAACTGAAAAAAAGAGTTACACGTTTATATTATGTTATAGCAGGGGCAGAGCTAGAGAATGGAGGGTATCGGTGCCAAAATAATTTTGGTCCTCAACCTCCCATTGCTGGGTTGTAAAAATGTTTTTGCAATGGCCCTCCCCCTGTACCAACTCACTCAATGTCCCTCCCCAAGACCCCTTACCTCAACACCTATCCCTAAAACGCTTTGCCATAGCTGCTCCCCCACCCAAGGCTCGTTTCCATAGCTGCTCCCCTACCCTTACCTCCTGCCTGTGTGAAGCTCTTCTGCCTGCAGCACAGCTCCAGGATGCGCAAGCAGCAGGACGCACAATATCCACTTTCCGACGGCATTATATATATATATATATATATATATATATATATATATGTGTGTGTGAAACAGGTTATCTGACCACTGATCACAAGCATGAAACAATAATCATATCATCATAAACACAATAAACATCTATGGTTAATATTTCATGTACTGTAGATAGATGAAGAGGGAGCTACAATGGAACAGCACCCAGTTGCAAATTAACAAATAAACAAAGAGAAATATATATATATATATATATATATATATATATATATATATATAAACATTAATATAAAAGAGAAAGAGATCCCTTCCTCTGAATATATCCCCATTACCCCAATGCCTTGACTTTGTTATAGATACAAATATTTGATGCAGATAAGAAAGGTCCATCTAGTCTGCTCATTCTATTTACCTAAAAAGCTTGACTTAATTAATCTTCTAAATAGCCTTATATTTATCCAGGCATACTTGATTTTATTTAATGTGCTTGTCCCCACATGGATACCACAGGAACCCATCCCCTCTTGTTTTTAACCCTTTCAAGTCTTTTTTTTATATGAACCCGATCCTGTTTCTCTTTATTACCCTGTTCCCCAGTTATGTCCTATTCAGCACACACTCTCCTATCATTCCTTTCATCATCTGCTCGCGATTCTTTCATTGTTAACATTTTCTCTCCTGCTCTTGTAATACTTATCCACTGATCTTCATCACTTTTAACTAAAGCTTCAAGGGGTCACTTATTTTTATCCATTGCTTTTGAACCCATACCTTCCTCCTTTTCAATTTTACCCCTAGGTCCTGGCTCTCATATTTAATAACAGAAACGCTGGCTCTTTCATTATTAACTCTTCCTCCCCTGTCTTTTAACCGCCACCATAGAGAGCATATTCCTTTTAACCCTTGCTGCCCTGGCGTGTCTCACTTTTAATCCATTTCTATTCTCACCTTTAATCCCTGCTCCTTCCGGTTACACATTTTCTTTTATATTAACCCCTCTTCCTAATCTTTTGAGCACGGCTCTTTCACTTTAAGCCCTTTTCTATCTTTTTACTCCTACTCCCCTAACTCTCTCTTTTCATAAATTATTCTACGGTCCTCTCCTTTAATGCATGCCTTTATCTTTTTTAGCCAATTCTTCTCTGTCACTCTCTTTTAATGTATGCTTTTGGTTCGCTCTTTTAACCTATGCTATTCTGGATCCTTCATCTTTAAACCCTGTACCTTTAACACTTTCTCTCTGTTTTTAAAAGGACATGGAACACATTTAATTTTTTCATGCATTTAAAAGATTGAGATTTAAATATTACCAAAGTTATGTTTTGCATGAAAAAATATGAAGTAAAACCTGTTTAAACTTTATTTAGAATAACAGGAAGCGCACAGAGCATACACACCTCTGTGGTTTTCATTGACATTCAAATATGACTCATAGATCTCTAATACTGCCCAATGGTACATTGTCAAATATACTCAGATGCAACAAAGAAAAAAATGTTCAGTGACCGTTTAACTACTAATTACTATTTAAATTACTATTTTTATGTCCTGTCTGCCTTTGTCTAAACCACACCTCTTGTTTATCTCTCATTTAATTCCCTAGCAGTCTAATTTTTAATCTATACTCCATTCCTCTTACTTTACTCTGCTTCTCTTGCATTTTTCCCCGCTTGCACTCCTAAGCATTTATCTATCTTCTACGTCCCTCTGCGTTTGTAATTCTTTCTCATATTTAACCTCATGACTGGGTTTAGTTGATTTAGATCAGGGGTAGTACCTACTGCCCACTTTTGCTGGTAAAATTCCCTTACCACCAACCGGTACCGCAGGAACTCAGTTTACCCTATCTAATTTCTGGTTACATAAACCATATGACCCTAGCTATGTATCGCCCTGTACTTACTAGATAGTGATCCGGTCCTGACTGCTGTCTCTAGGCTCTCTTACCCGCTCTCCAACCACCCAAACATACTACCTTGGGTCTCCGGAGTGTGATGTCACTCATCAGTGACGCCATCTAGCAATTACCAAACCACCTACCATGAAAGCTTGAATCGTCCACTAGTGGGCAGTAGGGACCAGGTTGACTACCACTGGTTTAGATGGAAACTCATATGTTAGGTTTTAGATGGCTTTTGGCCCATGCATAGCCCTCTATGTCCTCCATCTCTTACTCACTGGCGGTGCTGCAATAGTTGACAAGAATACATAGAAATTTTTACATAGAATCATAATTCTATGTAATCATAAGACTGAGTTGCAGCGGACTGCCTGCTGCCCCTTGTACAGTGCCTTGCAAAATTATTCACCCCCCCCCCCCCCCCCCTTGGCATTTTTTCGTGTTTTGTTGCCTCACAACCTGGAATTAACATGGAATGTTTGAAGATTTGCATCATTTATTTTACAGAACATGCCCACAACTTTGAAGATGTTTTTTTTTTATTATTATTGTGAAGCAAACAACAAATAGGACAAAATAACAGAAACAATTAATGTGCATAACTATTCACCCCCCTAAAGTCAATACTTTGTAGAGCCACCTTTTGCGGCAATCACAACTCCAAGTCGCTTTGGATAAGTCTCGATGAGCTTGTCACATCTTTCCACTGGGATTTTTGCCCATTCCTCCTTACAAAACTGCTCCAGCTCCTTCAAGTTGGATGGTTTGCACTTGTGAACAGCAATCTTTAAGTCTGAACACAGATTTTCTATTGGGTTGAGGTCTGGGCTTTGACTAGGCCATTCCAACACATTTACACGTTTCCCCTTAAACCACGCAAGTGTTGCTTTAGCAGTGTGTTTGGGGTCATTGTCCTGCTGGAAGGTGAACCTCCGGCCTAGCCTCAAATCACAGAGTGGTACAGGTTTTCCTCAAAAATATCCCTGTATTTAGCACCATCCATCTTTCCCTCAACTCTGACCAGTTTCCCAATCCCGGTGATGTGATGTGTTGGTTTGCACCAGACATAGCGTTTTCTTTGATGGCCGAAAAGTGCAATTTTAGTCTCATCAGTCCAGAGCACCTTCCTCCAATCATTTTGGGAGTCTCTCATATGCCTTTTCGCAAACTCAAAACGTGCCATTTAGTTTTTTTGCTGAAATTAATAGCTTTCTTCTGGCCACTCTGCCATAAAGCCCAACTCTATGCAGCGTACGGCTTATTGTCATCCTATGTACAGATACTCCAGTCTCTGCTGTAGAACTCTGCAGCTCCTCCAGGGTTACCTTAGGTCTCTTTGCTGCCTCTCTAATTAATGCCCTCCTTGCCCGGTCCGTGAGTTTTGGCGGGCGGCCGTCTCTTGGTAGGTTTGCTGTTGTGCCATGTTCTTTCCATTTGGTTATGATAGATTTGATGGTGCTCCTGGGGATCATCAAAGATTTGGATATTTTTTTTAACCTAACCCTGACTTGTACTTCTCAATATTGTCCCTTACTTGTTTGGAGAGTTCCTTGGTCTACATGACAGTGTTTGGTTAGTGGTGCCTCTTGCTTAGGTGTTGCAGCCTCTGGGGCCTTTCAAAAAAGGTGTGTATATGTAATGACAGATCATGTGACACTTAGATTGCACACAGGTGGACATCATTTCACTAATTATGTGACTTCTGAAGGTAATTGGTTGCACCAGAGCTTTTTATGGGCTTCATAACAAAAGGGGGTGAATACATACGCACATGACAATTTTCTGTTTTCTATTTTGAAAATGTATATATTTTTCTCATTTCACTTCACCAACTTAGACTATTGTGTTCTGATCCATCACATACAATTCAGATTAACAAAACATTGAATTCAAGGCTGTAATGTAACAAAATAGGTAAAAAGTCAACGGGGCTGAATACTTTTGCAAGGCACTGTACATGTGTCCTAGTAGGCTTGATCACTAGTTTGCCTTTATAGAAACCCTGGAATTGGTTAAAGGGTCCCTGTAAATTGGGAAAATCTTCATATGTCTGTGAAGTTTCTTACATTTTATGTAGTTTTTAACATTAGTAGACACTGTTTGTGCCAGAGGGATGTTTGTGTTTTCCACAGTTCCTCTTAGCTTGGCGACTGTGGAAGTATATTCCTAATTTGTATTAACTATTCAAGAATGGAAGAAAGACTAGGATTTTAGGGAGGAGAGAGAAGGACTTGTGGATTCAGATAACATAGCAAAGGACACCTCCCTCCTCTGACTGAATATGTATACCTACAAGCCTTGCTTGCCCTTCTCTGTAACCACCCCCTCTCGAAAAAAGAAGTGTGACTATCATGGCAAATGTCATTTACTAGCAGAGTATTTTTATTATTTAGTTTTTTTATACCCATGACTTATGTAGCTGCTAATGTTATTAGTTTGTTATTTTGCAAACATGAAGTTTTTGCTAATCTGCAGTGGTCCTTTAAACTTGTGGTTTAAAATCAAATTGACTGAAATCATTCCCTGCTTACTATTAATATTCTATATTAAAACTGAGTAGATAACAATAGAGAATGCCAAATAAATAAATACAGAATATTATTATCATAACCTGAGGTGCTACATGAAATTCTTACTGTCCATCCTTCAACTTCTGACCGGCCAAACTCTCAATCTTTTTTCCTTTGCCGTTTTGGTTTAAGTAAGTGGTGCCTATTATGGTGACCAGATGTCCCTTGATTGAAACCTGGTAAAGTTTGTCCCCAGTAATGCCCCCAGCATAGTCAGACAGGAAGTGTTGTCATTAGATAATATCTGATTGGGATTAATGCTGAGTCTATGTGAGAGGATACCTCCGGTGCTTGGCTGCTGCACATCCCCCTTGCATCTCTTGAAGTGCATGTGCTATGATACACACACATATATGTATATATTATAATATTAAGACTTACTGAAAGAAAAGCATAATGAAAGAAAAATTAGATTTTAATACTTGTCCTTTTTTTATTAGTGAAAATAAATAAAATGTAATTGTTAATTGCTCAGCCACCCCAACCCAGTGTCCTCCTTTGCTGTGTTAAATTTTGGGAGGTATGGAAGTGTCCAGTATTTGTTCTCAGTGCAGTCCACTGTTTCTGTCATGTGCGTGTGCTTGGTCCTATCTAAATTATTTAAACATATCTACCAACATATCAAATCTCCAAAGACGAACACTTGTATTTGAGTAAAAAAAATCACTAGTATCCCTTCTTGTGTACTTCAATAAAGCTGTGTGCTATACCATGAAGGGTCACCCAAGATTGGTAGGTCATAGCAAAGAGGTCAGACAAATTGCTCTACACTGAAGAAGGCACTGGCAGCCCACTTTATTATCTTAATAATAACCGTATGGAAGAGCACAACCACAAACATATGATTGTGCCTGGTGTGCTGTTGTCCATAGGGTCACGGAGAGTCGGACATGACTAAACGACGGAACAACAACATGCACTAGTAAGTAGTGTTACCAATTCTGTACTATGTGTGAACTAAGTTTTAGAAACACACACACATTGCTACATACACATATATATTCACATTGCCACATATGCGCATTGCCCCATATACCCATATATTCAGTACAATAGATTCTCCAGGCTTTGATTTTTCTGTTAGAACTGGAGAAAGTGGAAAATGGTCAGGTTTTGCCTTTAAGTGTGGGATTTGGCCTCAAAAGTGGATGGCTAAAAGGGACACAGGGATTTAATTTTAAAAGAGAGCCTGTCCCTCCAGTTGGAGGTATGTGTGCGTTCAGTATAACTGTACATCCCAGGCCATTGTGGCCTCTGTTCACTTTACTTTTTGTATGTGCTGGGTTAGTACATGTACTCTGTTTGTTCCATTTGCTGTATTTCAGGAAATTAAACGCATGGGCGCACTAATTTATCGGGCACATTGGTACAATATTAAACTATGTATTGATTAGTACTTAACGTGTTTTCCATAGCAATACATATAACAATAAAGAATATAATTACAGAAATCACATGCTGCTTTCTTTCCCCCCACAAAGTTCATGTAGAGACTGTATACTGTATTTCTCAACATTCACCAGTACGAACTTTGTTAGTTTACGTCAGGGGTGGGCAAGTTAGTCCTGGAGAGCCCCACACAGGCCTGTATTTAAGGATATCCTTTCTGTGCACAGGTGAGTCAATCAGGATGACTGAAGAAGTGATTCACTCACCTGTATGCAGCAGGGATATCCTCAAATCTTAGACTGTGTGGGGCTCTCCAAGACCGAACTAACCCACCCCTGGTTAACAGCAATGATGAAATTTGCCGTCCGTAAATATGTGGAAGTGATGATGTAGACTTCATTTGCACACCCAATTATTTTGTAGAACGTCAGTCCTTCCCTGCAATGGTCACTATAACTGACATATCTGATATCAGAGACCCGGTGTGTGAATAGTACAGCAATATTTTTTGGGTGTATTGTGTTTGCTTGAAAAAGTTTGAATATAAAAGTAAATTCTGTATCTTATGAAATTAAGTTGAATATTTTGAGGAATGATTTCATAATTCATTGGAAAACCCCTAGGGTTCTTGGTGCAAAACACTCCTAAATAATTGCTTTAATTTTATGACATGTTTTTGTTAAATATTATTATTATACTTTATTTGTAACGCTCCAAAATATTCTGTAGCGATGTACAGGGGTTAAGTACAGGCAAATAAAATGAACACCTTATAGAAATATATTCCGGCCCCTTTTTTTACAGGCACTAACAAAATCACCAAATTTCATAAAAAAATTGGATCAGCTTGCTGTTAGTGCAATAACACACAGTGGCAGAGATACTGCTGGTGCAGCAGATGCAAAGCACCAGGGTCCACAACAGGAAGGCCTCTACTACTGCCTGTAAATGGGGAATATTAATTTATTAGGTGTATTAGGTAATTACTTTAGAGAAAGGTGATCTGATCATCTACATCATTTTGTTGGCTTTTTTATTAACCCTTTATTAACCCCAAGAGATAGATAGAGAAGTTGCAAAGGGGCCCACCATTATTTTGCACTGGGGCCCTCCATGCATTAGCTCTGACACTGCTAACACAGCAGTTTTTCACATATGGAGCTTGAAACTCATTATTGTTTCCTTCTATGATGATTTAATAGCTCTATATCAAAGTGGGACCACTAAACCATAATATCAACTGCAGGATCAATAAAGCAAAAAGCTCTTTGCATTTTATTATATTACATTATTCCTGTTTGTAAATTGTAAAACATTGTTACTCCCATTGGGAGAAATCAGTAAGTTTATAAGTAGTATACTACACCAGAGGTTTATGACATTTTCTTTGTCTAATTACGCTTTTAGTCAGATTCATACTTTTTTTTTCACTTAGCGAATGTGCACTTACTTTATTAGTAGTGAAATGACTTGCCATTTTTTCCAGTTTTGCTTTTATTAAATGGCCCCTTTTTTTTCAGCACAATTTGGACCACACCACTGTAAAGATCTTTTAAAAGTACATTGAAATAATTTTTGCATTTTTGAAATGCATGCATTTTTCAATGAGAACTCAATAAAGTAAAATCTGTTTTTACATGTGTCACAAAGTGCCCTATGCCAGACCCGCAGCTACAGTTCCAGGTAGTAAGCAAAAGAAAAAAAATGGGTTAACCCTTAACAAACCTATCTGTGCAGAGCATGGCATGCTGGAGACACCTAAACAGGTCATTTATTGGCTAAATGGTCAGTGCAGAGTTCAGGGAAAAACTGCTCTCAATAACTGTCTTCACGCTCTGCTACCTATTATTACTCATGCAACAGCCAGTAGGCAGCATAGATTTTGTTATGTAAACAGAATTAAAACTTTAGATTGTGAAGCCTTTATTAATGCAAAAACATTTTAACATACAATCTTTTGCTTTCACGCAATGTAGAGCACTTACAGTGAGGTAAATGACCCTTTAATGACTTTTACTGAGAACTACCAATATTGTGAGCTTGAGCACCATTGTTTTCAAGCCCTACAATTAGCATTTTTTTTATAAAGGGAAAATACATCATTACAAAATAAAGTAGTTTTGAGGTTTAAGATATTTTTCTATCTATTATGTGCCTGCATTAATAATATGATTGTGTTTTGTGGGCGTTCTTTTGCTGTTTATATCTTAAATTTTTTTTTTTTCTTTGCAGATTCCAAACAGAATGGAGATGCCAATGCAGTTTTGTCAGATGAGGATCATGGCGACCCATCACAGTTCCTACCAATTGAAGAAAAACGAATAATAAGACGTGCTAGTGCCAAAGATAAAAACAAGTCAGCCGCCACATGTTTTCTGTTGGGTTCTGGGGAGTTTACATGTGCCTCAGATGGTGGGATCCGAAAAGGTATGAGAGATATTGATATAGAAATGGACTCACAGATCCTCTTAGGGTCTTCATAAAATACATATTCAAGAGTGATCTAGATGTATACTATGTTATAACTAATTTCATAGTCTTCCCATAGCGAACATCTGAAATCTACATAGGTGAAGTGTTAACAGTCTGTCAATGTCACCTGTGTGAGGGGTCAAAATGGCCTTTCTTGGTAGAATCTTTAACTGCTGTCAAAATTACAAATCTCAATAAAACCTCAGTCTCTGTAAAAGTTCTCCATGCCTTGTGTTGCCTGTGATAAATGGTGATTCGTTAATGAAGTTGTAATCTATTTTTGGTAATTCAAATCTTCAGTCAGGGTGTTTTAACATGAGGACGCTCAAAACAAAACAGATGCTACACAAGCGAGCATCGGGACGGTATATGAAAATGAGATTCTTCAATCAAAATGTATTTAACATCCTCTTGCATTACCATATAATTGTGGAACAAACATCAAACAAACGAGCAAAAGGCAAAATATAAAAATAAAATGTAAATGAGGTAAAAAAAAACCCTCTATCTTTGTAATGTGTTTAGTACAGAAAATTGCCTGGTTTCATTTTATATTATAAATATAGGTTATACCAATTTTATTTATGAGATTTGGGACAGTATGATAGCAGAGATATTGCATTTTGTATATGTTAACACACCTTAAATGGAAACAGGTTCATGGAAGAATTTTCATTTTCTTAACCTGAGATAAATAAATAATAATTTTTGGGGGATTATCTCATTAGTGGATGCAGGAAACCTTTAAGCAAAAATTGAGGAGAATATTGATTCTAAAACATATGTAAAAGAATAACAATAACCAAAAATGACCAGTGTCATAGTTTTATAGAATCTATAGGGACAAGAAAAGGTTGATGGAAATCTATTCAATTTATTAGGACCCCCACTATTGAGTAAGTAAATGCGCCAATACCAAATAATTGCACATGATATGTCATATATATATATATATATATATATATATATATATATATATATATATATATATGGGTGTGGAGTTGCCATGAATGCCCAGTAATCCAAATAAATTATCTATTGGACAAAAGGTCAGCTTTCAAGAGGTTTGATCTTCCTTTGTCAAGTCTGAAGCAATACAACAATATATATATATGTATAATAATATTTGTGTGTATATATATATATATATATATATATATATATGCACTTTCTAAAAACATTTTGGCCAGTATCAAATCTAATTCTTCAAAAGAGCTTGCTATGAATATGGAACTACAATAGCCATTTCATCTGTGTTTACAAATTACAGTGTTGCTTTATGAAGTTATAATGCATACATACCTCCCAACTATCCCTTTTTTGGAGGAGAAAAACAAATCTCCCAGTCCCTTTTAGTCTCCCAAATATCTCACTTTTGAAAGAAAAGGGCAAACCTTGTTTAGCAGTCTTGACTATGACACAGGTTCTCCAGTTCCTCCCTTTGTTTTCTCATGAGATCTTGGTGAACTATAAAAGCCTGGAATGTCATTACTATGGAATATATATCTATACAGAACAAAGTTCCCTTATTAAGTGTGTTTATCTCAAATTCATGCTTTAATCCTAATACAGAATGGTGGTAACAATACAAAATAGTGCATATGAATATAAATGTCCTTCTATTGTTATTTGAAGTGTTGGGAGGTATGTGCATACATATTACAGTTTATTGGAAATATACACTTAAAATTGTACAAGTTGTTTAAAGGAAAACCAGCATGTATGTATTCATATCTGTGGTGCCTGTAGTCACAGGACCCTCCAATCATTGTGCCATGTTTGTTGCACAAATAATGTGAAACAAGGGGTAATAGATAGCAAAGCCATCCAATCAGTTTTGGCTGTGAAAGAAGCATCCCAAGCCAACTTTGCCTGTTGATAAATCTGACCGTAGAAGAACAGCTTTGGTTAAAGAACAATCGTAGGCATATCTTTAAAACTCTTTGAAGAATTGCACTTAAAAATAGGCAAAACATTTTTTTATGTAAAAATAAATAATAATACGGCCTACAATGTATTACAATTTATATGCAAATATGCCCAGTGTAATCTACCACTATGGTTTCTGCTGATCAACTGATGGGTGGGAAGATACATTAAATGCACAGGGAGTTTCTGTCTACACAATGGGAATGTGATATCTAAAACTATTGGTGTTTTTATTAGGACTAATGGAGAGGTCATTAGTTTAGTGAAATGCAGAGTTCTTTGGTAAGTGATCATAAAACAAAAAAGTGATTAAGTTATTTATTTATTAAAAACATTAAGAAATATAGGGAATGGACGTAAAACACAACAAGGGGGTATAGAACATTTCATTACATTAAAAATCACTGCAATAAATAAATAATCAATTTTGAAAGGGAAACAATACAGATAATTAACCATGTCCCCTGCAAATGTATTTAAAAAGATTGATACTACACATTGAAACTTAAGTCTCTGAGACTAAAAATACATCCACAAACAATTGCTATAACAAATCTTTTCACAAGTAATTGCTAAATAAGAAAAAGGGGAAACTATATTCCTTCCATAGAACAAAATATCATGTTTCTTGAAGAAAAATGGTGATCATTATAAAGTAATGGCTTAGAAACATAATAAACCAATAGTAGCTTGGTACCCATTCTGGGATAAGTCAACGCGGATATTGATGGAGAGGAGATGGAAATAAATTACTTTGTGTTATAATAAAAAGCTGATTCTATTTTAGTAACGTAACTTCATATGTTAAAAAAACACAAAAACAATCAAAGCCTAGCTTGATAGTGTAGTGCATAAAACAACCATTATTTATTTAAAACACCACATGCACATCAAACAAATATCTCAAATAAGATTTCATCAGATTTCTATCAAGTGAGAATTTTATCAGTTGAGAAGCATAGGCTCCTCCTCTAGTTCTTGGTAGTCTCAAGATATAGCAGACCATAGAGACTTGATCCCCTAGAATACATTTTATAGTCTTATGTTAACATGAGCACTAACATAGCGCATTACAATATAGCAGATGTCACAATATAATAAATACCATGTCTCTACGCGTTTCGCTCTGCTAAGAACTTCTTCATTACTTTTTTGTCTTCTTTAGTAACTGGATTCAATGTTTGAACATTTAGTACAAAACCGAAGTACGTATGTATTTATGTAGTATGTTATGATGTCTCATGTGTTTTCAGCTTCATTAAATGCTAAAAGTTGACTCACTAATAACATTGTATGACCATAAACAAATAAAGCTTTATTTTTAGAATTGAATAGTATTATTATTACATGTCTTAAAAAAACACATCTTGAACATATGAACACGTGAACAAATTTTATATAAATGTCATAATAATAGATATTACAGGTTATAGGCAAGATACATTCCTGAGAACGTCTTGTGTCGGATTTGGATGGGAGACCACCTAGGAATACCAGTAGCTGTATGCTGTGGCCCACTGGAGTAGGAACTGGCAATCCACTCCAGTATCTCTGCCATTAAAACCAAGTGAATCAGCATGACCATACACAAAGCCTTCTGAGCCCATTATAAATTATGGAACGCTGTAAGTTGGGTTGTCTGTAACCCCGAAAATACCTTACAAATACAATTTAAAATAATAAATAAGGAAATGTTTGTTTAATTTTATCTGATATACATAAAAATTTGTATGTACACATAAAATGTATATCTGTCTCGAAATACTTTGTAGAATTAAAATGTGTCTCTATGAATGGTGGGTCTCCCTGGCTCTCAGAAATGGGGTCTCCCTCCTACAATACTTAGCTGGCCTCTAAGGTTTATATACTGTACTTTGCCTACTGCTGTATATCTGTACCCTCATGCAATACATGCATTAAATATTTCCATTTCTATATGTCACTCACAGGTGGTAAACCCAGACAGTTTCCAAGATACAGCAATAGCTCTTCTTGCGGTATTGTTGATATGGGCATGCAGCATTTTGTAGGATTTTGACAATGACTGATTGCTGTAATTTAGCAGAGATAATAAGGGATCTTAGTTATTTTTAGACGCAAGACCTTTTCTACAAAAGAATATAATAGATTGCAAAACAGCTGTATATACAGACAACTCTACACAATGTGCAAGAAAATCCTCTTTATCTAAGATGTCTTAATCATAATGCTGAATAATTAATATCTGCTAATGCCATCTGTAAACTTTGTATTAGAATTGTTGTCATCATATTGGGAGAGAGAAGAACATGGGAATGACAAGGGGACACAGTAAAGGATGATCACATCAGACCTCATAAAAGACTTGTTAGAATAGTTTGAAATAATGGGTATTTTGCAGTCTCATATTATAATGTAACCGTTAAATATTAAAGGGGCTCTTTGGGCAATTTTTTCCTTTTATGAATATGTTTTAATGGGATAATTTAGAGAATGGTCGCTGGTTGGTTAGTATGAGACATAACATAGCAAGTACAGCAGAGTCTGCATCTTTATGAGCTGCAGATAGCTTTAGAAAATAAAGTAGATAAAAGTAAATAGATACCAAGATATATTAGATGTCTATTAAGATCAAGCACTTCTGGATTGCTACCTTGTCGTGGTGAATCTGTGAGCTATACCATGTAGGGTCACCCAAGATGGGCAGGTCAAAGAAGAGATGCCAAGAAAACCTTATGGATAAGCACAACCAGACACAAGATGTGCATGGTATGCTGCAGTCCATAGGGTCACGGAGAGTCTGGCAAGACTCAATGACTATACAACAAATTAAAATCAAGGAATTTTCAACATCCCTTTAATTCAGGGGTGTCCAAACTCGGTCCTGGAGGGCCGCACCCAGGCCTAGATTTGAGGATTTCCTTTCTGTGGACAGGTGAGTCAATCAGGATGACTGAAGAAGCAATAGTCTCACCTGCTTGCAGCAAGGATATCCACAAATCCAGGCCTGGGTGTGGCCCTCCAGGACCGAGTTTGGACAACCGTGCTTTACTTAATTTTATCCTCATTAATGTATCTGTCTTATAAAATGAACACTTCACTTACTTCTAAGAAGCCCCCAGAGTTACACTTTCTCACCTTCTGGATCATCCCCATTGTCTCATGCATAGTGCCCTTAGAAGACCCTAGAGCAGTGGTGGGCAACTTGGCCCTACAAGGGATACCAACAGTGCAGGATTTCAATATATCTCTGCTTGAACTCAGGTTGATCAATCATAGTGAATGAGACTGAGTAACTTGGGTGTATTAATACAGGGAGAAACTGAATACACAAGCAGAGAGACATACAGAAATTCTGGACTGTTGTACGCCCTTATAGGACTGATTTGTCCATCAATGCCCAAGGAGTTAAGAGTAACTTTTTTAAATGACAAATATATTGAAAAGGTTAGTTAAAACATTTATATAAAAAAAATTTGCCTAAAGGGCCCCTGTAAGAATTCAATTTTACTGTACATTGCACATTGAGGCTACCATACAATGGTAAAAACAAGACAAAAAACAAGTTAAATATTTTATCCAGCAAGAAATGTCTGTTGAATGAAATATGGGCTGGACAAATAAAATAATGTAAGACGAGCTGTTAAAATTAATGGGATCTAATGTGAAGATGAGACTAAAATATTCTGTAGCACTGTACAGGGGTTAAGTACAAGTCAAAAACAATTTTAATTGCAAAAGAATGGAGGGTCCACGTACATAGTGCTTTCCCTAAAGCACCCAGCATACTTGCCCGTCAATGAAATCTACAGACAACATATGCCCATGTGTATTTCTTGTTAGTTTCAATTAAATTTGAACAGGTTTTACGTAATGTTTTTTAAAACAAAACACACTTTTGGTAATGTTTAAAGCATGCTCCTTTACATGCACAAAAACAATTGTGTTCCATGTCTCTTTAAATATGCAACACTTTTTTGGAGGAGACTTTGAATGCAGAGGAAGATTCTGTTTGAACAATGAAAATATAGCAGCTAAAACTGACAGTGCTTTCAACAGGACTAATGGAAAGGTATTTAGTTTAGAAAGAAAAACATCAACAGCCTTATTAAATTGCGATTCGGTAAATTCTAAAGGGCTCTGTATAAGCACATAGCATTTTTTTTTATAGAAGGTCTTAGTTCGTGAAGACCTTGCTTTTGGATAGAAGTTTACTGACTAAAAACTTCTGGAAAAAAAATATGTTGTGTGCTTATATACAGCCCCTTAGAATTTGCTGAATCGCAATTTAATAAGGCTGTAGTTATTTAAAATAACATAAAGTTGCCTGTTGAACAAATACTCAAGTAGGACACGGAGGGCAGCTCAGGCTCCCTGGGTAGCACGCAGGGTCATTTGACCCGGCGGAGCCTGACACTCATCTTCATAGGCTGGTCCTCCGTGGGAAATGTCAGGGGCAGAGCTAGGGGCGTGTTCGGCGCCATCTTGTCATTTCGCGGCCGACCAGCTTGGAGTTTGAATGGCAGTATCGCTGCTGCTCACCAGAGTGGCTCTTTTAGTGTTGTTTTGTCTTTTAGTGTTGTTTGTCTTGTTTGTCAATGTGTTGGGCTGTATTATTACTGTGCTGTATTAATTTTGGCTAAGCTGTGTTTGGGCTTTTGCCTGCCTCCCACAGGGCAGGGTAGTAGTGCCCTATGCTGGACTCTTACTGGCTCGGCATAGGGTTAGTGGTCATTTCTTTATTAGGTTAGGATAGGACTATTGTTAGTGCTCCCCTGGGGTAGATCCCTGCTGCTTTTTAGTTTGGTGACATATTTAGCCTTTCCTACAGTGTGGGTTTATTTCTCCCCCCCCCCCATCCTTTTCTGTTTGGTGTGTTTTCCTGTGTTGTTTTCTGTCTTTAGTCTCTCCCATTGTGCACACCCCCTTGGCTCCTGGTTAGTGCCTTTCCTTGGCCCATATTGCAGATCTCACAATGACGGGCAAGTCCCCTTTCGTGCAGACAAAGACTGGCTAGTAGTAACTCTTCTTACCTTCCCAGAAGATTCAGGGACTGATCAAGATCTTGTAGCCGAAGGTCTTGCAACTGCAGCTGTGCATGTTCCGGTTCAGATAATCTAGTAGGCAGAAGCCTCAGCAGCAAAAAACGCAGGTTGCCTATGGATCAGGAGGCCTAGTCCCAATGTCGGCACCATCCCCTAGGTCTCAGTGGGAGCACTTCAGGCTGTTGGCGCCAGAAGTTAAGAAGAAGGGCTACAGCGTCCCAGTGGAGCTTTGGGAACTTGGAGCAGAGATAACTGCCCTTATAAGGCGGCCTATGGCACCATCCACCTGGAATGCATATTAAAAAGTTTTGGTTGCAGTGGAGTGAATTGGTGGAATTGGCCGGCGGTGCCGCCTTGAAGGAAGAAAGGACAGGAGTATTGTTGTGGTACCTGCTAAGATGCAGAAGCAAGGGGTGCTCCAAGGCTGCGATTGGGCGTCAGGTAGTGGCCCTAGCTTTTATGTTCAAGCTGGCTAGGCAAAAGGACTTGACCAAGGCTTTTGTGGTTGAGCGAGTGATTGGTGGCATGTTTAAGGGTGAGGTCACCCGGGACAGGATGCGCCCCATCACGTTCGCGTTGTTACTATGACTTGAGGCAATACTGGGCCAGGTGTGCAGTTCTCCCTACGAAACCCTGCTTTTCCGGACTGCCTTCTCTCTAGCCTTCTCTGGAGCGAATTGGGGAATTAGTTGCGGCTAACAGGCAAGGCTCCGGGGGCATTCAGTTAGTAGATATCTGCCTCAGGGAGAAAAGTATAGTGATATGGTTACGTCACTCCAAAACCGATCAGGAGGGCAGGGGTAAGGAAATTATCCTGCATAGAATTGGGTTGGAATGTTATCCTGTTGAATGTGTTAGCCAGTATATGCGGCAGCGGCCTGACTATCCAGGCACGCTGTTAATCCATGGGGATGGCCTTGCACTCTCCCGTTTTCAATTCTCCCAAGACCTGAAGGCCTGTATACATCACCTTGGGTTTGAGCAAGCTGATTTTGGCACGCATTCATTCTGAATAGGGACTGCTACCGGAAGGGATTGTACAGTGAATTGGGAGGTGGGAGTCATACGTTTCCAAAGCTATTTGAGGCGAAAGAGAGAGAGAGAGAGAGAGAGAGAGAGAGACAGTGTACTTGACACTTCCTGGCATACAATATATATATTGTATAGCTCACATTGTATAGCTCACAGCTTCATTGAAGTCACAAGCCCCTTTACCACAACAAGGTAGAGCTCCAGAATGGGATATATATATACATAAACCCACATAAACGTATCATCACATATATAGTTGTGAGCAAGCGGGCCGTTGCTAAGGCGCTCCTTGCCAGCAACTGCGGACCTCGCAAAATTTCTGGTCTTACGAAACAAAAATACGAGACGCGTTACGACCCATTATGACCTCGCTAAAACCGCCCGAAACCCGTGCACATGAAAACATGAAAAACACAATAAATACACACAACAAATACATAAAAAGCTTGCCTACAGCAAAGGGGGACACCCAGGACCTCGAAAACTGAAGTTACACCTCAATTTAACTTGAAATAAAAGAGTTTAGACACCTGAAAATCCCCTAAGCAAGAGAAAAAATGGCCGCCAAAAAAAACGAAAACTATGCTACAGCACTCTAAAGACGCAAAACACCACCAAACACCTACAGATTTTCCGAAAAAAACACGTCCGAGATCCGAAAACAAGGACGGAACCTGTGCGACCCGAAAAACATGAAAAACACAGTAAATACACACAACAAATACATAAAAAGCTTACCTACAGCAAGGGGGGGCACCCAGGACCTCGAAAACTGAAGTTACACCTCAATTTAACTCGAAATAAAAGAGTTTAGACACCCAAAAATCACCTAAGCGAGAGAAAAAATGGCCGCCGAAAAAAACGAAAACGAGGCTACAGCAGTCTAAAGACGCAAAACACCACCAAACACCTACGGATTTTATGAAAAAGACGTACGAGATCCGAAAACAAGGACGCAACCTGTGGGACGGGAAAAACATTAGAAACACAATAAATACACACAACAAACACATAAAAAGCTTACCCACAGCAAGGGGGGGCACCCAGGACCTCTGCAAGTGAAGTTACACCTCGATTTAAGTCCAAATTTTGTAGTTTAGACACCCGAAAATCATCTAAGTGAGAGAGAAAATGGACGTCGAACAAAACGAAAACGAGGCTAAAGGACACTAAACACGCAAAACACCACCAAACACCTACGGATTTTCCAAAAAAGGCGGACGACATCCGAAAACAAGGACGCAAAATCAGCCACAGCTGCATACTAACCATTAGGCGCCATTTTAGACCACTAACTTATACAATCCGGAAGTACACAGCTGCCCTAACGGATTTGCCTCGCGCACGCACACTATTTACACTACACACTGCACACATTCATGACGCTTACACAGCAGCTCCACAGCACTGATGTTGCAGCAACATGAAAACAGATTGCCAGCTCTTCAACACAATGCTTCCTGCATATATTACTTCACAATAGGTAAAGTATATTAATTTCTTATTTTATTAATTATTCATTGCCATACCAAAAAAAAACACCAACGCTGCTCATAGCACACAAACAACCAAGAGCCTCGCAATGAGCGCCGAAGGATCTTAAAACACCAACAAAATTAATTTTGCACACAAACAACATTACCTGCCTTACAATCTTATTGCCGTAATTTTTTGACGGGCAAGTCCCTAGTTTAAGATATAGAAAGGGGAAAGGAGGAGCTGCAAGTGGGATGTAGGAGGGACACAAGTTTGACCTTTACCTCCTGAAGGAAGTGAGAACAATTGCTTCTTATCTATACCTTGATATTGCTTAGTGGATATGAGAATATACATATTCATCTATGCAAAAGTCTTTACTGTATTCTTTTTAGCTGATGTGACTATTTGTGATTAGTTTATAAATGGTTCCAATTTCCTACAGAATTTTTCCCCTTGATGTCCTTGATGAGATGATAGGCAGTGACCCTTTTACGGATGCATAAAATGCAAGGCCATTTGAAATTCTAAGTCTTTGTTAGAGTTCTTTTATACTGTTTATTGATTTAAAACTTGTTATTATCTACTTTTTGCTGCCTGAAGCACAGGAAAAAACAATGATTCGCTCAAGGTCACGCAGATCTGAAATTCAGTCACCTTTTCCTTGTGTTTCAATACTTACTATTATTTGTTTACTCATTGTGTTATCAGCCTATTCATTTTCAACCTAGCCTATTCATTTTCAACCTAGTACATTCAATTAGATGTAGTCTTCGCCTTCTCTATTATAAAGACCTCCCCTATATGTTATGAACCAACTTCCAAAGCTACTTCCTACTTGAAGGTGGCAGACAAGCAAACCTAATTGTGTATATTACAAAACTGCAAATTCAACAAGTGTCAATAAACTAATACATTTCAAGGTGTTTTTTCCTTACCAAAGTTGTTTGTCTATTATCAGTTCTACTTCTTTAAAATAGCTTAATAACGGGGGGCGTGACCGGAAATGAGTTGTGCAGACGAGAGAGACGTCTGCAGGGGAGAGAGGGAGAGCAGGCAGCTGAATGGTGTCTCAGTGAAAACACTGCCTAAAATGTTGAGATAGCATACAGACATAAATGGCCAGATGGAATTGGAGGTATTATGCCTGAGACTTTACACCGACTAGAAACCTGAATTGATACTACAGTTGAGAGTGGACCCGCAATATGAAGGTGAGAGCTCTAATCAGAGAAGCGGGAAAGATTTGCTGAAGTAGCGGGTGAGCAATTCAGTGTATAAAGAGTATGCTATCGGAGATATTATAAAAGGCAGTAAACACAAGCTAATGAGTCAAGGTCTTTATATCCATTGGAAATTTTACTGAATGTACGGTCGGGAACTGACCCGCTGTATAGAGGTGAGAGCTCCAGAGGAGAGATGCGGGAAAGAGTCACAGGAACAGCCTGGGGAAGAGCCAGCATATAAACAGCATGATATTTTGGATAATAATACAAGGCAGCAAAGATAAGTAGATCCCACCCAAGAATTGATCTGCTGCAGAGAGCCGAGGGTCTGAGAGGAGAGACGTGGGAAAATAGCATAAAAAGTAGGGTCTTCGAGAAGCCAGTATATAAACAGCTCGCCATCTTGGACAAAAAAAATACAAGGCAATAAAGATATTCCAATAGCCAGAAAGACTCCGGCAAGGAATCAACCTAAAGCATAGAGGTGAGAGCTCTCTAGAAGCAGCGGGTGGGAGTCCCAGCATATAAACAGTATGACATCTTGGATAATATACAAGGCAATAAATATAAGCTAATAGCAGAAGAGACGCTGAAGTACTAAAAATACCTTACTGAATAACTCGACCAGATACAATAGTTGGGAGGGGCTGTGAAGTACAGGAGCTCCAGTTGTAGCAGCTAGGAGCGATATTGGAAACCTGATCTGAAGCTTAATTATACAAGGAAACAAAGATAAGCTAAAAGCTACAGAGACCCCGGCCTGGAATATAACTGCTGCATAGGGGCGAGAGCTCCAGAGGAGAGACGTGGGAAAGAAGTAAAAAACTAACACGTGGGAGAGCCAGCATATAAACATCACGCTATCTTGGATAAAGATACATGGCAATAAAGAGAAGCTAATAGCCACAGAGATCCGGGCCAGGAATCAACCCTATGCATAGAGGTGAGAGCCTTACAAAAACAGTGGGTGAGAGAGCCAACTTACAAATAACACGACATTGTGGATAATACACATAAGCTAATAGCAGGAGAGAAATGGTTGCATTTCACTCACAGGAATAACCCGATCTGATACAGTAGTCGGGAGTGGCCCTGGAGTACAGGAGATGCAGAAGTAGCAGCTACGAGCGGTATTGAAAATTTGACCTGAAGGCCCAGTTGAGGAATCGACCTGCTGTATAGAGGTGAGATCTCCAGAAGAAAGACAAGCTAATAGCAGTAAAGACGCTGAGGCACTAAAACCACCTACGTGAATAAACCGTCCTGATAAAGAAGTTGGGAGTGGTTTGAAGTTCAGGAGCTGCAGTTGTAGCAGCTAGGAGCAGTATTGGAAACCCGACCTAAAGTTTAGTTGTACAAGGCAACAAAGATAAGCTAAAAGCAAAAGAGACCCCGGCCAGGTATTGACCCGCTGCAAAGAGGTGAGAACTCCAGAGGAGAGACGTGGGAGGTATTACGACACCCCCAAGAACGAGACCACGCTCCGTGTTGAGGGTCAAAAAAGTGAACTCTCTTTTATTGAAACAACACACATTTTTAAACACTTCACATACACAATAGGGGCAGTGGCAACCTTCGGTCAACCCCTTATTACCTCTGGCCAATCAGACAGAGTTAAGGCGTGGGAACCAGGAGTCTCCTCCCCCAGGAGCCGCCCACTAGGCGTGGCTAACTGCTCATTCTACCCCTTGTGGTGGAGAGAGTATCATCTCTCTGAGCCTGAACTTTTGCCTTGATTTTGTGAGTGGGATAACCTGTAGATTTCATGGGGTTAAGGCGCCTCTCTGTCTGTTAGGACCTTATTGTCCCTGGCTGCTATCACTTAAGTGTGTGTACTTAAGTGATTAGCCTTTGTGGCCAGCTGGGTGCCCTTTTCATATTGCAATATGTATGTTGAAATGTGTACAACAGGACTACCCCATACTATGATATACATCCATATATATTATTCCATGGACGGAGGCAAAACAGACGAACCAGCAATATCAGTCCATATAGATGGATCTGTCACACGGCTCCCTCCGTGTGGGACACTCCGGCAGACCCGGCTTGACCCTTCGGCGGGCCAACTTGGGGATGACCGGACTGGGAGGTGTTAGGGATGTCAGCTTGCCGGGACAATCCATCAGCATTCCCGTTCTGCTTACCGGGTCGGTAGCTGATGGTGAAGTTATAAGGTTGTAGGGCTAAACTCCACCGCAGCAGTCTCCCATTGTCTCCTGAGACCCGGTTGAGCCAGACAAGGGGATTGTGGTCCGTTATAAGTGAAAATTCCTGTCCGTATAAATAGGGGCTCAACTTCTTCAAGGCCCAGACCAGGGCTAAACACTCCTTCTCTACTGCCGCATAGCTCACTTCCCAAGGTAATAACTTTCTGCTGAGATATGCGACAGGGTGCTCTCCTCCATCTTCCCCGACCTGGCTCAGCACAGCCCCCAGTCCATACATGGAAGCATCTGTATGAACAAGGAAACGTTTGTTAGGGACTGGAGCAGCCAAGACAGGGGCATTCACAAGAGCCTGCTTCAGTGCCTGAAACGCGGCTTCACAAGCTGGAGACCACAGGACCTGCTTAGGTAAATTCTTTTTCGTCAGGTCAGTCAGGGGCTTGGCAATAGTACTGTAGTCTGGGACAAAACGTCGGTAGTACCCTGCTGTCCCTAAGAAGGCTAGCACCTGGGTCTTCATGAGAGGTGTGGGCCAGTTGGCCACTGCCTCTACCTTGGCTGGCTCTGGTCTCTGGCTCCCACACCCCACTCGGTGACCCAGGTACTGTACCTCAGCCATGCCTAGATGGCACTTGTCTGGTTTCAAGGTCAGGCCAGCGGCCCAAATCTTGTCCAGAACCATCCCTACATGTACCAGGTGTTCTTCCCAGGACTCACTGTAGACCGCAATGTCATCCAGGTATGCACAAGCAAATTCATGGAAGCCATCGAGAAGTCTATCCACCATACGCTGGAAGGTAGCCGGAGCACTCTTCATCACAAATGGCATGACCTTAAATTGGTATAGGCCAAATAGGGTGACAAAAGCCGACTTAGGGATAGCATCCTCGGCCAGGGGAATCTGCCAGTAGCCCTTACACAGGTCTATGGTGGTCAGATAGCGTCCCCTGGCAATACGGTCTAATAACTCGTCTACCCGGGGCATCGGGTAGGCGTCAGTGGTGGTCCTCTCGTTGAGCCGCCTGTAGTCCACACAGAACCGGGTGGTCCCATCTTTCTTAGGCACTAGGACTACAGGCGAGGCCCAAGGGCTGTCCGAGGGTTCGATGACTCCAAGCCGAGTCATCTCCTGTATCTCCTTCCGCATTCCTTCCCGGACTGCTTCAGGGATACGATAGGGTGGCTGTCGTAAGGGAGTCTGTCCGGGGGTCTCTACCTTATTTACAGCTAGGGTAGTGTAGCCTGGCTCTTGGGAGAACGTCGCCTGCTTCTCCCACAGAAGCTGTTTGGCCTGTACCTTCTCTGTGGGGCTTAACCGATCCCCTAGCTGTACAAGACTAGTGAGGTCAGTCTGAGGGTCCTTCTCTAATAAGTCAGGCAGGGGTAAATTCTCAGGGTCGTCTGCAGCCATGGCACACACTGCAGCGACATCTTCTGGTCTCTCCTGATACTCCTTCAGCATATTCACATGAAAGGATCGCTGAATTCTTTCATCCGCACAGCTGGCTATAAGGTAGGTAGTATCACATACCTGAGCTACTATCTTATACGGGCCCTGCCAAGATGCTTGCATCTTGCTAGTCTTCACAGGCTTGAACACTAAAACCTTTTGCCCCACCTGGAAGACCCGCTGTCTGGCACCCCGATCGTACCATCTCTTCTGTCTCCCCTGGGCCGCGGTCCCGGAGTTCCAGAACATATGGCACGATGGGAGTTCCTTCCTGCTCTGTCTCTCCCTCCCAGTGTCCCCTAATGAGATCTAGGGGTCCTCGAACCCTTCTCCCATAGAGGAGCTCAAAGGGGGAGAACCCAGTAGATTCCTGAGGCACCTCTCTGTATGCAAATAGCAGATGAGGTAGGAATCGCTCCCAGTCTCTGCAAGTGTCAGTAAAGGTCCTCAACATCTGCTTGAGGGTGCCATTAAATCGCTCGCAGAGACCGTTAGTCTGGGGGTGATATGGTGAGCTACGCAGCGGTTTAATGCCACACACCTTCCACAGCTGCTGGGTGAGCACAGCGGTAAACTGAGGTCCCTGGTCGGAGAGAATCTCCTGAGGGAACCCTACCCTAGTAAAAATCTTAACCAGGGCATTAGCTACTGTCTCTGCCTCAATATTAGACAGTGCTACTGCCTCTGGGTAACGAGTGGCATAGTCCACCACGTTGAGAATATATCTCTTACCTTATGGACTAGCCCTGGCCAGTGGACCCACAATGTCAACGGCAATGCGGGAAAAGGGTTCCCCAATGATAGGCATAGACATAAGCCTAGCTTTTGGGTGATCCCCCCGTTTACCTACCCACACATCTCGGTTAAAATTGGGCCAAAAGAAATTTTGAGTGATCCTATGAGCTGTGCGGCGGGAGCCTAGATGTCCAGCTAATGGCACATCATGCCCAATCCGCAGAATCTCCTGTCGGTATTTTGCAGGCACCACCAGCTGCCGGTTCTGCGGAGGGGTATTTTGTTTCTGGGAAGGTTTAGGGATCCTATACAGCCTGTCCCCCACCCACTCGTAACGCTCCCCGTCTACTCCCTCTTCCCCAGCCTCTGCCCTAGCCCTATACTTCTCCAGGGTCGGGTCCTCCCGGGTTTCCCTCCTGTACGTCTCTGGGGTATCCCAGCCTAAGGGGGCCTGATCTAAGGTGCAAGTCGGGGTAGAGAGTCTTACCTGGGTCTCAGCAGCATGTGGGACGGTCTCGGCGGCACGGGTCTGGGCCCGGATCGTCACCGCATTAACTTCGGCAGGACCCATGGGAGCGTATGCGGAGACAAGAGGGGCCAGGTCATTTCCAAGGAGGACGTCAGCTAGTAAATCCCTCATGACCCCCACATTCACATGTCTAGCGCCCACTCCCCAATCCAAATGTATCCGGGCCACGGGTAGGCGGAACACAGCGCCTCCGGCTACTCTCACAGCCACAGTATCTCCAGTGTGTTGCTTCTCCAAGTGCTTTTGGAGCAATGTCATGGTTGCACCGGTATCCCGCAGACCACTGACCTCCTTCCCGTTTACTTTGACGAGTTGCCGGTGTTGTTGTCGGTTATCCCGGTGGGCAGCTTGGAGGGGGTCTGCCTCGTGCAGGACGCCCCAACATTCCTCCACTTCTACGCAGTGGGCAGCAGGCGGATGGTTGCGCTGGTTTCCGCTGGTGGGTCTCCAACACTGGGCCTGGTTAGCGTTATTCAGCGAGCACTCAGGCCGCTTGTGCCCCAGCTGCTTGCACCCAAAACACCGGATGGGCTGTGAGTAGTCACGTGAATTAAACCGGGGCGGCTGAGGGTAGTGATTAGCTGGAGGGGGTGCTGCTGGTCGGTACTCCACTCTGGCAGGAGTCTTAACAATAGCACTGTCCAGTTTACGGGCATCCGTGTACTCATCAGCCAGGCGGGCTGCTTCATGCAGGGTGGAGGGTTTGCGGTCCCTTACCCACTCTCTGACGCCTGGGGATAATTTCTCAAAACAATGTTCCAGCAGGAACATCTGCAGCACCTCTTCCCCGGATACGGCTTGACACCCCGCCATCCAGTGAGCAGCTGTGCGGTGTACTTTACATGCCCATTCGACGTAGGAATCCCCAGTTAGTTTGGCAGTGTCTCTGAACCGCCTCCGGTATGCCTCCGGTGTAACAGCATACCTGGAGAGCAAAGCTTCCTTTACAGCCACATAATCCCCGATCTTCTCATCAGGAATGGCCCGAAAAGCGTCACTGGCCCGGCCGGATAACTTTCTGGACAATATAGTAACCCAGTCTTCTGCGGGTACTTTGTGTAGCGCACATTGCCGCTCAAAATCAGCAAGGTACCCATCAATCTCCCCTTCTGTTTCCAGGAAGGATTTAAAAGCTGCAAACGGTACCTTCCTTTTCTCCACCGGGGATGCTAGAACTGGAGCTGCTGCAGCACCGCTTTGGCGTCGCAGGTTGGCATCCACAGCGTCCATGACCCGGCTGATGATCTCTGGAGATGGGTTGGGACCATAATGAGCCAGTCTAATTCTTACCACCCGGTCAAAGCTTGCCTCTTCAGGGGTTCTTTCAGATGTGTTGGGCCCATTGGTTCCTTCATCCATTTTGTTTAGCATTGCAATAATCTCACTTTTCCTGAGATTGCTGGCTTGTCTGCCTCTTTGTTCCAGTAGGTCTTTAAGTGTAGCTCTTTTCTGCCTTTGGTATTGTATTTCCATTAATCTTAGATATAGTTGTCTCTCTGGGCGATGAGGTTCATTCCGTCACTTGCCACCAGTTATTACGACACCCCCAAGAACGAGACCACGCTCCGTGTTGAGGGTCAAAAAAGTGAACTCTCTTTTATTGAAACAACACACATTTTTAAACACTTCACATACACAATAGGGGCAGTGACAACCTTCGGTCAACCCCTTATTACCTCTGGCCAATCAGACAGAGTTAAGGCGTGGGAACCAGGAGTCCCCTCCCCCAGGAGCCGCCCACTAGGCGTGGCTAACTGCTCATTCTACCCCTTGTGGTGGAGAGAGTATCATCTCTCTGAGCCTGAACTTTTGTCTTGATTTTGTGAGTGGGACAACCTGTAGATTTCATGGGGTTAAGGCACCTCTCTGTCTGTTAGGACCTTATTGTCCCTGGCTGCTATCACTTAAGTGTGTGTACTTAAGTGATTAGCCTTTGTGGCCAGCTGGGTGCCCTTCTCATATTGCAATATGTATGTTGAAATGTGTACAACAGGACTACCCCATACTATGATATACATCCATATATATTATTCCATGGACGGAGGCAAAACAGACGAACCAGCAATATCAGTCCATATAGATGGATCTGTCACAGGAGGTATAAAGCTAATATGTGGGACAGCCAGCATATAAACAGCATGCTATCTTGGAAAAAGATATAAGGCAATAGAGACAAGCTAATAGCCACAGAGACTCGGACAGCACGCTATCTTGGATAAATATACAAGGCAGCAAAGACAAGCTAATACCCACAGAGACCCCAGCTAAGAACTGACCTGCAGTGAGAGGTGAGAGCACCAGAGGAGAGATGTGGGAAAAAGTCTCAGATGTAAGCCGGGGGAGAAACAGCAAATAAACAAAGCGCTATTTTGGATAAATTCACAAGGCAATAAAGATAAACTAAGAGCTAGAGAGACTCCGGCGGGGAACAACTGACCCACTGTAAAAGAAGCAAAAACTCCAGAGGAGAGATGTGGGAACGAGGCACAGAAGCAGAGTGTGTGTTATCCAACATACAATCAACAAGATATCTTGAATAAATACACAAGATATAACCGGAGAGATCCTGGACAGGAACCCACCAACTATTTAGAGGCAGCAAACATAAACTAATAGCAGGAGAAATACTCTGCGTAAACTTAATAGAGACTGAATTCCCCTAGTAATAATAAATTAGGTTTGTCAAATAAAACTAAATCTAGGGAGAAAAAACAGTCAATACAGAAAATTCCACCTATTTTTTCCTCAAAAATGTATTCTATAAATAAATCGCAAAACGAATCCCAAATAAATATGAAAGATAACAATCAAAGCAGAGGAAGTAATACGGAATCCTCGGATTTCAATGATTCAAATACAACCGGAGATGACGTATTATCATCAACGAAAATGAGAGAGATTATGACAGAATTTCAATATACATTGTCAACTGACTTAAAGGAACAAATAGGAGAGAATTATAAAGCTATCAAGGAGACTCACTCAAGAATCGAGGAAATGTAAATTAAATTGGAAAAACTTATTAAAGATCATAGTTCAGTTATAGAATACACAACAGTACTAGAGAAACAAGTTACTGATTTGGAATAGAAAATAACAAATATAGAAAATAAGATCAGAAAGAAAAATATCAGATTATGGGGCATCTCGGAATCTGTTCCAGAACATGAGCTGGAAAAATATATTATGGACTTTTTCTCTAGTATAGTTCCAAGATTTATACAAGAAATAAATGTTCTGGATACAGTCCATAGGATTCCATTACCACATAGATTAAAGGGATCCCTGCCTAGAGATATAATGATCAGATTTCATAAGATAACAGATAAAGAAGATATTATGAAAACAAGCTCCAAGCAAAAACCTTGCCCGGCCCTGTATAAGGACATCAAAATATTATCAGATATAGCACCGGCTACAATAATAAAGAGGAAAAGATATGGCAACATAACACAAGCTTTGATTCATTCAGGAATAAGTTATGAATGGAGATTTCCAGAACGCCTTTTGATTAATAAAGACTCATTGTGGCATTAAATTACAACAGTAGAGGTAGGAGGAAACCTACTATGTAAATGGGACATAGCGATAGAGAAAACTCAGAAGACAAAGACAAAGATGGACTTACTGTTAAAAGCCTCTGAGTGGCAAATTGTGAAATAACTTAATTTAAATTGACTCTGAAAGGCCAAAATAATCAAGAAAATAATGAGCCTAATAATTATTTTTCTAGAGAAATTTAGATGTTAGTAGGGAATTTGGGAAGCAAGACTCACTACTGGTAATTTGGAAATATGTAAAAGAAGGGATAATTATTCAGAATTAGACATAGCACAAGGGGGGAAAAGAAGATAAAATGGGAAGTTTAAAAATAATAATTACTCTCTAGAGAGTGAAATTTGGCTAAATTGAATAAATATATTTAGATACACACATTTAAAATCACATAATAAAAAAAATAATAAAAAAAGGGAAATTTTTACTTAAATATTCATATTAAAGAATACTATCACATAATAGTTAGAAATAATATAAATTTATCCCCGATAATAGAATAAAATAATAGCACAAGACATCAGTAATACTGTAGTTTTTTAACAGTACACTAAGGTAATTTTTGGCGATAGTAGTATAATACAACTCATGTTGAGTTATTTCTAGAAAATAGGATAAAATATTTTACGCCTCTCTCTTTGAGGACCCATTTGGGCCCTCTTATACTCCCTTATTTCTGTACATTGGCGTAATAGCCCTGTTGATAAATTGCATAAGAGATCCTGTGCAATAATGAGTATGAATGTAAGTGTGAAAGTGGACAACCAAAAATTTAGTTTCAAGAGAGAATATAAAAGGATAGGGAATAGAAGAGGCATGGGAAAAATAAGGATAATCTGTAATGATATTCCATATAGCACACAGAGAAAAACAGATTAAAAAAGTAAAAGATGGGAATCAGAGTGATATCTCAAAATGCTAGGGGATTAAATACCCCCTATAAAAGAAGAGTTGCTCTTGGAAGTTTTCTTAAACAGAAAGCAGATATTGTACTTCTGCAAGAGACACGCTGGAGGGAAGGTAAATCACAGGCATTTATTAGTAGATACTTTGTTGAACCAATTACATAATCGTTTAACTCAAAATCTAGGGGAGTAGCTATCCTATTCAGTAAAAAATTGAGTATATCGGAACATCATAGAATCCCAGATAAAGAGGGTAGATTTATCATTTGGCAGGGGAAAATAAACGAAGAAACATATACTATATCAAATTTCTACCTCCCTAACTACAACCAAATGAAATGTTTTAGGAAAATAACAAATAAATCAGATAAAAAGGTAGGTTGATTATGGGAGGGGACTTTAATATGCTATTTGATCCAACAATAGATAGAATAGCTATAAATAAAGGAAAAGGAATCCCCGATATGTTAATGAGAACTGCCGAACAACTCTCCCTGGAAATTCTTAAAAATGGTCTATACGATGTATGGAGATCTTATAACCCGGAAATAAAAGATTATACGTATTTTTCTGGAAGACACCAATGTTATACATGGATAGACCATTTTTTGACAGATATTAAAACATTGCAAAAGGTTAAGTCCATTAAAATAGGAGATATTACTTGGTCAGATCATGGAACTAATATTGGAAGACTCAAAAGATGCATTCAAACCTAAGCAATGGAAAATGGATAGTTTCCTGCTGAAATCAGAAAAAAATATAAATAAAATAAGAAAAGAAATTGGAAGCTTCTTTGACTTAAATAAAAAAAATGTCAACTTAGATACAACTATCTGGTGTACACATAAAGCTTTTATTAGGGTATTATTTATCGCCAGAAGTGCATATCTTAATAAGAACAGAGGAAAAACACTGAGAGAATTATACATAGTAAATGTTCTGCAAAACAAGAACAAAAAAACCCCAGATCCTAATAATATATTACAAATCAAGGATGTTAATAAACAAATACAGAAAATCCATCAGGAACAAATAGATAAAGCAATTCTCAGGTCCCAAGAAGATCATTATATTATGGGAAACAAGGCGGGAAAGTGTCTTCTCAATAAAAATAGAAAACAGAGGGTTAAACAAAGTATAATAAGTATTATAAATATAAATAATAGGAAACAAAATAATCCAAAGGAAATTGGTAAGGTTTTCCAGACATACTATCAATCTTTATATAGCCTTGAATTAAGCGAGAACTTTCTAAGACCCTCTAAAGAAGGGTTTGAGAATTTTTTAGGGCAAATCAAACTACCTAGAATAACTAAGGAGCAATTAATAGAATTAAACAAAGAGATTACATTAAAGGAAGTAGAACAAGTTATTACAGATTTAAAAGTTAATAAAATGGTGATTGTTCCTAAAATAACATACAGTATATATGGAGATGTATCCCACAAATGGCACCAATGTATTTGATTAATAATATGCAAAGTGTTTTGAATAAATATATTAACAATAACAAGAAACCACGGTTGAAATTAAATATTACAAAGAGATCGTGGATAAGGGAGGAATAGCTACTCCCTCTCTACCAGATATACATAAGGCCATTATGATAAATCATTTAATAGGATGGAATATAGCATCTAAAATGTCAAAATGCCTAAAATTAGAGGAGGATCTTATGGGGGACCTTCCCTTGGAAATACTTTTATGGCTCCCTAAATTAGATATTAGAAAAATAGACCCGCTATTTGGGGGGATTCGCTCTTTATTCAAATTTTGGTACAATAACAGGAAAGTATGCGAACTATCTAAATATCCTTCACCAGCTGCCCCAATTAGTTTACTACACTATAATAATAAAAGTTTAGTTATCCAAAAATTAAAAAAAGTGAGAATAACAAAAATAGGTCAAATATTTGACAATAATATATGTCTATCCCACTCGAGCTTATTTCAAAAATATCAGAATAAAGATATTAATTGGCTTGAGTATATGTCCATTATAAATGAATTGAGATCTCAAGGTATCTGTCTGAATAAATTCAGAGATTATTCAATACTGGAACTTACTATAGTAAGAGGTCCAAGAACCCATACTATTTCTAAATGCAATAATATATTAAAAACCAGAGAAGAAAGTATGAAAACAAATAGAATGATTAAATGGGAACAAGATTTGGAATGTGTATGGACAAAAGAAATCTGGTTTAGAGCATGCTCTTTAGTAAAAAAGACCACTTTAGGTATTTCATATAGAGAACTATACTTTAAACTAATACAGAAGTGGCATATGGTACCCACAAATATGAATAGAATTAGTAAGACAAATTCAGAAAAGTGTTGGCGAGGATGTGATCATAGGGGTTTCCATTTACATATTTGGTGGGAATGTCCACACATACAACAATATTGGAATATTTGTATAGAACAGATCAGAGCAATAACAAGTATAAAGATACCTATGAGTCCAGCAATATTGCTATTTCACATGTTTGAGAACCAAAACTTGCAACAGCAGAGATGGCTTATTTCCCATATATTATTAGTTAGTAAATGGTATATAGTTAAAAGGTGGAATTCTAAGGAAACCCCCAAATGGTCTGATATTGAGAGGACAGTAGATAGGGATAGGGAGATGGAAAAGGGAATGATGCGATATAACAAGAAAATAGCTAAAAAAATGGTTAAAATGGGACAATAAAAAAAAAAAATTACACCCCTGATCTCCTAGCTTGAATATTGTTATAAATATAGCATATCTTTCCTATGCCGTATTCGATACATGGATTCCTTATATTAAGATTTTAGGAGAAAGTTAAATAGAGTAATTATCAATTGGTTGGAGTGGTAGAATGAATGTTTATGTATAAATTGGAAATTGTATTATTGCATATACAGTCAGGTCCATAAATATTGGGACATCGACATAATTTTAATCTTTTTGGCTCTATACACCACCACAATGGATTTGAAATGAAACGAACAAGATGTGCTTTAACTGCCGACTTTCAGCTTTAATTTGAGGGTATTTACATCCAAATCAGGTGAACGGTGTAGGAATTACAACAGTTTGTATATGTGCCTCCCACTTTTTAAGGGACCAAAAGTAATGGGACAGATTAACAGTCATAAATAAAACTTTCACTTTTTAATACTTGGTTGCAAATCCTTTGCAGTCAATTACAGTCTGAAGTCTGGAACGCATAGACATCACCAGACACTCTGCCAAACCTCTATTGCAACTGTCTTCAGTTCCTGCTTATTCTTGGGGCATTTTCCCTTCAGTTTTGTCTTCAGCAAGTGAAATGCATGCTCAATCAGATTCAGGTCAGGAGATTGACTTGGCCATTGCATAACATTCCACTTCTTTCCCTTAAAAAACTATTTGGTTGCTTTTGCAGTATGCTTCGGGTCATTGTCCATCTGCACTGTGAAGCACCGTCCAGTGAGTTCTGAAGCATTTGGCTGAATATGAGCAGATAATATTGCCCGAAACACTTCAGAATTCATCCTACTGCTATTGTCAGCAGTCACATCATCAATAAATACAAGAGAACCAGTTCCATTGGCAGCCATACATGCCTACGCCATGACACTGCCACCACCATGCTTCACTGATGAGGTGGTATGCTTTGGATCATGAGCAGTTCCTTTCCTTCTCCATACTCTTCTCTTCCCATGACTCTGGTACAAGTTGATCTTAGTCTCAACTGTCCATAGGACGTTGTTCCAGAACTGTGAAGGCTTTTTTAGATGTTGTTTGGCAAACTCTAATCTTGCCTTCCTGTTTTTGAGGCTCACCAATGGTTTACATCTTGTGGTGAACCCTCTCTATTCACTCTGGTGAAGTCTTCTCTTGATTGTTGACTTTGACACACATACACCTACCTCCTGGAGAGTGTTCTTGATCTGGCCAACTGTTGTAAAGGGTGTTTTCTTCACCAGGGAAAGAATTCTTCGGTCATCCATCACAGTTGTTTTCCGTGGTCTTCCGGGTCTTTTGGTGTTGCTGAGCTCACCGGTGCGTTCTTTCTTTTTAAGGATGTTCCAAACAGTTGATTTGGCCACACCTAATGTTTTTGCTATCTCTCTGATGGGTTTGTTTTGTTTTTTCAGCCTAATGATGGCTTGCTTCACTGATAGTGACAACTCTTTGGATCTCATATTGAGAGTTAACAGCAACAAATGCAAATAGCACACTTATAATTAACTCTGGACCTTTTATCTGCTCTTTGTAAGTGGGATAATGAGGGAATAACAAACACCTGACCATTGAACAGATGAGCAGCCAATTGTCCCATTACTTTTGGTCCCTTGGGGAGGTTTAGTAACAAAGTAAATCCTCACTAGCTATACTATTCTACCATCCAGGAAACATTGTGAAAGAACTGCTATGTGTGACTGTGGCAAGCCAAAGCTCAAAGTTACAACAAACTTTTCCATTGATTATTGCACTGCTAAAAGATTAGGAGTTACTCTCTTTTCCCTCCTCTCCCTCCTCTTTGTCTCTTCCCACTCTCTCCCTCACCTGTGTGTCTTTCCCCCTCTCTCCATCTCCTCTGTCATTTGCGGGCTTGTCGGCGGTTCCACTTGTAATTTTTTTTCAAGCATGCAAGACTTGAAGCTTAAATCGGTATTGCTCCAAGACTTGCAAGCTTGAAAAAAAGTTACAGCCATTTTTTTTCAATGCCGTAACTCAGAGGCTGCCAAAAGACTCAAATTGAAGAGCAATTTAGCTTTCAACCTCACTTATGGACTCCCTGCCACAGAGGGAGGTAGGGAGCCCATAAGTGAGGTTGCAATCTAATTTCCTATTCAATTGGTACTTTTGGTGGCCTCCCAACGGCTTCCAAGTTCCATGTTACCTTTTTTAAGCCTGTAACTCTGAATAACGCTGGAGCCTCTTTTGTGAGCCTCGCAATGAGTGCCTTCAGTGATCATCGCTGGCCTCACAATGAGCGCCTTCACCGCTCATTGCGTGTCTCTCTCCCCCGCTCTTCTTTCCGGGCCTCTCGATGAGTGCCTGCGGCGATCATTGCATATGCATAAGCCCATAACTTTTAACATATCGTTACCAACAAACTCGCAATTACGACAACTATATATGTGATATACACAAAATAAACACATTTTTTAAGTATTAAAGCTAAAAATACAGTTGTCAAATCTATTTAATTTCACAAAATCTAAATAAATAAAAGAATAATATATTTGTATATATAAATATATAATTTCCTTGCCACAGTTACGGCGCTTGTTCTCACTCATAATAATCTTGACGTTCTTACTGGTTCCTAGAGCCGTTTCTCATCCTTAAACCTTGGTTTGGGTACTCCCTACACTGAAATATCTTGCAGACAAGGCAGGGTTTACGGATTTGGGCTGAGTGCAGTTATTTGGAAGTGATAAAGATTAACATGAGCGTACGACATAGGGAAAAAAGCTCCCACAGCCAATTTACGTGTATACCGCAGATTATACCGCTCAGTTAGCATGGGTCCATTATCAGATTACAAGAACAGAGATAAAAAAATTGTTAATAATAACACTTATGTATTAATGTATTATTGAGTAGACCCATATATCAAATTCTTTATAAAATTAGACCCTAAAAAGTATACAATTTTTATTGTCTTTCATAATTGAATTAACTCTGTATTAAATGTTATTGCAATAGTTTGTTTAAATAAAAAAACTTGAATGTTAGGTATTTTAAGCATGTAATACTACTAACCTTATTAAAGGTAATTCATTAATTCTCAAAATGGGTGTGATAAGGAAGGAGAACTGGTGTAAATAAGAATAATGTTTTCAAGAAAAGGACACAGTTTTAATGTCTGCACCCATGACTCTTAAATGGTTTGTGATTATAGTTAAAACATAACTTATAATGTAGTTATTTATTTAAAATATAATGAAATCTTAAAATGTTAAAAAAAAAGAGACATTTATTAGGGAGAACAAAGAAAAATAAAAAAATATAAAACATTTTAGGAAAAAGGAGAAAGGAAAACATATGTCCTTTCAAAATAGCCATAATTTATTTTAAAATAATTTTTGGAAAACCGAACCTGGTAACTATCTTAGTGTTGATTACTTGTCCTTATATATTTCATACTGTGTACCAATCATAATTGTCTGCTAGTTTTGAGACTTAAATGCAAATAAAAAAGAATCAGCCTTTGATAATATCCTAATAATTTTAAAATCAGGGGCGGCCCGTCCATTGGGGCGTCAGGGCAAACGCCCCCCCAAATATTTTCTTCACCCTGCAATAAAAAAAACACAACAATGTATTAGTATAACCCAAAAACAAATAAATATAAGGTGTACATCATCATTTCAAGTCTAAATAGTATTAAAAATGAAGTAAAGTTAGAAAAGGGACACTGTCACTTTAAAATAACCCTTGCGCTACATTAACTAATGCTGTAAGTGTGTATCTATCGCCCCCTGCCTGCACCCTGTGTGATCAAATTACAATAGTTATACACTGTGTACACTAACCTTTAGACTCTTCTCTCTCTTCAATGAGTCCTGGCCTGGCCCCCTGTCCCTGACCGTTAATGCATGCCGCCCACCATCACAGTGACGATATGCATGGGCGGTCATAAATGTATCAATTAATAAATGACAGTCTTCCATCATTGACCAATCAATGATGGAAGGCTGTCCAGTTACTAAGTGATCAATCTAAACCCACCCAGACCGTTAGCCCTGAGCGCCCGCCAGCAAATAGGGCCTCGAGTTTAAATTTTGATTGACTGATACAGTCAATAAAACCACCAGTTCCCTGTCCCTTCCCCCTTTCTGTTTCCTGACCCTGCTCGCGCTGAGACTGAGAGACCTCCCTGGCTGAATCTACTCATCTGCTCTGCCTGCCTAACACAGTAAGTCTACACCTGCCTCTGCCTGGCACCTGCCCTGCCCCTGGCCAAACCAAAACCCCTAGTAGCCCCTAATAAAAGTTAGGGGTGACCAGTTACCCCCAGTCCCCCACTATGCCTGCCTAGCCTGCCAGTGCCACCTACCCAGCCACCCACCAACTACCACCGACGACCCCAGCCATCACCCCCATGTGGCCTGTGCCACCCCCGATCAGGCCTGCCCTATGCTAGCCTAGCTATGCCATCATGCCACCACCGGATTACACCGATCACAGGATCGGGGTAGTCGGGTGGTGAGCGGGGTGGCACAGGCCCACATGGGGGTGATCGGATCACCCCCTTGATGAGGCCTGTGCCACCCCTGATGACCTCCATGTTGCCGCCCTATGCCACCCCCGAGGCCCGATCACCACCGGGCCCCCGGCACCACCCCGATGCGGCCTATGCTACCCCGGGTATTATCGGGCAGTGAGCGGGGTTGACCAGGCCACATGGGGGTGGATGTTCACCCCCATGAGGCCTGTGCCACCCCTGGTCGTGGCCTATGGGCGACCGATGGGCGCCTGACCGTGACCGACCCCACCCTGGATGAACAAACTACCTACCCCCCCCCCCCCTATTTTTATTCCATTTTTAGAAGTAACAGGCATGTATATGTGCCTGTCACTTCTAAAGATAAAATAAAAATAAGGGAAGGGAAAAAAAAATACAGTAAAAAGTAAAAACATTATTACAATTAAACAGTAAGCTAACACATTGTTAGTACAGTTAGTAACACATTTTTAAACAAAAATAAACAGCTTTAAACAAACATTAAAAATAAAATAAAATAAACAACAGCACATACTTACCTGTAAAATTGACCCCTCCAGCGTTGGCCTTCTGTCCTCTCTGGATATAGTCATGAAAAATAAATAATCCATGTTGATTGAAGCCAATGATCAAAAATAAAATAATCCATGTTGATTGAAGCCAATGATCAAAAATAAAATAATCCATGTTGATTGAAGCCAATGATCAAAAATAAAATAATCCATGTTGATTGAAGCCAATGATCAAAAATAATCCAATCTTGATTGAAGCCATTGTCCATCCATCCATTCTGGCCCATTGAAAGAGGCCTCCACAAAAAAAAAACCGACGCTCTAAAAAAAAAAAAACAACACACTAAAAGAGCTCCTCCTACAAGGAGCCCCTCCCGCGATTAATTGTTTTTTTCCCACGGTCTGCTATATATACTAATTTTTGAAGGACTCTGATTGGCTGAAATTTTTGATTGACATCGATTTCAACCAATGAGAGTCTTTAAAAAATTAGCAAATCAGCAAGCAGGTATGGAAGCCTGTAAGGGTAAAAAAGGTTAGTGTGAACTTGTTTGACCCTGTATGTATTATACATATTACAGGGCTATTTTATGTGATATACATGTTACAGGATAATATCCTGTAACATGTATAGCCAAAAAATAGCACTGTAATATGTATAACAAATAAAGTGTAATAGAAATGCATGAACAATATAATATACCATGTAATAAAGAACATCAATTAATCAAATAATAAATATCAATTAATATATATTGTTGTATGTATATGTTTATGTATATTTATGTGTAATTTTTTATATATATATATATATATATTTGTATATATATATATATATATATATATATATATATATATATAAAAATTAATATCAATATATCACAATAAATAAATATATATATATATATATATATATATATATATATATATCAATTGGATATATATATATATATATATATATATATATTTATTTATTGTGATATATTGATATCAATTTTTATATATATATATATATATATATATATATATATATATATATATATATTTATATATATATATATATATATATATATATATTTATATATTTTTTTTTTTTTTTTTTGGGCCTATATGTTATTTAAGGTTTTTAAGGTACGGTTGGGGCCTATATGGTCCCAATTTGTTATTTAAGGTTTTTAAGGTGCGGTTGGGGCCTATATGGTCCCAATTTGTTATTTAAGGTTTTTAAGGTGCGGTTGGGGCCTATATGGTCCCAATTTGTTATTTAAGGTTTTTAAGGTGCGGTTGGGGCCTATATGGTCCCAATTTGTTATTTAAGGTTTTTAAGGTGCGGTTGGGGCCTATATGGTCCCAATTTGTTATTTAAGGTTTTTAAGGTGCGGTTGGGGCCTATATGGTCCCAATTTGTTATTTAAGGTTTTTAAGGTGCGGTTGGGGCCTATATGGTCCCAATTTGTTATTTAAGGTTTTTAAGGTGCGGTTGGGGCCTATATGGTCCCAATTTGTTATTTAAGGTTTTTAAGGTGCGGTTGGGGCCTATATGGTCACACTTGCTCTTTTAAGGTTTTAAACGTTACGGTTTGGGTCTTAAACATTCTAATGTTTTTTTTTTTGTTTTCTATAACTTCCCAGGTGCAAACTATCTGTGGAATCAGATTTCTTTGGACTCGATTGGTTGACTTACTGGACGTGAATACCCCGAGAAGGAGCGTCAACTGTTGGTGAGTATATGGTCACAATTGGACTTTTAAGGTTTTAAAAGTTACGGTCTGGGTCTTGAGATTTCTAATGTTTTTTTTGTTGTTTTCTATCACCCCCCAGGTGCAAACTATCTGTGAAAGCAGATTTGTTTGGACTCGTTGGTTGACTTACTGGACGTGAATACCCCGAGAAGGAGAGTCAACTGTTGGTGAGTATCATTGCCTTTAATTTTCTGTCCATGTGTATAGGTGCAAATTTGATGTTGATGTAGTCTTGTCACATGAGGGTTTGCAATCTGTAATGTATACCAATGAAATCAACACACTGTTATTTTAAAGTAATTTTGTGACATAATATAAATTAATATACCGTGATCTCTTTCTTTTATTGGTATCAATATCAGAAATGAATACTATTGACTCTCTACTTGTGAAGCCTTTCGCCACCCTAACCTATGAGGAGAAGGTGGAAGTAAAACGGTTAGGAGCTGACCAACCAGAGATAAATCTGCAGCAAATCGCAAGAGATAGAGGGAAGCAATATGTCCGTAATTTCAATACTGAATGGTACAAGAAGAACGACTGGCTTTCTGGAAGCGTTTCTAGGAAGTCCTTATATTGTTTCCCATGCATCCTATTTGGTGGTGACGCTGCTTGGACCAAAACTGGAGTGACTGACGTCAAACATCTAGCTGACAAATTGGCAAAACACAAAAGTTCTAAAGCTCACTTGGATAACAGGATCAAGTTTGAGATGCTTGGACAGGCGAACATTGCTGTTCAACTGGACCAAGGATACCAAGTCAGCATTCAAAAACACAACGAAGAAGTGGCTAAGAACCGGTACATCCTTTCGAAGATAATTGATTGTGTTCGCTTTTGTGGCGCCTTTGAACTGGCATTAAGAGGACACGACGAGAGTGAAACATCGCTAAATCCAGGAGTGTTTAGAGGCCTGGTGGATTTGGTTGGCAGTATCGATAGTGCAATGGAACAGCATTTGAAGACTGCAACTGTGTTTAAGGGCACTTCCAAAACCGTGCAGAATGAGCTACTGGACTGCATGCATGAAGTTATAAAGGAAGTGATTCACCAAGAGCTTAAGGAAGCCCAGTTTGTGGCAATCCAAGCGGATGAAACAACCGATATTTCCGCTAGGACACAGTGCGTTGTAGTCTATCGCTACATTGACAAGAAGCATCAAGTGGTGGAAAGATTTGATGGCTTCACGGAAATGAAATCAACGGATGCAGACTCCATTGCTGCTGTTGTGCTGGAAACACTGAATACTGTTCTCCCAGAGCCAGAAGACAAGAAGAAACTCATAGCTCAAAGCTATGATGGTGCCAGTGTGATGCGTGGAGATCAAGGAGGAGTTCAAAGAAAAATAAAAGATGTGTACCCGAACGCACACTACGTCCATTGCTATGCTCACCAACTGAACCTAATAATGGAGAAAGCAGTTTCAAGGATTGGAAGAGTTAGAGTTTTTTTTTCAAACATAGGCGGCATACCATCTTTTTTTTCACGCTCTCCAAAAAGGACTGGAGTTCTGGATGAGGTAGTTGGTAGAAGACTTCCAAGAGGTGCACCGACACGATGGAACTTCAACGTTAGGACCGTGAACGTGATCTACGAGAACAGAGATGCGCTACTTGAGTGTTTCCAGACAATTGAAGCATGTCTAAACTTTGATCCAACATCTATACGGGAAGCCGCAGGTTTCATTGGAATGCTGGAAGACAGGGAGTTCCTTTACTTCCTTAAATTATTTCATTTAATAATGCCACATGTAGACATCCTCTATAGTCAGCTTCAGAAGCGAGACACGGATACTGTTTATATCAAAAAAGTCACAGAAGACTTTGTCGCCAGCATCCAGAAAATCCGTAATTCTGTGGAAGAGATAGAAGCAAGTTTGCCAAGCGATCTAACAGTCAACAGACGGAGTGCGGAGATCTCAACCTTGAGACAACTTTCAAGAGAGGTATGTGACATAGTGGTGGTTCATGCAAAAGAACGTTTTTCATTTTCAAATCACCTAGTCAGTGCCAAACTTGTTCAAAGTGACTTGTATAAAACCCATGACACTTGCTTTCCAACCCAAGCTCTGGAAGACACCGTGCAAGCATATCCAATACTGAAGAAGGAACAATTACGCACTGAGCTGTCACTTCTGTATGGGAAGACAGAGTTTCATACTTGTACAAGTGCTGTTGCTCTGCACAAACTTTTCCATCAATTTAATCTGCAGAATGATTTCACAGAGACAGTAAAATTATTAAGAATCCTGATTACAACACCAATGACTACTGCAGAATCAGAAAGATGCTTCTCAACATTGAAGAGGATAAAAACCTTTTTAAGAAGCACCATGTCCCTGGAGCGGTTGAATGCATTGGCGATGCTCTCAATGGAAAAGCAACTGATTTCCGAGATCCCACACTTCAATGAAAAAACCATTGAGAAGTTTTGTTCTTTGAAAGATCGCCGTGCAAAATTAAAATACAAGTGATTGAAGCAAAGAAGAATGCATACCCCCAAGGTGTGCAAAGATAAACTGCGTTAAGCAGCACCACCTCACACTACCAAACATAACTAGTGGTAAGTAAAGTATGAACGGTGTGTGGGTGTGCATATGGAAGGAGCTATGAAAGGTGTGTGCATGGTCAGTAACAATTGTTGAAGCCTTGGCGTGGTTTGAAGGAATTGGAGGCACTTCCAAGGGTAGCTGTCACTTGTGTACAGGAAGCAAGAATTCCATGTCTGTACAAGTGCTGTTGCTCTGCAGCAACTTTAGCATCAATTTAATCTACATAATTTAACAGAGTGAGTGAAGCTATAAGGAATCCTGCTTACAACAACGAAGACTACTAAAGAACCAGAAAGATGCTTCTCCACATTGAAGAGGATCAAAAAAGTAATTAAAAAGCACCATGGCCCTGTAGCGGTTAAATGCATTGGTTTGAAGGAATTGGAGGCACCTTCAAGGGTACGTAAAGTTCTCAGAAATGGCACCACCTCACTACCAAAAATAACTAGTGGTAAGTAAAGTATGAATGGTGTGTGGGTGTGCATATTGAAGGAGCTATGAAAGGTGTGTGAATGGTCAGTAACAATTGTTGAAGCCTTGGCGTGGCGTTACTGCTCATATGGTTATCCATATGCTAATTCAACGTGTTTGTTTGACATTGATTATTGTGTCGTCTAAACAGAAGTGAAATGTTGTTGTTTTCTTGAATCCCAAGATCCACTGGTTGGGGCCTATGCAGTGCTGATTGGTCTTCTAAGGTATGTTTGAGGCCTATATGGTCCCACTTGGTCTTCTAAGGTATGTTTGGGGCCTATGGTCACACTTGGTCTTCTAAGGTATGTTTGAGGCCTATATGGTCACACTTGGTCTTCTAAGGTATGTTTGGGGCCTATATAGTTCCACTTGGTCTTCTAAGGTATGTTTGGGGCTTATATAGTCACACTTGGTCTTCTAAGGTATGTTTGGGGCCTATATGGTCACACTTGGTCTTCTAAGGTATGTTTGGGGCCTATATAGTTCCACTTGGTCTTCTAAGGTATGTTTGGGGCCTATGGTCACACTTGGTCTTCTAAGGTATGTTTGGGGCTTATATAGTCACACTTGGTCTTCTAAGGTATGTTTGGGGCCTATATAGTCACACTTGGTCTTCTAAGGTATGTTTGGGGCCTATATGGTCACACTTGGTCTTTTAAGGTATGTTTGGGGCCTATAGTCCCACTTGGTCTTCTAAGGTATGTTTGGGGCCTATATAGTCACACTTGGTCTTCTAAGGTATGTTTGGGGCCTATATAGTCACACTTGGTCTTCTAAGGTATGTTTGGGGCCTATATGGTTCCACTTGGTCTTCTAAGGTATGTTTGGGGCCTATATAGTTCCACTTGGTCTTCTAAGGTATGTTTGGGGCTTATATAGTCACACTTGGTCTTCTAAGGTATGTTTGGGGCCTATATGGTCACACTTGGTCTTCTAAGGTATGTTTGGGGCCTATATAGTTCCATTTGGTCTTCTAAGGTATGTTTGGGGCCTATGGTCACACTTGGTCTTCTAAGGTATGTTTGGGGCTTATATAGTCACACTTGGTCTTCTAAGGTATGTTTGGGGCCTATATAGTCACACTTGGTCTTCTAAGGTATGTTTGGGGCCTATATAGTCACACTTGGTCTTTTAAGGTATGTTTGGGGCCTATAGTCCCACTTGGTCTTCTAAGGTATGTTTGGGGCCTATATAGTCACACTTGGTCTTCTAAGGTATGTTTGGGGCCTATATAGTCACACTTGGTCTTCTAAGGTATGTTTGGGGCCTATATGGTTCCACTTGGTCGTTTAATGTTTTTTAAGTATGGTTTTGTTCTTGAATGGTATGATTGATTTGCTTGTTTTCTTTCAACCCCAGGTGCAAACCCTATGTGGCTGCAGATTTGTTTCTACTCATTGGTCAACTTAATGAACATGAATACCCTGAGAAGAAGAGCCGACTAATGGTAGGTGTCACTCCTTTAATTTTTCTGTTAATACGTATAGGTGCAATTATGATATTGCTGTAGTCTTGTCACATGAGTTTTTTCAATCTATATTGTATACCAATGAATTTAACACATTGTTACTTTACTTCTTGACATTTCTGCATTGCAGATCATGTATTTCAATGGGCTTCACAAGCATAAGGTCATTGGGCGGGGCTTATAAAGGTCATTATGACGTCAGGGGAGGAGTTATAAAAATGGGTGTGGTTTGAAAAAGGGGGAGTGGCTATGTTTCGCCCTGTCGCCCCTCCAACTTGAAAAGTCACCAGCCGCCACTGTTTAAAATATACCTGACAGAAATTGTACCGAATTCGCTAAATCAGAAATGATGAAAGTATATTAGTTGGTCATACTATAGTCAGGTGGTTCTCAAACCTCTCCTCAGGACCCACGAGACAGGCCACGATTTAGGTGAAACAGGCAGGTGAAGCAATGTGAGGCTCCAGCGTCTGTGTCTTTTTCTTTAAATTACATAGGTTAACTTGTATTAGCATTATTACCATGTCTGTTTGGTCCCACTTCCTGTCTATAAATTTCTGTGCAGTTCCAGATGTGGATAATTTGTTACTTCTTCTAAGTGAAGTGTAAATTATATATCATAATTACATTGAGCAGGATAAGGTTAATTATCCCCTATATGTACTCTGCACCACTTGATAGGGGGTAAAACATGTGGGAAAATTTTTTTTAATTTAGAAAATGTATGCTCGTTCATGTAGTTAGGATCAATTAAAGTCAGTTGCCTATGCCTGAATGAGTAATGAGATCAACAAGCATAACATGTGAGTCTGTAGCACATAGCTACTGTCTCTACATTTGAAGGCAATGTTATTGAGTTCAATTCCCACCAAGTGGCTTTTTTTTTTCTTTACTGTTTAAAAATTCAGAAATATGTTCTTTACTTTATATTATAAAGCTTGTCTTGTTTTTTTTTTTTTCTTTTAATAAACATGCACACAAAAAAAAAAAATATATATATATATATATATATATATATATAAAATAATGAAATTAGTTTGCTTTAAAAATTATATGTAAATATTAGAGTTAGTCGGTGTGTGATCATAAAATGTTCTCATTAGTAAGTTATTGGTTCTAAACCAATGCCTTCCACTTACATTGTTTTAATTAACTATTGTTTTTAAAACGCATATGACTGTTATATATATATAAATAAAGAAGTACATTTTTTTTAATAAAAAAACAGGACGATGGTAAGGGAATCGAACTTGTGACCTACCAATGAAAAAAATATCTGCAACAGATTGCATACAACTGCTCCACCATAGCCTGCTAATAAAGTGAATATAAATCCATAATTCAATGTATAACAGTTACAGACTCCAGACTTATTATTTGTGGGACGGCTTCAAGGGCTTAACTAAAATGACAATATCCAAGTCAATTCTTGATCAATTTGAAAACGTAAACACATTTTCCACATGATTTTCCACCCTCTAACTGATGGTGCGGGCCACATATGGTGACTTTTGTGATCCGTTAAAACATTTATATAAAAAATGTTTGCATATACCGTCCCGTTAAATTACACTGAATCCCAGCCTATGAACCTCACCTGTATTGTAAATATATTTGGTTCACTGAGCACACAAGGCCACAGGGCTTTCGAAGATGCTTGTTTTTCATGCAGTTAATTTATGCCAAACATTGTTACACATGATTCTGTCTGTGAAGGCCGCCTGCATTATTTTTAGTTTCAATTGTCTGTACATCCCTTGCGTATTCACGTGTAAATGAAATCGCTAAAATTTTAAAGCCATTTTTTATTCCACGCTTTGAAATATAATTTTCTTCAGGAACATTTGAAAAAGAGCATCCTTATCTAGTTTGGGGAAAACAAAATATAATCATAATAAATGCTTTGTGTTAAGCTAATTCCATGTATTTGTTTATTGTAATTAAGGATGCTTTTCATTCCTCCTCGTCCCTGTGAATTAATGCATAGCAGTTGCTTACAGTGTGTTCATCTGTATAAATAATGACTGCGTTTTAATTCCTTTAGAAATACAGAACAAAAAGGGCTTTAGCAGCTGGGATATGTTTAAGTCCACCAAAATATTAGACAGCACAAAGATAATTTAAAGGACTAATGTACCGTAACAAAAAATAATATATATGTTTCAAAACTTTTACTTTGACTGAGAGCATAATTAGGCATATAATATGTCATAAAGCTATTCTTAAGTAGAACATGTACATGTTTAAGTCTCTGCTGGTCCCTGGAGGCATCCATTATGCTTTTGTGGAAGAACCACTTTAACGCAGTATAATGCAGTTTACAGCAAGATTTGTGTGTGTATGTTAAAGTGCTTCTCTTCAACCTCATGTTAAAAAAAAACTTGTCTAAAAATTCATTTCTGGCAGAATGGTATCATAAACTACAAGGGAAGACTAATATAAAATTACACTCAAGGTGGTCTTATAATCATTTAATACTAGAAATATTATTATTTATTAGATATTGGAGTTTCAAAAAATTTCTTTTTAAATATGAGTGGAATTTACTAAGCATCAACTCACTTAAAATAAAGTGATAAAAGGTGTGTTTTTTCAGGAAATTTCACAGGAAATAGTGCAGAGTAAATCAAAGGATGTACATCAGATGTAATTGAGATGCTTAGTAATTCCCCTTGTTTTGTGAAGCAAAGTTGTTTATCTTAAAACACCACTGTATGACAAAGAAATACTTGAAAAACATCTAAAAAAAATGTGCATAAAAACATCATAAACTGGGTCAGGACAAAGGTCATAAATTAGTTTTTTTATTAGAAAAAAAATATTCAATGTCTCTGCTGCATCTTGGAGGCGACCATGATACTTTATTATGTGAGAAGAGCAATTGCAGCTACATGCTTCTGGGTATGTGCGAATATAGGGGTTAGGTGTCAAATACTAAAGGCTCTACTTATATATAGTTCCTCTCCCTCCAATAATAATATAAGTACACCCAATGCTCCAAGTTAGGAGCAAGTCAGACAAAATGGAACTTTATTCACATGAAAATTAAGATTTTGACTAAAAGTGCTCATGGCTTACACAGCTGCTAATTTTGTTCATTTTTTACATACTTTACAGTGACACACCTATTCTTTAGATCAGGGTCAGTGACCTTTCAGACTGAACCCGCAGAGTGCTGAATCCATCATTATTTACTTGGATTTTAAGGACTACTGTATACTGGCAAAATCTTCACATGCTTGTCGTTATTTGCTTTAGCAGACTCTGATTGTGTCCTCTGGGAGACCATCTTAGAGTGCTAGTCTGTTTGTAGCTTGAGGGGAAGGGTTATGCTATACAGATTTACTCTTCCACAGAAAACTTCCACAGAAAACTTTTCAACAGGACAAATAACCACAATAAATTTGAAGCTGGTATGTGCAACGTGAGACCCGCAACGGTTTAGAGCTCAAAATTTTGCGGATTTACGGTGCTAATAAATTAGAACATGCTACGAGTTACGGGCTTGAGATGCAAACACGTAAAAAATTTCCGCTTGTTGGATGTGCGGCCGTGATCAATTACTCAAACTCGTAGTCACGGGTTTAGATGGAACCAATGGAAACAGAGATTGTCAGAATTACGTCACTGAATAATGCAGGTGGGAATTCAAAGTCCTACTGGTTTCAATTACGAGTTACGATCGCACCCACATTCCAGATATAATGCAATATTGATAAAGCCATAAATATGATATTCTATTACATGCGAGTTCTAATATATGTATTAACACATTGATAGCCGGGATCGATATAACATCACATATAATAGTTGTGAGCATGCGGGTTGTTGCTGACGCTGCAGACTCGCATAGCGAGCCTGCGGCCCTTACGAAGCGATTGACTCAGTTCCTGGCAAGGAGCGCCGAAGGTAAAGTATATTAATTTATTATTCTATTAATTATTTCATTAGCATACAAAAAAAGACAGCCAACGCAGCTCATAGCACACAAACAACCAACAGCCTCGCAATGAGCGCCAAAGGCGCTCAGCGCGAGGCTGGCAATGAGCGCCAAACAATCTCGGAACACCAACAAAATTAATGTCGCAAACAAACACCATTATCTGCCTTACAATCTTATTGCTGCTAGTGGAATGTAATATAAGCATGAAATCAAGTATTTTTTCTGGCCAATTTGCGAGCTTGAGAATGTTAAGACCTAACATAATTTTCCCTTTTAATAAAAGTACAGTAGTGTGTGTGTGTATATGTGCATTTAAAGTTCTACGGATTGGACTTTACCCCCCTTGCAGGTCCTCTCTAGCTCTCAATGGCTTCTTGGCTCCATTTGCGAGTTACGGGTTTGAAAGCCAGTGATTTTGATGCAATTTAATAGCGCAACGTAGTGGTTACGGGCTTGACAGATCAATGGATTTGCTGTCTCGCAAGTCGAATTCTCACGTCCCATAGGGTTTTCTCGCTCCTACACCGCAAGTCGTGCTGCTTTAAGAGGCCAATTTAATAGCCCTAAGTCTTGCAAGCTATGTTACAAGCTACGAGTTTACACGTTGAGGGAATTTAATAGGGCTGTAAATAGAGTATAATGTACATTATATAGAAATTGATTAATGGAAAGCACAAGTCCTTGGCTGCATCCTGGTTTGATATAGCTAATTCACCCTTAAGAAGAGGTAGAAAATTCAAGGACCACTGTGGTTCCAGAAAAAGGCACTTGATTTCCATCCAGGTTTCTAATTCTTTTATGAACAAAGACAAAATGTCCGTCACCATTAAAACAAAACTGAATGTAATAACTAAAAATTAAAGGTTGTGTTTATTTATTTAAAACAGTGTAAAACAATTTGCATATTGTCAAGTCAAGTTCTTCAAAAGACAATACTATATGCATGATGCTTCAATGTTTATTTAAGGTTTTGGGTGTTAGCAATATAATTTAATGTTTGAGAGTCTATTTCTATATATACAGTAAGTAAACTCATTTTGCATGTCAAGAAAATAATATTCTGAATCAAAAGGGGATTAAACACACTCTTCCTTCCTGAAAATGGTGTAGCAAGTGACTGTAAGGCCCCAGGGCACACTTTATATTCACACACAATATATATATATATATATATATATATATATATATATATATATATAAAAGCACAAGCTGGGAACCAGCCCCACGCTGATGAGAGGCAGTAACCTCAAAACAGCTGACCTTGGGTAAGTTTCCTGAATTTTACACAATCCACCCTGGGCTTTGCTTAAAGCTGTGTAATACAGTTGGTATATGCCTAAAAGGAGCCATGTTTGAAATGGTATTGGATTAAAGAGCAAAGCCTTTGTGGGCACATTTGCATGTCTCTGCCCAGGTTCACAGAATGCAGTGTAATAACTGTGTTTCTTGAAATTCTGAGAAGGAAATTAGTCTTCTAACCTCTTTTAGACATTCAAATGTGAGCACAAATGTACTATTTCTTCATTATATATATATATATATATATATATATATATATATATATATGAACTTGACAGTAATCCTGTAATGTAGTAATGTTTTAAACATGCTAGTTTAAATGCATGCTAGATTAGTATGTGATTTTACTATCGTTTTAAAGAAGTTGCACTGAATTTTAACTTTTTATTAACACAATATGAATGTTAAAAGCAATATTAATGTAGCCAAAAACTATAGAGGAAAAAAAAAGGATAGAGCATAGAGCTGAACATAGTGTAGTATTTAAAACCAATGGTTTATAAAAAAAAAAGTAAAAATATACTTGCAAATAAAATCCTTGTATACAGCAATATTATTTGGGTATCCTCATGTTAACAGGACTGTACACTAAGAATCTTCTCTTTCTCTATTAAAAATGTAACTTAATTGCAACAATAACAAGATTAAAGATAAATAGAACAAAAATAGCAAAAACAAAAACAAAGCCAAAGCCAATTTAGCATATCACCCATATTGAGGGTATATGCAAAAATGTTATAAAAAAAAAGATAAAAATAAGATACACATAAAAATATACCGTATATCTTTTAGGTCGTATCTTTCTTAATCCACATAGATTAATATTGATGTGAATGCATTTCCTGTTTTTTCTATGATGGTGGTCCTTAATTTTTTGCTGTTCCATTAGATGCCATTTAGCACCGAGAATACCTTGTAGCTTATTACATTAAATGTACTCTAAATTGTTTTGTCTGGAAGTTGAGCACTTAGTAAATAATGACCAGAGTGTTATATAGCTGCATTAATAGTTGTCAGAAACTTTTTGTGCCAAAGTCCCCAATATGGTACTCTGTTTAGCCCTGTGGTTAAATGCAAAACTATAGAAATAAAAGTATGAGGAAAAGAAAAATTTTGTATAATGTACATCAAATAAAACAGTATTAATGAAAAGCCTGAATAGATAGAGCTAATTCACCATTAAAAGAATTAGAAGAATTAAAAACTAATAGGAAAATATAAAAAAAAAAGTAAAAGATGTGTCCTTCTAAATTAAAGGCGATTGCATTACAGCCAATGAGAGCACAGACATATGCAACTGCCACATTGCTATTGTGACAATATAAACGTCCTGTGTAGTCAAAGTCTCTTGCATATAAAAGTAATACATTAGAGGCTTGTCGCTTATTCTTAAGTGTAGTGCTTCAAAAAAGGAAATTTTATCGATGAACAATAAGAGGTTTCTGCTAATCTGCAATGGTCCTTTAATACTTTGCATGTGGACAAGAACTTAGTATAAGTAGCATCCAAGATGTGGCTAAATTTACTGAAGTATTCAAGATATTTTGGAGACCCTCCATATTACTTTGTTATTTTATGAGGAATATATACAAAAATTTGTCATCTACAAAAAGTTTTTCAACTTTAGTTCATGTGACCCATGTAAATGAGTTGCACATTCCCTGAGGTTTGGTCATTATTGATTAAATCACATATATAGTTGTAATTGCGAGTTTGTTGGTAAAGCTATGTTAAAAGTTAAGGGCTTGCGCATGCCTTCGGCGCTCATTGTGGGCCTTGCAATGAGTGGCGAAGGGGATCATTGCAAGGCCCGAAAGTTACCGGTTTGATGGGCGCTGCAATGAGCGCCAAAGGCGCTCCTTGACGGGGCTGCAATTAGCCCTGAAGACACTCATCGCGAGGCCGGACTGGCTTAGTTACAGGCTTCAAAAAAATTACTGGTTTAACGGCCGCCATTTTTTTCAAGCCTTTAACTCGAAAGCCGTTCAGGGGCCTGCAATAATCGGCCTGCAATAAGTGGCGAAGCCGCTAATTGCGGGGCTTGCGATGAGCACCAAAGGCACTCATCGCCAGGCCTGTAATGAAGGGGGGGAGAGGCTCTCAATGAGCGCAGCATATGACGTCATGTAATTAGCATATGCCGGCCCTGGTCACAGCCAGAAGACGCGCTGCAGGGGAGGGATCAGCAGCAGCAGCTCATCCAGCTCATCGGATCATAGTAAGTAGTAAGGAGAGAGTGGATAGGGAGGTGAGTGGAGAGGGAGGAAGTGATGAGGAGGAGGATATGGGGGAAAAAGGAGGAGGAGGGGAAGGGAAAATGGAGGAGGAGGTGGAGAAGGGAGGAAATGGAAGAGGGGGAAAAGGGGGAAAGGGAGACGGAGGATAAGGGGGGTAAGGGAGGAGAGGAGGAAAAGGGCGAAAGGGAGTAGGAGCATATCTATACAGAACCTTGTGGGACAATAATTAACCAACACCATTAACACTATAAGTGCCAGGACCCTCATGACACTAAGTCTAAGCACTACCCTACACTATTAGCCACACCAATAAACTAATAAATCTAAATTAACCCCCTCTACCCTATCCAATTAACCCCCTTTTATCCTATCCTATTAACCCCTCTCTACCCTATCCTATTTACCCCCCTCTACCCTATCCAATTAACCCCCCTACCCAATCCAATTAACCCCCCTCTATCCTATCCAATTACCCCCCCATCCTAACCTATTAACCCCCCCTCCATCCTATCCTATTAAAACCCCCTCTATCCTATCCTATTAACACTTACACTACCTAGCTAACCCCCTATTAAACCCCCAACACCCCACTAATTACAGAAAATTTTAGCCCCCACTATTTACAGAAAATAAAAAACCTACATTACACAAAATAAAAAACGACATTACTGAAAATAAAAAAAAACACATTACACAAAATAACAAACCCACATTACATAAAATAAAAAACCTAGGGCATCATTCAATTGCAATTTTGCCAATTGAATAAGGCTCTATATAAGCACCGAGCATATAGAAGGTTTTTAGCTAGTGAAGACCTTACTTTTAGATAGAAGTTCAGAAGCTAAAAAGTTCTGTAAAATAAATATGCTATGTGGTTATATAAAGTTCTATTCAATTGGCCGAAATGCAATTGAATGAGACCCCTAGATTATAAAAAAAAAAAGACTTATTGAAAATAGAAAAGGGTAAATTAGAACTCTGACCTGGCCAAAATGCCCCTCCAGCGACGTCCAGCGATGCCCTGGTCTTCAGTTCTTCATCCCAAGCAGGGTCCTCCAAAACTGTCCACAGGTCCGGTCACACCTAAAAAAAAAAGAACAATTGCAGGTAATACACAAATACATACAACAATAAAGACTTAATAGTCAACTTACCCGTCCAAAATGCCCCTCCAGCGATGGCCCGGTCCCCAGTTCTTCGCTCCAGGCAGGGCCCCTGTGGCGTTTATCCCATTCTGATTGGCTTCAAGATTCTGTGCCTTCTGATTGGCTGAAATATGATTGACAGCGATTTCAGCCAATCAGAAGGCGCCATTTCTATTTTTTGAGCAGAGCATGCGCTGGAACCTTTATTTGCGGTGGGGAGCTCCTCAAGGCAGGAGCTCCATTAGTTTGTTATTTTTTTTAAATGCCTGGATTTTTTTCAGAGGAGCCCTGCCTTCGACAAGGAACTGAGGCCCTTGGAATTACTGGAGGGGCATTTTGGACAGGTATGTTGACTATTAAGTCTTTATTATATAACATGTTTTTTGTATTTGTGTATTAACTGCAATTTTTCTTTTTTTTTAGGTGTGACTGGATCTGTGGACAGTTTTGGAGGGCCCTGTGAGGGATGAAGAACTGAAGACCGGGGCATCGCTGGACGTCGCTGGAGGGCATTTTGGCCCGGTCAGTGGTCTAATTTACCCTTTTCTATTTTCAGTAAGTCTGTTTTTTTGTAATATAGGTTTTTTATTTTATGCAATGTGTCTTTTTAATTGTATGTAATGTGAGTTTTGTTATTTTGTGTAATGTAGTTTTTTATTTTGTTTGATGTAGGTTTTTATTTTCTGTAAATAGTGGGGTTTATTATTTTCTGTAATTAGTGGGGTGTTGGGGCGTTTAATAGGGGTTAGCTAGGTAGTGTAGGGGTTAAAAGGATAGAATAGAGGGGGGTTAATTGGATAGGGTAGAGGCGGTTAATAGGTTAGGATAGAGGGGGTTAATTGGATAGGGGGTTAATAGGATAGGATAGCAGAAGGATTATTAGGATAGGGTAGAGGGGATTTAATTAGTTAGAGGGGGTTAATTTAGATTTATCAGTTTATTGTGGTTGGCTAATAGTGTAGTGAAGGGTAGTGCTTAGACTTAGTGCCATATGGGTCCTGGAGGACCCACGTGGCACTTATAGTTTTAATATAGGGGTTAATAGTGTCCTATAGGGTTCTATATAGACCACTATTGGACTATGCTGGGGGACCCCCCAGCATAGGGGGGTTACATTTAGGTCCCCAGGGGGTACTTGGAGTACCCCCCGTGGCAGGGGTTCAATATTTAACTACCGAGGGGAGCCCGATCTTGACCCCAGCAGCAAAGGGTTATGTTGGGAGCCTGCATGGGTTCCCTCAGATTTTAATCAGCCATGATGGCAATCTCTTTTTACTATGGGTCTGACTAATTGATCCTGTTCCAACGTGCGACAGAGTGGGTTACGATTTTGCGTCTCCTGGCCCGTAGCTCTCAGCACCTTTCAATTTAATAGCCGCGGAACACAGGGGAATTTCAAGTCCGCAGCCATTGCGGGCCACACGTTGAAGATATGGGCTTCCAATTTAATTTGACTGCTGGTATATTGTTGTTCTACCATAAGTCTGTTCTGTTAACAAGTGGGTGTTGAAGATCTTCTTTATAAATTGTGGCGTCTAGGATGAACTCCTTCTCTACACACCAACTCTGCTTGGACCTCTTGTCCATGAAGAGAACCCCAAAAGACAAAAATGACACAAAGATACAATCTAGTACAAAATACAATTTCTGTGACCTATATCTCCCTATACCTGTGCTGTGTGCATGACCCCACCTAATGTGGTAATGATGTATTTATTTTCTTATCCGATATTGCAAACAATGGTTAATTAACCATTGAAAGGAATTCCTAAGTAACAATTCTGAATAAGTAAACAGGAGGGAGGTGGAGACAGTCCCAGCACCTCAGGTAGGTTAACATTAATTTTCAAACCATTTTATTTGCAGATGGCTTTATTATTGAAATATATACTCATAGCCCTTTACCTGGCGCTTACACTAGCCCTTTAACAGTGCTGCCCAGAGGGCTAGTAGAGCATATTTTATATTTGTATATAGTCAGTGTCCCATTCTTAAGGCCTAGCTAAATTGCCCTGGTTTCAGTATATGCCTGTTGGCCTATGGGTTTTGGAGGAAGGAGACTTTTAGTACTTAGTAGTTTTACTTTCTAGCTTAAAACATTTAGGATATAATGACCAATCAGGTGGTAGCTATGGACAGTGAATGTTCCATTAAACCAGATCTATATGATGTACATTATACTCTAATTACTTCCTTTTCTTTATACTATCAATGGCTAATCATTGTACTATATTAGGGAAAGTTTCTAAGCATTGATGCAGCTTTACAACAGGCCATTATTCACTAATTGCTGCAATTCCAGACATACATTTCAGAGTACATTTAATATATAGGTCTGCAACGTATTTCCTGGTGCTAAATGGCGTCTAATGGAGCAGCAACACAAATAAATATGGACCACCATCCCATGAGTATAAAAAGTTAAAACAGGGCAGGGAAGACATTCACTACTTCTACCCTACAATAATGACCTTATCAGGGTGGAGACAAACACTCTCCTGGAAGCTGTGAGACTCTAATTTAAACGAAATTTATACTGGATATTAATACTATAAATTATTAAATAGGATTTTTTAAACATGTTGGACACCCATTCAGCATGTAAGGGGGAGTGATAGAGGAAGAAAAGATAGGTAGAAAGCAAAAAGGGAGATGGGGAGAAAAAAGGAAGAAAAGAGACATTGAAGCATGAGCAAGAAGGTGAAGGTAGAGAGGGAAATGGAGGAAAGGGGATAATGAGAAGAGGGGAAATACATAATTACAATAACTAGCTCCCACTGCTAGAGCATTAGAGCAAAGGATCAAAAAGAATTGGTACATAAGACACTTAATTCAGTTTATATGAAAAAGCAAACTGAAAGTTTACAATGTTTTGGAACTTATCTATTTTTCCTTACATCAATCAAAGAAGAAAACGTTACACTAAGTTAAATTCACAGCTAGCAATGCATGTTGCCACATTTGGAATGACCAAAGAGCCACATGTTGGTTTGTACTGAGCTACTTTGGGCTCTAGGGTGATCTGTAGCTGACTGCTGTTATAGGTGCAATTATGTATTTCTGTCTCAAAGATGTATATCATTGTATGTATAATAAGTAACAATTCTGTGCAATTTGTTCTGTTTTTCATTCTTTTAAAATAGCAGATTTCGTGCATGAGAACAGATGGATGAATCAATGGCTTAATTATCAATTTGTTATACATTGATATCCTGTAAATGTCAAGGAATAACACCGGAAAAGTCTGGTATACAACAAAAAAATATATTTTTCTTAGAGTAGGCGTGGTGAACATTTTTCCCACTATGTGCCACTGATCCACCTAAAATGTTCAACAGTATCCTCATACAAAAAACACATCTTAATAAAGTATTTAAATGGTGAAATCCTCACTGTTCAACTAAACTTTTTAGTTTATTAGCTGAGATCACTTTTCAATAGTAAGTTTGCTGCACTCTTGAGTACTGTTCCCTCTTCCTTCCCCTCCTCCGTCTTTCATTGTTCTCCAAAGGATCTCTCCATGAGACCTTGAACATATAAAATGTTCTTTGTGGCAGTTACTATATAAGGCATCTTGTGAAATTCTGATAGGCTATTGAGTTTTATGCTGTCTATTTCTTTTTTGTGCCATTGTTGTTAAGGCATGCTAACTTTAAATATGTTAACCAAACACTAAATATGTTATGGTGGGTATAAAGATGATTGGAAACCACCCATTGTAGATTCAGAAGGAAATAGAAGAGCTTTCTGAGTGTACTTACATATTTCATGCAGGCAATGAGACCTAGTTTTCCCACAGAACTTCTCAGTAAACAGTATTTCTACTATAGATTAGAATTCTGGGTAGTAACATGCAGATGAGACTCAAAATGTATCACCTTTTTGCCTCAGGGCCACTAACATGGAAATCCATTTAGGATTATGGGGCCTGCTTTTCGGCTTAGGAACATAGCCATGGATTAGGGTACAGAAAGCCACTCACAGGCATATGATGGGCAGTGAGGCTAGCAATTTGCCAAGGGCCACATAAAATCATGCTCAACTAATAATTAAATGTCCTCAAATACAGTGGCAGAGCTAGTGAGTGGAGGGGATGCAATATAAACATGTTGGACACCCATTCAGCATGTAAGGGGGAGTGATAGAGGAAGAAAAGATAGGTAGAAAGCAAAAAGGGAGATGGGGAGAAAAAAGGAAGAAAAGAGACATTGAAGCATGAGCAAGAAGGTGAAGTTAGAGAGGGAAATGGAGGAAAGGGGATAATGAGAAGAGGGGAAAGTGTAGAGAGGGGGAAAAGGAAGAGAGAGAAAAGAGGAGAGAGAGGAGGAGAGGAATGAAAAAGATAGAAGGGAGAAAGTGGAATTAGAGAGAAGAGGGTGACGAGAGATTGAGGCAAGTATGGTGATGGAGAGGGGGAGAATGGTGTAAAGAGAGATGAGATTTGGATGAGATGGAAAAGAGGGAAGGGTGAGAGGGAAAAGGGGATAAGAGAGGGGGAGACAGGGAGGAAAGAAAAAAAATGAGAGAAGGAATGGAGAGAGGGTGATAAAAAAGGGGGAGGGAGAGACGAGAGAGATGAGGAAGAGGAGAAGGAAGGGAAATGAGAAGTGGGTGAGAGAAAGGGTATGTAAAAGAATGAGAGTGAGAGAAAAAAGTGGAAGAAAAAATAGGAAAGGAGACATGAGGAGTAGGAAAGATGGAAAAGTGGAGGAAGCAGAGAAAAGGGTGGGAGAGATGAATGGGAAAATTGGTGCAAGAGGGAGAGTAATGGGAAGAAGAGAAGGGGAAAGTTAAGGAGAAAGGAAAAAGGAGAAAGAAGGGAAAGCGAAGAGTTGGGTTGGGGAGGCAAGGAAAGAGGGAGAGACGCACAAAATGGAGAGAGGGAGAGACAGTATAAGAGATAGAGGAAGGACGAATTAAAAGGGACAGAGAAAATGAACAGTAGAAAAATAAGGGAGAAAAGAGATGGGGAGAGAGAGAAAAGTGGAGGAGAAAGAAGAGAGGGGACATGAACCCATATGGGGAAGTTGGGGTTGGGAGGACTAGGAAGGGCGGAGGGGGCCAGATGAGAGGACCACAGCAGTCTCTGCGGGACAAGGTTGAGGGTTAAGGCTCACTGCCCTCTGTTTTACACAGTTTCAAAATAAATGGTTACAGCCCTTCAATCTGTAACTATTGCATTCAATGTTGCTTTAATGATGATAGACAATTTGTCTTTGTTCCCAAAAGGATTAGAAACCTGGCAAGAGTAGGAAGAAATGTGGATTTAGATAAGAGCTATATTGAGTTCTGTTGAAATAGCACACTTGGCAGTAGAATGGCCCATAGGATAACCCACCCCTCAAACTAGCAGTGTAAGATGGGATCCTCCATGACATAACCAGAGAACACATAATTTTAAAAAAATGCTTTTATGTTCCTGTCTTGCCAATGTTATTAATTTGTTAAATACTTCACAAGCATGTGAAGTTTTTACCAAACTACAGTGGTCCTTTAAACAGCAACTACTAGCTTTTAACTAGGGTTTTTACCAGGCTTTGTTGGATTGAGCCCAAACTGAATGCATGCTTCATTATACAGTAGGAAAATGTATTAGACATGAAACTTTTACTGTTCCATTGTGAGGAAGTGTATATACAAATCCAGCTTTATAATTCTCCATGTATCGCTGGACATTTATCTCAAACTATTATGCAAATTTAGTATTAATCTAACTTATTACTAATGTCTAACAATGTTTGTTGTTCAGCAACAAATACAACTTTATGCAATATAATACTGTACATACAAATTGGAACTATTGGGGGCTCTGGGTTTCCTTTTAAAAACAATGAAAATGTCCATATATTGTACCAATCCTTTTTTTCTAAACATTAGTGGATTAGTGGCACAATATACTAATTAGATTGCTAATGACTTTACCTAGTGGCCACTATTGATCTACTCCTGTGTTACTGTAATATTTATTCACATCCCCACTTTAATGAAGGACACTGTGTCACTAATTAGTGCTTGAGGAGAAATCAGACAGTTTGAAAGCTAAGAAAAAAGCTTTTATTTATTTTAAACGGCATACTGTTATTAATAGCCGATGCACGGCAAATAAACATATAAAATTTACTTGTGAATGCACTACAGTGGTGCTTTCATTTTCTACCTCTCGGTTTTTACTTGATAATGAGCTCTGACCAATCAGGTTGCAGATAACAACATTTGACTTTCCTTTTGGGCACTTATCACCTATAATATTTAGTAATCTGTCTGTAACACCTGAGCAGGGTCTTCTGAGCAGGCGTCACATTCCCTAAACATTTGGGGTATGCCGCTCACTGCGTCTCACCGCCACCATTGCACAGCGTCAGGAGAGACAGAAGAGAGAGACAGAAGAGAGAGAGAGAGAGACAGGACAGAGAGAGTGACACACAGGACAGAGAGAGAGAGACACACACACACAACAGAGAGAGACACAGGACAGAGAGAGACATATAACATAGAGACACACACAGGACAGAGAGAGAAAGAGAGAGAGAAAGACGCACACACAGAACTGAGAGAGAGACACATAAAAGAGGGAGAGAGACACATACAGGACTAAGAGAGAAACACACACACACAGGACAGAGAGAGAGACACATGAAAGAGAGAGACACACAGGACACAGAGAGAGAAAGAGAGAGAGAGAGACAGGACACAGAATGAAAGAGAGAAAGACACATACAGGACTGAGAGAGAGACACATAAAAGAGAGAGAGACACACACACACACACACACACACACACAGGACTGAGATAGAGAGAGAGAGAAGCACAGAACAGAGAGAGAGAGAGAGACATGAAAGAGAGAGACACACAGGACAGAGAGAAAGAGAGAGAGACACAGAATAAAAGAGAGAAAGACACACACAGAACTGAGAGAGAGAGAGAGAGAGAGAGAGAGAGAGAGAGAGAAAGAGCAGAGAGAGAGACGCACACAGGAAAGAGAGAGAGAGGGAGAAAGAGACAAAGACAGAGAGAGCACAGAGAGAAAGAGAGCACACAGATGGAGAGAGTGCACAGAGAGAGTGGATAGAGAGAGAGAGTACAGAGAGAGAGAGAGTGGACAGAGCAAGAGCATACAGAGAGAGCGGACAATGAGAGAGAGTGCAGAGCGCATAGAGAGAGTGAGGGTGCAGAGACAGAGAGCAGAGGGAGAGAGAGAGTGCACAGAGAGAGACACACACACAGGACAGAGAGAGAGAGAGAGAGAAAGATAGTTAGAGAGAGAGACACAGATGAGAGCGCACAGAAAGAGAGAGAGAGAGAAAGAGTGCTCAGAGAGAGAGCACACAGAGAAAGTGCAGAGAGAGCAGACAGAGATAGGGAGCACACAGACAGATAGTGCACACCATCATTTATGATGGGTAAGTTAGTAGTATACACATAATAATCTAATTGCTTGGGTTCTCCTTTTTATAATATTATATCCATATGTTTGCATGTTTTAGCAGAGCTAATAATAGAGTCATATTAGGGAGTGAAGAGCAAAGGTTGTGATAAGTAATGATGCATCCATTGCTGTCCAGCGCTAAAGCATTTGGCCCGTATTTACTAAGTGCTGTTATTAAAGAAAACATTTGAGAGTACATTTCATTTAATTGTCTGAGAGAATTTTTCCGGTGCTAAATGTCATCTAATGGAGCTGCAATGCAAACAAAGAATGCACCACCATTACATGAATTATAAAGGGATATGTTTATGCATTGTAAAAAATACACTTTCTTTTCTAGGATGAGTCATTCTGCTACTTCCACAGGGGAGTGTGTCCTTGTAAATGAATTAACTTCCCATTAATCCTGTTGAAAGTACTGTCTGTTTTAGCTAACACATAGACATTGTGGGAAGTAGCGCATCTCACCTCAGGAGGCAGACCAGGAGACAACAAAATGGTAGATTCCACTGCATTAGAACTGCATGTAAAAGGCAGTAAGGGGGCTGCATTTTTTATATTGTAAATATATATATTTATACTGTAAAATTCAGGATTACAGTGATCCTTAAAAGCTATAATCTAACACATGCTTATATCAGAAATACACATTAAATTGAGTCATTCCTATACACATACCAATTTATTTTATTTAAAAATGGTTTCCACACCCCAGAGGTGCTTACATAGGCACCTGGTTCTAGCCAATAAAAAGACTGCACTCAAGTTGTTTTTAACCCTATACTAACTTTCAAGCCAACAGCAACACAATGCAGAAATCCACAGAGCAATATCTGAGCTCCTCCTTGCTTCCTTGTGGAAGGGAAAACAGGATTACGCACCACATGATGCTTTGCTGCTCAGACTGACTTCCCAGACATTGAAACCATTTTATAGCTGCCTGTGGTTGGCCAAAACAAATTATGAATTTTATGCTAATTTAGACAAGGCTTTCAAAATCAAGTCCAAGGGCCTCATTCTATTATCGGCCGTAAATCGGCCGTAAGGCTGCGATTCCTTGCGAGGGTTCAGTTAACTCGCGATTCTATTATACGGCCCCGCAAGGATCTCCTTTTACGGCCGGCCGCATATCTTGGAACCGGCCGTAATCTGTGAAATATAAAAACTGAAAAATAAATTCAAGCCTGCACTGTACAGCTCTGTAAATGCTAGGGATCATATTGGGGGACATGAGGATTAAAAGGAACCCACTCTCAAGCTTGCACATCTGCCCAAACCCGAGTTCAAATTAACTGTTTATTTGCCGGCTGCGGCGGGGGTGTGTCTGAGGTGCTCCAAGCACTCTGGACTTTTTACATGTATATTTTACGGATATTAAAAATTAAATATTTTACGGATTTGAGTACAGGATAATTATGTGCTATTTTTTCTAACACCTAAAATCCCTTTATAGTCTTCTCAAAGTGCAGGATGGCTTTATTTGAGCTATTTTATGTGCTTAATTGGTGCTAGCGGGACCTCTTTCCTGCAAGTAAGCTGCGGCTCGCTTTTAGCCTTGCAGAGAGGGTTCCCGGAGCAATTGAATTGCAAATCTCTTGCGGCCGTTTTAGATCAAAGGCTTTCCTCCGGCGCGATCGGCCGCAAGAGATAGCAAGGCACCGGCCGCAAGCCTGCCGGAGCCCCCGGCCGTAAGGGAATAGAATAGCCGAATAGCTTGCGGCCGGTCCTTGCGGCCCCGCAACGGCTGCGGCCGATAATAGAATGAGGCCCTAAGTCTGTACATACAGTGATGTTTAAACAAGTTTTACCTAATATTTTTTTCATGCAAAAAACAACTAGTAATGTGTAAAACATGCTCTTTTAAAGGCTTGCAAAAATGTTTTGTTTCGTGTCCCCTAAGTGCTTTTTTTTTTGTCAGAGATTTCTGTTGAACGATTTAACTAATGTACTCACACTTCAAGGAATCTGCTTGAAACCTATTGTTGAGTGCTGTGAAAATACAATGACTTTATTTGTCTATATGTGAGATATTAATCACTTTAGTCAGCTGCATGCACTGCCCTTACTGATCAAGAGTTGATGTGCTGGGCTGCTGAGAGGAGGACATCCCCTGCTGGAGGCACTGGCTGGTTCAGTGAGGAGGACGCCGGGCCTGACACATAAACAAGGACACCATAGAGACAGGAAGCCCGACATATCAAGATATATCAAACATCAATGGATTCTAGTCTAACTTTGCTAAAAATAACATTTTGGTAAGATTACAGTTTAAAGAGACTGTGGAATGTCATGTTTACAGTATTACAGTTCTAATTGATTTTAGTTTCACTTCCCATTACTCCCTACAATTTTGCAAGGATTGTCGTGTCTGACTCTCGGGGGCCATATGGACACAGATTTGAGCACTGGACACCTTCCCCTCCCTCCCATAGGCTCAGCTGTTGCTATTTAAATAGGAAATATGGTCAGATTAAAGGACCACTGTAAATTGTCAGGTTTTTAATAAATGAACAAGGTTAGCAGCTTCATGCATATTATTATTTGTATCCTTTATGTGTAACGTGCCGAAATATTAAAAGGGGTTAAAGGCATATCTAAGCTTCCTGGATTATGAGTACATCTGATTTTTTCAAGATAAAATACCAAAATAAACATGTATCGCTTGGCTTGAAGTTAGCAACATGTCTAGAAATTTCTGGCAGTTGAAAAGGGGGTTAACACCCCCTCAAAACCCAGGCGTAATGAGCATAAAATTCAAAATTGTTTTTGGCCAAATCAGAAGAAAGCACAGGTTAGCTGAAACATTTGAATACAACTCTGGGGTTCCTGTTTGTGCTGCAAGGCAGCCTGGGATGTATAGTGTGGTCCATGTTAGAAGGTGCTATGGCAGCAGCACAGCACAGACAGGAAGCAGCAGGAAGGATCATATCCTAGCAGTGGCTGACATCACTCATCTCCTAGACACAGCAGGTGAATAATGGGTTAAAATGGGTCTCCTAATGCTGCATGCTGATTGAGGGGGCTCAGGTGCCTGTGTAGACACTAGGTGTGTCAACATAATCATTAATCATTATTAATAAAAAATAAAATGTTTTATGAAATGTGCTACATATATGAAGGACGTTTTTTGCCTAAATAATGCAAATATGTAATAATCTAGGAAACTTGGATTTGCCTTTAACATATTGCAAAAGAATGTAGGACCCTGTATTTGAGCTTAAAATAAAATGTACATAGAGTTTTTTTCCAAAGCTCTTTACAAGATTGAAAACTCACAAATTTAAAAACTAACGGATAATATAATTTTTGGGTAAATTCTTTATTGTAGTAGACACCACTCATGTCTGGAAGATGCCATGTTTGTGTCCCACATTTACTGCTGGCTTGGAGAGTGTTACTCCAACATGTTAATATCTATTCAAGTGTGGAAGGAGGGGTGACTGGGCAGGAAAGGGAGTCTGTTGATTCAATGGTGGATTCAAGTAAAATTTTAGCATTGAATACTTTCCCTCTTCCTTCCTTAGGCTCTGTAGAGGCAGTTTTCAAGTATAGAAGAAAAATGAAGCAAGATTATAGTGGCAGCTTCCATTCACTAGCAGAATCTGCTAAAATTAAGATTTTGTGTGAACATGTTTTCATTCATTTTTTTTTACTGTGGTCCTTTAAAGCTTATATATAGTCACTGTAGGTGACTGGGTAAAGTAATTTATAGTTAACTCTTTCAACTACCAAAAATCATTTGTACTTCTGCTGGGTCTCTGTCACTCTATTATTAGGGCAAAATAATAAAGGTCAACTTGGATTAATAAGAATTGTTTTTTAATAAGCCCACTAGGTACTTTAGGGCACTATATAAACAAGCTGGTGGAGTGAGAAAGACCTCCCAAGGGAAGTTTACTTGCTTTTAACTTTTTCTATCCTAACACAAGCTGGTTATATTAGAAACACACATTACATCAAGTCATTCTATTCATGCACAGATTCATTTTATTATAAAAAAAAATAATTGTTTTCCACGACCCCAGAGATGACAACATAGGCACCTGGTACTAGCCAATAGAAACAGTACATTCAAGTATGTTTTTAACCATACACTAACCCTTAAGTAAACAGCATCACAGTGCACAGACCCAGAGCAGCTAAGCCTGAAGCTGCTTACTTGTGGTAAGAACAAAGACTACACATCCAATGATGCTTTGCTGCAGAGACTGAAACCTCAGACATTGCGAAAAGTTGCAGATGCCTCTGATTGGCCAAAATAATTATTAATTTTATGATAATTTCTAGGCATTCCTTCTCAAAATCAGCTGCCAGAAAACTGAAGACATTGGCAAACTCTAGGGTAAGTTTATTAATGTTTATTTTGGGATTTTTTTCATGCAAATGTTTTCATACACTACCGATTCTCCTCTATCAGATGCATTAATAATCCAGGAAACATATATATACCTTATAAGAAAATAAAACAGTGAATGATTCATAAATAAGCTCATTGATAAATGTAGTTTTAAATTTGGAGCTTTAAAACATTGCTTTCAGCAAATTAAAAAAAGCTCAACTTATCATTAATGCTAAGAGGGTTAATACACATGATTAATATAAAACACTTTTATTCTGCAAATCTGATACATACCCTAAGCAAAATGTAATTAGTATCAGATATCTGGCCTACCAGATGCACGTGAGAGCTCTTTTTGGCTTAATGTTATCTAATCTCCTGAGATTTCTCTGAATGGGCTGCTGGCTCTATACTTCCTAAGACAATACTAGCAGCCAATTAAATGAAGAATTGTGCTCGTTAACATTTGAATTAGCGTCAGCAGTATCTTTTCTATGACCTGTTATCTGCAGAGTTCAGGTTATCCCTTCTACTATAGAAGGTTGGAGGCATGTAATGAAAGGAGAATAGATCGAGAGACTATTCTTTTGTCTTTAGTTCAGAGGAGCATTAGGAAAATCCAGTAAATCCACCCTAAATTGAATATGGAGAGGAGTTAGCAATGGAGGATGGGTCGACAGTGACCCCAATTTATAGATCACTCAACTAGTGTATTGTGCTGGCTTCTGGGGACCATATCTACATAAGGCCGTACATAAGTGAAACACACTACCATTATGCTAAAATGGTATGGGGCCTAAGTGACAAACCTCAGGAAATATATAACATTAGATTAAATTAGCAAAAACTTCACATGCGTGTGAAATATGCAAGAAACTAATAACATTAGTAGCTATGTAAGTATTAGGTATAAAAGCATTTTCAGAAACACTAATGATTTTAGCAGACTCTACTACTGCATGGAAGCTGCCATGACATACTTACAGAGTAGGGCAAGTAAGACTTGCAAGTATACTTGCAAGCTGCCTCTACGAAGGCTAAGGAAGGGAGAGGGAAAGTGTTCTATGTTCAAATGTTATCTAAAACCACCAATGAGTCGATAGACTCTTGTCCCACCGCTCTCCTTCCATACTTGAATAGATATTAACATTTGTGGGAACAGTTCCACACAATCTCCCAACCAGCAGGAAGTGAGGATTATATAAACATGGCATCCTTCAGGCACGAGCAGTGTCTACTAAAATAAAGCGTTTACCTAAAATTATATTATGCCTAAAGCTGCTAACCTTGTTAATTTGTGAAAAAGCTGACAATCTACAGTGGTCTCTTAATCTGACCATATTTCCCCTAGAAACAAAAAAGTCTTTTTTAAAAGGACCACTAATATCTCATACCTCTCGTGTGCATTTTTGGAGAACTAGACTTCATAATGGCAAAAGATTTTAAGCTAAAGACTAATTTTATTTTATATTAAATAACAAACATAAATATCTCTGAAAATTTATAGAAATTACAGAGTTTGCTGTTACTGTTCCAAGTTTTAGTGGCGTGGGAGACATCATTAGATTTAAAAAAAATGTGTTCCATTTTTGTTACTGACACTGAGCTACTTCAAGGGCCCATCAAGTTACAGCTACATTAATTTTTCTTCAGCATCTCACATCACCTACAATGTTTTGTGTGTTCACGTCATTCAGTTGTGTCCGACTCTCTGTGACCACATGGACCGTAACACACCATACTTATTCACTTGGTATTCATGGCAGAGATACTGGAGTGAGTTGCCAGTTCCTTCTCTTGTAGGCCACAGCTTACAGCTCCTGGTATTCCTAGGTAGTTTCCCATCCAAGTACTGACCAGGCCCAACCCTGCTTGGCTTCAGGGTGCTGTGACCTCTTGGTTCCCTGACTGGAATCAAACCCAGGTTGCAGCGGTGAAAGTAGCAAATCCTAACTACTGTATCCCCAGTGATCCCAGCACCTACAATATATAGTATCAATAAAATGTAAGTGCTAAAACTATTATGCATATATTTGAACTTCTGTAAATGAACTCTTTCAGATTAGAGCAGCTTGTATTTAAGTGAAACTTGGTGGAGATAGTTATTGGTATGTTTCATAAATTAGTTTGTCACCCGAATAGGATATAAGATGTAAATGAGCCTTCAGCTGACCACGTTGTGTGTTTTCATTCCTTTGTACCAGTGCTTTCAATAAAACTAAACACATCTACATGCAAGACCAATGCCATGTGACTAACCAGGGTAACAAACAAAGCAATTTCATCTAGTACTTCAGCATAATCACATATAATAATTGTCAATCTGCAATCTGTTGTCAAGTTGTCGTCATGCTTTGCGAGCCTCATGAAGCGAGCCATTGAGGCACGCAGGACTTAGACTGCAATGAGCGCCAAAGCAAGGCGAGCAGTTAAGGCACGAGGGACTTAGGCTGCAATGAGCGCCAAAGCTGCTCATTGCACTGCGAGCCTCGGGAAGTGAGGCAAGCAGTTGAGGCACGCAGGACTTAGGCTGCAATGACCGCCATAATATATTCTCAATAATGGCTAGACAATGAGATATGATGTATTCAAATATGTTGTTAAATGAAGGTAGATTCATCCTAGGCAGTTTAGGATATCAGACCAATATAACAGATGGTTATTGCTTGTGAATGAAATCCTAGGTTTATATGGGAAGTTGATAATTGTACATATTTTAATTTAAAAAATCTTAGATAATATATGGAACTAGCGACTTGCCCGTCAAAAAATGACGGCAATGTGATGTATATGTTTGTCAAGTTGTTTAGTTATTAACATATATTTTTGACACTTGTAAGTATTTTAATATGAACGTGTATTTTTGTAAAATGTTGATGTAATGGTTTTTTAAAATGTAATTTGTATCTGAAGAATTGTTAACTTTAATATACATTGAATGAATAGGAAAGCAAAAAGTAAAAAGCCTTCTTTAAACGTCGCAAATTTTAACATGAAGTTTAAAATATATGTAAGCAATAACCTTCAAAGTATATATTTTTAAACTTGAACTTTATTTTTTATGTAAGTTTAGAAGTTAACAAAACATTGGTATAATTTTGAACATTATAAACAGGAACATAGTGAATACATTTTGTAACCTAATTTTTTATTAAAAGTATTAACATTTGAATGTAAAAACAATTGACCTTTAAATTAATCAGTATTAAAATTCAATTTCTATCACAATAATTGTTAACTTGAATATACATTGAATGTAGAGGAAGGCATACAGTAAAACTCTTCTTAAAACGTACGTAATTAAAGTTATTCATTACTAAGCACATAAACTGGCGATAAACATTAATGTAGGTAGTAATCTTAAGATAACAGACAATATTTACATTGTGACTTAAAAGGTGCTTGACCTCTTAACATCCACTTTGTAATCTGTTGAATGAAATAACTTGAAAATCTATTTTTTAAACTTGTAACATTAGAAACATTAACATAGTGACTTAACATTTTAACATACTTTTTACTAACAATGCAAGGCAAGTATTTTGTGAGGCGAATCATTCATAAACAGTACTTCCATTAATTATGACTGAATTAAACAACCAATTGTTATGTATTTTGGAATGCTTTTAAAAAATGTTGGCATCTTTAATTTGTATCCTTCAAAGTTATAGTACTTCATAGTAGACAATGTTTTTAGTAAAAATACGTCCATCTTCTAATAAATCACCTTGACTTTCATTGTTTTCAATGTAAACTTTAATAGCCTGTGGATTTTTGCACCGTGACAACGCAACGTACAATTGACCATGTGCAAAAAACTGGTTCTTCCAAGAAAATACCCACAGATTTGAAAGTTTGACCTTGTGATTTATTAATGGTCATGGCAAATGCCATAATAATGGGAAATTGTCTTCTTTGAAGTATAAAAGGGAGACTACTTTCACTTGGTGCTAAATCTATTCTTGGTATGAAAACTCTCTCTCCTTTATGGGTCCCAGTTAAAATTTCAGCATCTATAAAATGGTCCTTTAATTGTAGAACAATTAATCTTGTGCCATTGCATAGGCCTTTTTTGGGGTTCATATTTCGCAGTAACATGATAATTGCACCTTTCTTTAGCTGCAAAATATGTGGTGGCATTCCAGAAGGAGTTAAAGAGTTTATGAATTCAGTCGAAAAGTTAGCCTGACTTTCATAGTCATCAGCAAGTACAGAATCAGCACTGTGATAATTTCTTTGTGGTGCATTAATTTTTTTTAAGATTTCATTATTGAGGATTAATGCATCTTTATTTTTACACGTCAGTATGACTTGGTTGGCAAGCTCGGAATATTCTTCGTTATTTATGCTCCCTTCAAATATAGCCGATATAATATCTTGTTGACAAATCATATGGGGTGGGATCTCTACAGTGTCGTCAGGTAAATGTAGTATTTTTTCTGTTCTGCCTTCTCCAATTTTAATAAGCCAATCATTGAAATCACTTTGGCCTTCTGATCTCATATTTTGTTGCAGTTGAAGATGGGTAAAATGTTTCCATACTGTACTTGATATTTTATACATGTTTCGATAATGTCAGTTCGATTTCCATGTACAACGACAGGTAATGTTTGTCTAAAATCGCCACCCAACAACATTACCTTTCCACCAAATGGAAAAATATTCTCCATGACTTCACGAAGCAAACGGTCAATACATTGGAGGGCATAGCATGACATCATTGTGGCCTCATCTATTATAATTAATTTACATTTCTTCAATTTCTTTGCTTGTAAGGATGTCATGCGAATATCTGACACAGAATTTTCTAAAATAGGCACTGGCAGTTTTAATCCACTATGAACAGTTCTTTCACCTTCTAATAAAAGTGCAGCAATTCCAGTAGTGGCAAACGCCATTGCTATTTTTCCTTGTGCTCGTACTGAACTCATTAATAAATTGTACAAATATGTTTTTCCTGATCCGCCAGGTCCATCAAGATAGAAATAACGCTCTGTCACCATGTCATCATCTATAGCATTTTTAATGGCATGAAATGCTTGCAATTGTAGTGTATTTAAAGTTGCAAGTCTTTCTTCTGTTCTTTCTGCTTGTAGTTGAATGTCATAGTCTTCAAAGTTAATGTCATCTATAAGACCTGGATCAGGCAAATTAAAACTTGCACAACTTAATCCATGAGTTAAAAAGACTTCTTGGATTTCCATTAACGCTTTTAAGTGTGCAATGGGTTCATTGTATCGTCGCATAAAGTCTTCAGCCATATTACTTTTAAAAGTCTCCCACAAAGCTAATGCATTTGGAGCATTTGAGAAGATACAAATAAAAGCAAATTGTTCTCTCATCTGTCGTGGCATTTGACATTGTGCTGCTTCTTCTAAACATCTTTCCCACTCTGTATCATCAGCGAGTAAGTTTCTATGTCTTGCAGCTAAATGGAAGGATTCATATACAATGTCATTAACAGTTCTTAAGTGTTCAAAACTTTGTGCTCCAGGAACATTTAAAAGTAATATCCGTAAGCAAAAACGTTCAACATCTCTTGGACTGACTGTGTAAATTCTTGGAATAATTTTATTGCCTCTGGTTTTTCTTGGTCTCCATAATCCATTCACAAAAACATAGTGATATGGAATTTCAATATATAAGTATTGTGTTGCTTCAGCATCAGTGGAATTTAATGCAAACCATGCAGTTAGTGTAGTGTGACGATCTTCACTTTGGGCCAATGCATTCATTTCATTTCCAGCATGGAAATAGACTAAATGTCGTTGTGGCAAATGTACTGCTAACCTATATACTGCATGTGATCTATCATGCATTTCAAATTTTAAAAGCCGCCACATAGCTTCTGGCGCACTGACATAGCGAGCATCTACATGAGATGCAAGTTCATCATGTACTAACTCACTACTTTAAGGGTTGTCTGCACTTTTGACGACTACAGTAGCTGCATCGTAACCTTTGTAAATATATTTGTAGACATATTTAATGGATTTGATGGAAGTGCAGGCTTCTACGTTGATGTGGGCGTTGTACTTCATGAGTAAATGTGGATTGTAGGGTACAACATATCTATTGTCCACTTTTTTTCCACGAATAATGGCACTATCTCCTTCTCTTCTTTTATAAAGTGGATATCCATCACAATTGGCATAGGTTTTGTCTCTATAATCTTTTGGAAATTCTTTGGAACATTTATTATTTTCCATACATGGTGATTGTGGATTAAGGTCACCACAGGGTCCATGAATCATGCGATGAGTAACAATCTCATATAGTCTACCATATAGTTCTGGATCTGGTAGTTCAGCAACAATGACTGCATCCACTTTGTCTGAAGTATCTAATTTATCTTTTTCTTGAAGTATTATTAGAAGATGTGCATGTGGAAGGCCTCTTTTTTGAAATTCAATGGTATATACATAAGCAAGACATTTGCCAAATAACTGATTTATAGTGAAGTCACGTATTAATTCATTTAATTTAATCTTAAAAACTCTGGCTACTAAATCTGGTCGATCAGAAGCACTTTGTCCAAGAAGTAGATTTCTGGCCATTGTGGATTACATGTAAATGTCACAAATAAATCGGGTTTGCCAAATTTAGTGACAATAGCCATAGCATCATTGTATCTTTCTCTCATATTCCGAGGAGATCCTTGAAAGGAAGATGGTAAAATGATGGCTTTGCCAGCTGTCATGTCTCTGCTTGTAGCCACGTCAGCAACATAGTCCATTAATCCAGAATATTGTTCTACACGGAGTTTATCTTGTTGATATTTGATAAAGTTTAAATTATTTGCCTCAACTTGCAAATATGAATCAATAATCCATTGTTGTGTTAGTTTCCCACCACATAAAATTGGATTAAATACATTGCGAATGGCAATTTGAGCTACTTTAAATTCAAGCATAGAAACATTATTTCGGATTCTGGCTTTAGCATTTGGGTAACTGGGAAGAGTTAATTTTGGTTGCCAACCTGCTTCTCCGTGTGGGAAAAAGATGGGATATGTCATTGGATCTAAATTTGGACTTAAGATACTCATATTAATAAACGGTTGGTCCTCATTTCTAGGATATATTCGAATGTCTCTTTGAAATGGTGGTTCTCCTTCATCATTCTGAAACACCATTGCAACCTCATTTGATGTTGGCAAGTTATAACGACGTTTATCAGTATGTCTGTCTCTTTTAAGCACCATATTAACCTTCGGCATTGGTAATTGATGTGTTTGTGCATGAAGTAGTTGTTCATTTTCTAATTCTGCCAATTTTTTATAAGCTTTACTGTAGGGATTGTTGTCCATAATGTTATTTAGCTCTATGAAAACACTGGGTAAGCATTTTTTATTTTCTTCCATCTGCATACGTTGGTCAACAGCTTCCATTGTATCTAGGACATATAGTTGAGCGAATTTTCTTTTATTTCCTTCCTCTGGATGTAAATGGGAAGTGCGATGATAAATTTGTCCTTGGACTTTAAAACAGTAAGGACCATGTCCTGGTACATTAGCAGCTAATGTTGCCCCCGTGGATGCAAAGGATATGGCACTATTGTAGGATCTTATGTTTGTCTTAAAATGTTTGTAGTTTGGAAAAGTAGGTTCAGTCATAATATTTTGTAAATAAATTGGAAATTCTTTCCTTTCTGGAAGTTTGAACTTGCCTTTTTGACAACAACTAATAAATTGTCCATCTCTGGGTCTCTCCTGTTTAAAATAATAAGCCTCACAAAACTGACATTGAGTAGTCATGTCCCCACAACTATGAACCTCTACTGCTAAAAGACTTGAGTAGAGGACAATTTGCAAAGCATATAGGATTTTGACTTTCATATTCATCAGGTGAAATGTCATATAATGTTTCAACAACAGGTTCTAAATGTTTTGTTTTTTTCGTTGCTTTTCTTGGTATATGTTGTATTGTTTGAGGTAAAATGTCATGTAATGTTTCATGAAACGGTTCTTAATGCTTTGTTTTCTTTGTTGCTTTTTTTGGTATCTCTTGTATTTTTTCTGGTAAAATGTCATCTGATGTTTGAGCAACAGGTTCTAAATGCTTTATTTTCTTTGTTGCTTTTTTTGACATATCTTTAATTTCTGCAAGTGACAGTCTTTTGCTTGCAATTCTTTTGCGTTCTTTTTCTCGTCGAATTTCCTTCTTCTCCGGTGTCTGCTGGCTGTCTGCTCTCTGTCGTCGTTCTCTAGCTTGGCGTCTTTTCTTTTCTTGTTTACTCTCGTTATCAGCCATGTTAATCTGTAAAAATAAAATAATGTACCATTAGTTTATTTTGAGATGTTAAGTTGTTTTTCATGACAAATAGTTATCAATACTTAATCAATTTCAATGCGGTCAATTGAATAAAAGTCTAAATAAGGCCATCAGATAATTATTTAAAGAAGTTTTTATTTATTAAACATGTATCCAAAAGCAAGTGTTTCAGTAACTAAAAAGGTATTTTCAAAAAGATGTTATGTCCTTATTTACAGCACTATTCAATTTGTCAAATGGCAATTAAATTAGGGTTTAGGACTGGAATGTTACAATGACAAATTGTATAGATTCTGTGTTTTTAGACTTTTTTGGACTATGCCAATTTATTTTTTAAGTTTACATTGAAGTTTGTATTTACTGTTAAAGATTATTGGCCCTAAAAGACAAATAAGAGATAGATGATAGATATTACTTTTTATTTATACTGTACCTTGGTTGAAGTTTGATTTCAAGCAAAATTCTTTGTTGGTCCTGTGTTGAAAGCCTTCGTCCGATGGTCTGGTCCTGTGTTGAAAGTCCTCGTCCGATGGTGTAGTCCTCTGTTGAAAGTCCTCGTCCTCTGGTGTGGTCCTCAGTTCCAACTCCTGTTCCGATCTTCTTGACGCAGTATCTGTTATAAAATAAAAATGAAAATGTTATGTTATTTGAATGTCTTTGTATTAATGAAAAAATGCCATTATTTCTGTGTTTTTCTACAATCCTTTTTGGTGCGCCGCAAGTTTGGTATGCTTCTGTAGGCTTTTTTCTAAGGCTTATAGGTGGTTAAACATTAAAGAAGAATATTAATTAATTTTTCTATTTTTTTACTTGTTATACTGTACCTTGGTTGAAGTTTGATTTGAAGCAGAATCTTTGTTGGTCCTGTGTTGAAAGCCTTCGCCTGATGGTCTGGTCCTGTGTTGAAAGTCCTCGTCCAATCGTCTGGTCCTCTGTTGAAAGTCCTCGTCCGATGGTGTAGTCCTCTGTTGAAAGTCCTCGTCCGATGGTGTAGTCCTCTGTTGAAAGTCCTCGTCCAATGGTCTGGTCCTCTGTTGAAAGTCCTCGTCCGCTGGTCTGGTCCTCAGTTGAAACTCCTGGTCCGATGTTCTTGACGCAGTATCTGTTATAAAATAAAAATGAAAATGTAATTTTATTTGAATGTATTTGTATGAACTAAAAAATGACATTATTTCTGTGTTTTTCTACAATCCCGTTTGGTGCCCACCACTTTTGGTATGCTTATTTAGGCCTTTTTGTAAGGCTTATAGATTGTTAAACATAAAATAAGAATCTAAATGTAGTTTGCTATGTGTTTTTGTGAGTTTTCATACAATCCTGTTTTGTGCGCACCAATGTTGGTATGCTTATTTAGGCTTCTTTCTAAGGCTTATAGGTTGTTAAAAATAAAATTAAGAATATAAATGTAGTTTGCTATGTGTTTGAGTGAGTTTTCGTACAATCCTATTTGGTGGCCACCACTGTTGGTATGCTTATTTATGCTTCTTTCTAAGGCTTATAGGTTGTTAAACATAAAATAAGAATCTAAATGTAGTTTGCTATGTGTTTGTGTGAGTTTTCATACAATCCTGATTGGTGCGCACCACTGTTGGTATGCTTATTTAGGCTTCTTTCTAAGGCTTATAGGTTGTTAAACATAAAATTAAGAATATAAATGTAGTTTGCTATGTGTTTGTGTGAGTTTTCGTACAATCCTATTTGGTGGCCACCACTGTTGGTATGCTTATTTATGCTTCTTTCTAAGGCTTATAGGTTGTTAAACATAAAATAAGAATCTAAATGTAGTTTGCTATGTGTTTGTGTGAGTTTTCATACAATCCTGTTTGGTGCGCACCAATGTTGGTATGCTTATTTAGGCTTCTTTCTAAGGCTTATAGGTTGTTAAACATTAAATAAGAATTTAAATGTAGTTTGCTATGTGTTTGTGTGAGTTTTCGTACAATCCTGTTTGATGGGCACCACTTTTGTTATACTTATGTAGTGTTTTTTGTAATGGTTATAGGTTGTTAAACAAAAAGAATATGAATTTTGTTTGCTATGTGTTTGTTACAATCCTGTTTAGGCTTCTTTCTAAGGCTTATAGGTTGTTAAACATTAAATAAGAATCTAAATGTAGTTTGCTATGTGTTTGTGTGAGTTTTCATACAATCCTGTTTGGTGCGCACCACTGTTGGTATGCTTATTAATGTTGTTTTGTAATGCTAATAGGTTGTTAAACATAAAATAAGAATCTAAATGTAGTTTGCTATGTGTTTGTGTGAGTTTTCATACAATCCTGTTTGGTGCACACCAATGTTGGTATGCTTATTTAGGCTTCTTTCTAAGGCTTATAGGTTGTTAAACATTAAATAAGAATTTAAATGTAGTTTGCTATGTGTTTGTGTGAGTTTTCGTACAATCCTGTTTGATGAGCACCACTTTTGTTATACTTATGTAGTGTTTTTTGTAATGGTTATAGGTTGTTAAACAAAAAGAATATGAATTTTGTTTGCTATGTGTTTGTTACAATCCTGTTTTGTGTGTACCAGTTTGTGTGTACCATATGTTGCATACTTTGGCCCTCATTCAATTGCAGTTTGGCCCATTCTATAGGGTTATAAATGTACTTATTTCGAGCCCTATAGAATTGTCCAAAATATCAATTGAATGAGGGCCTTTGGTTGCTGGATTTGTTATATTGTGAGGGCCTCATTGAATTTGGTTTTTCGCAATGGAATTTGGCTCAATATGAGCACAGAGCATCTTTTTTTACAGAAGTTTTTAACTAAAAACTTCTGTTCAAAAATATGCTCTGTGCTTATATAGAGCCCTATTGAAATGGGCAAATCACATTTGAATGAGGCCCTCGGCCATTAAACAAATTTAGGTCCTGAATCAATTGCGTTTTGACCAATTGAATAGGGCTCTATATAAGCACATAAAATATTTTTTGACAGAAGTTTTGAGTTAGTGAAGACCTTGATTTAGTATCGAAGTTCAGTAACTAAAAATGTCTGTCTAAAAAATCTGTTATGTGCTTATATAGAGCCCTATTCAATTGGCCAGCTCACAATTGAATAAGGCTCATGGTTCGGTTCTTTTTTATACTGAATACTTTACCTTGATTGAAGTGTGGAATGACAGAGGGTCCCCTCACGCCAATCTTAATCCGCCGGTCTTCTTGTAGTGTCTGTTTGAAAAATAAAGTGAAATAGTGAATTATAGAATTTTTTATTTGTATTTAACAAAGCATGGCCTTTTCAGCATTTAAAGTATTTTTGTATCTTACCTCTTCTTCTTTGTTGGTGTTCTTTAAAAGGGATTGTGCTTCACAATGCACGGTGCAAATTGTTGAGAGACGCTGTTGATGCAGAGTCTGTTTGAATATTAAAAAAAGTAGAAAGATTTAGCTTTAGGTGATCTATTGAATTGCAGTAAATTAATTTCATTGAAATATACTTCTGTAATTATTTTCAATTAACATTTTTTTTTTGGTGGGGGCTACACACATATGTCACATACATGAAGCACATTTCCATAGTTGAAAGTAATTTTTTTGTGTGCGTGTGACATATCACTATACATGAATCATATTTTAATTGTTAAATTAACCTTATTTTTATTTTTGGCCAACATACATAAATGTGTGTGTGACATGTGACTATAGATGATACACATATATGTGCGTGTCACATATCAGTATACATGACTCATATTTTAATAGTCCCAACTTATTTTTTTCTAATGTAATTTAAATGTAGTTGTTTAATTAGTTTGTTTTAAGATAATTTTGTTGCAGGGGCAATACACATAAATGTGCGTGTCACATGTCAGTATACATTATACACATAAATGTGCGTGTCACATGTCAGTATACATTATACACATAAATGTGCGTGTCACTTGTCAGTATACATTATACGCATATATGTGCGTGTCACATGTCAGTATACATAAACCTCTTTTTCTTATTTAATTTTTTTTTTTGATGTCCTGTCTTGATAATAAAATGTAATATATTATAGCTTACCTCTCAGTTGTAATTTGCACAATGTAAAGTAGTAAATTAGGAAAGAATTATCTTCTCAAGTTTTAGCAGCAGTTATGTCTGAAGTCACTCTGTTCATCACCTGAGGAGAAATGTATTTTTCTCTGTCAAATAGGCAGTATTTATAAAGTTGTAGAACATTCTGGAAAGTTAGACAGTTAGAACGCAATACGCATGCGCTATTTGCGTTCCAGCTTACAATTTGCGTTCCATCCGCCATTTTGTGCGTAGTAGTGGTTAAAATGGTGTTTAATATGAGTCTGATCCGTTCCGCATATTATGTGTTTCATTATTGCGAGTAAGTGTAGTGTAGTTACGTCTGGAGCCTCGTTTTCGTTTTGTTCGGCGGCCATTTTTTCTCTCGCTTAGCCGATTTTCGGCCGTTTAAACTCTTTGTTTTGGACTTAAAAGGACGTGTAAATGAACTTTTGGAGGTGCCGGATGCCCCCCCGTGCTGTAAGTGAGCTTTTTATGTTTTTGTTGTGTTTATTTCTTGTGTTTGTGATGTTTTGATGCGCGGCGGTTGGAATGGGTCTTTCGCGGCCGTATTTTTTTCCGATGCGGCCGTATTTTTTTGCGATGTTGCCGTATTTTTTTGCGATATACGCAGTTAGCTTTTACGTGTACGACGCAGTGTATTTGTTTCTAAGTCGTGCGTATGTGTGTTAAGAGCGTGTGAAGGGCCTTTTTTACTGTTTTTTTGTTAAGTCTTGCGTCTGTGTGTCTGGGTGTAAGCGGGTGTGAGGCGACTTTGAGTTTTTTTTTGTTATGAAGTTGTGTGTGTGTGTATGTGTGTGTTAACACAGCCGATGTTGGGATGCTCCCACCACCGCAAATGCGGACCCTCGCTTCGCGAGGATCCGCATTTGCGGGGACGTTGTTGGGTTTTTGTTGGCTGGGCGGTTGGGTTTATTCTGTTAAAAAGTCGTGTGTGTGTATGTGTGTGTTACACAGCCGACGTTGAGCCTCGCGAGGGACGCAGTTCTTGCGGGCTCGCTAACAACTATATATGTGATTCCTTACCCACTCGTATAATGTATATATAGTTTATAATATAAACGTATTGATAATAATTATCTCCCTTGGGTGATCTGCTAATAAGTTACAATATAATTTGCAAATAGTTGTGATATATCTTTGATATTGCACAGGATTAAATAATTAGGTGATAGAGAAAGATATAGGGATAACAGTATATTTGGTTTTTGCTTTTGGTTTTTTGTTTGTGTTTTAGCATTAAAAAAAATATTTATGTACAGTATCTTACATGATGTTTTTTTATACCTTCAAGGACCTGGAGTCGCAATCATATATGATTGGATGAAAATCTCTCCAATAAGCAACACAGACTCGCTGGATAGCCCTATAAAAATACACCTCCTCCCCAATTGTGTTAGGCTCTGGTAGAAGCCCATGGCGAAACGCATGCGTCGGCTAAGTTGCCCTTGATGCCCTGGAAGTGATGTCATCGTGTCAACCCGGAAGTACTGCATAAAGGAATTGGATCTGCACTGTGTATGCAGGAGAGGCATGGTGCATACCGGAGGAGTGACTTCACTAGAGTGAAGATGGATTGGACTCACTTAATGTTTTGACATCCCTCAGTATCACATATATAGTTGTGAGCATGCGAAGCGAGGCACGCAGTTCCCCGCAAATGCGGGTCCTCGCGAAGCGAGGGGCCGCATTTGCGGTGGTGGAGCATCCCCACGTCCCCGCAAATGCGGATATTCGCGAAGCGAGGGTCCGCTTTTGCGGAGGTGGAGGCTCAACGCCGGCTGTGTTAACACAAACACACCACACACACGACTTTTTAACAAAAAAAACCCCAACCTCCCAGCCAAAAAAAAACCAACGTAACGTCCCCGCAAATGCGGATCCTCGAGAAGCGAGGGTCCGCATTTGCGGAGGTGGAGGCTCCAATGTCGGCTGTGTTAACACACACACGACTTTTAAACAAAAACAATCTCAAAGGCGCCTCACACCGGTTACACACACACACACCGGACGAGGGCCTCAGTTGCTGGCAGCAACTGAGGCCTTCGCTTCCGCAAATGCGGGTCCTCTTGAAGCGAGGGTCCTCGCAAAGCACTTAGGGAATGAGGCAACCTTAACGTAACAGACACCGACACGCACTAAGAATCCCACTATAACGGCCGACCCGTGCGCCACTACAAACAGTAAAAACACACCAAATACCCACAAAAACGACATAAAAAGCTTACCCATAGCAAGGGAGGGCACCCAGGACCTCTGAAAGTGAAGTTACACCTCCATTTAAGTCCAAATTCCCGAGTTCAAACACACGAAAATCCCCTAAGCGAGAGAAAAAATGGCAGCCGAAAAAAACGAAAACGAGGCTCACCTCGGAAACCTGCATTAACCTCAGAACCAACCTTAACGTAACAAACACCCACACGCATGACAAATGGCGGAATTGCACGCACCTAAAAACAGTCAAAACACACCAAATACTCACAAAAACAACATAAAAAGCTTACCCATAGCAAGGGGGGAGGGCACCCAGGATCTCTGAAAGTGAAGTTACACCTCCATTTAAGTACAAATTCACGAGTTCACACACACCAAAATCCCCTAAGCGAGAGAAAAAATGGCCACCGAAAAAATTAAAACGAGGCTCAAAGACCCAGGACCACTCAGCCACCTACAACTTACCCAAGCAGGGATCCGAGGTAAGCTTGGAAACCCGAATTAACCGCAGGGGATCCGAGATAAGCTCCGAGCCCTGCATTAACCCCACATTAACCATCGCAGTGGGGGTCCCGATTCCACGCGATCGGGGACCCCCGCTGCAATCAAAATTCAAAATCCCCACGTTACAGGTCCTTAAAGGACCGTAAAGGTCCTTAAAGGACCCGTTGTAAAAGAAAAAAAAAATACACTGTCACCCTGTCAATCATGGGGGTCAATACAAACCCCCATAAAACCCTCATTAACCCTGTCACTCCTGAGGGTCAATACAGACCCCCATAAGCCCTTCATTAACCCTGTCATTTATGGGGGACAATACAGACCCCCATAAGCCTCTATTTAACCCCATCAGTCCCATAAGGGTATATTAACACCATTATGGGCCTGTTACAACAATACATTAACCACATAAGTGCCATGATGGTCCTCAAGGATCATCATGACACTAAGTATTAACACTATACTGCACTAGATCCCCCCAATAAAACATTACAGATCAACTAAACACCCTCTACACTAACCAATTAACATCTACACTACCTACCCCCTATTAACCCCACCACTCTAATTACAGAAAATAAAAAAGCCTAAAGTCACACAAAAAAATCTACATTACATGAAATAAAAAAATAACTCACAAAAAAAATTAACTACATTACACAAAATAAAAAAACCTAAGTCACAAAAAAAGGAACATTACAGAAAAAAAATATTACAACCCCCCCTCACTACAGAAAAAAATAAAAATACACACCTGAAAAGGAAATACATATAATACAAATACATACAATACAAATACATACAATTACAATACAATTACATACAATTACAATACAATACACAACTATCTAATATACATTACACAATCTATCTAAATAAATACCATAATCTAATATACATCCTATCTATATAATAATACATTCCCAATCTATCTAAATAAATACCATAAATAAATACCATAATCTAATATACATCCTATCTATATAATAATACATACCCAATCTATCTAAATAAATACCATAATCTAATATACATCCTATCTATATAATAATACATACCCAATCTACCTAAATAAATACCATAATATAATATACATCCTATCTATATAATAATACATCCCCAATCTATCTAAATAAATAACACAATTTAATATACAATACATCCTATGCTATCTATATAAAATCCCTAGCTAACATACAATAAATGCTATCTATATATTAACTAATCTAAATCTAAGCTAAAATAAAAAAATTAAGACCACTTACTTTTGCAGATTTCCATTGCGATCAGCCACCTACGAAGAAAAAATTACAAAAAATTAGTGCAACACGTTTACACTAATAAAATAAACATTATAGACATTCTATACATTCCAGACATTCTATACATTCTATACATTCTATATATTCTAAATATTCTACCCACCTTTCCGCCATGTCCCGTCCGGCATTCTTTTAATCCTTCTCTGGCACGGCACCTGTTAAAAAAAACACAACATTAATACACATACATCAAAATAAAATAAACATAATCTACATTATACTTACCTACCCGCGATGTCTCCGGCCTCCTCCGGATCCTCTTCTGTCATGCCCTGTAAAAAAAAAAAAAAAAAATACATCCGCACTCCCGGACATCCCCGACGCTAATGAGGCTCCAGGAGAATTTTCCGGAAGAAAATAAGCAATGGTGCCTTCTGATTGGTTGAAAACGCTGTCTATCAAATTCACCCAATCAGGAGGCGCCAATGTGTCAGTCAATCAGAAAGGGATACACCCTAAAATCCCACTCTGATTGGATAAAGCACCTATCAATCTTTATTTAAACCAATCACAAGGAGCAGATGCCTTCAGCCAATCACAATGGAATACACCCCCACAGGGTGATTGGTTGGAGCCTCTGCGCATTCTGATTGGTTGCACTGACAATAGCCAATCACAATGGAATACACCCTCACGTACTGATTGGTGAAGGATTTGCGCATTCTCATTGGCTACTGTTAAAATCAATCAATATTACAGCCAATGGGAAGGCGCAGATGTCTTCACCAATCAGTACGTGGTGGTATATTCCATTGTGATTGGCTGATGGCAATAAAGCCTTAGGATTGGTTCAAATAAAGATTGAAAGGTGTGTTATCCAATCAGCGTTGTATTTTGGGGTGTATACTTTTTTCATTGGTTCACAAATGGGGTCTTCTCATTGGCTGAATTTGATAGACAGCCTTTTCAGCCAATCAGAAGCCGCCATTGCCAATTTTACTCGGGAACACTCCATAGGAAGGTCATTAGCGTCGGAGACATCCGCCAGGGCGGATGTGTGTCGTTTTTATTTTTTTATTTTTTAAAGGCGCGGATGCTTCCGTAGAAGACGAGGAGGCCGGAGACATCGCGGAAAGGTAAGTATAATGTAGATTGTGTTTATTTTACTTTGCTTTATGTTTACTAATGTAATGTATTTTTTTGACAGGAGTAAAGATGGTCGACGGAATATGGCGGGCGGAACATGGAGGACGTGACATGCTGGAACGGGACATGCTGGAAAGGTGAGTATAATATTTACAATATTTAGAATATTTAGAATGTTTACAATGTTTACAATGTTTACAATGTTTAGGTATTTCATGTAAATGTGTTGTATTAATTTTTGGAATCTTTTTTACTGTAGGTTGCTGATCTGAAGAAACATCTCAAAGGTAAGTGGCCTTAATTATTTTATTGTAGCTTACAATTAGGGTAGCTATATATATATATATAGATAGCATGTATTGTATATTACATAGATAGGGGGATGTATTATTAGATAGTATTGTATATTACATAGTGGGATGTATATTACATTATATCGTGGCATGTATATTACATAGGGTTGTATTGTAGTTTATTTAATTGTATTGTATTTTATTTTATTTGTGTTGTATTTTAGTTTATTTAATTGTGTTGTATTTTAGTTTATTTAATTATGTTGTATTGTATTATATATATGTATTAGATGTATTTCTTTTTCAGGTGTGTAATTTTTTTTTAAATTTGTACTGACGGAAGGTTGTAATGTATTTTTTTAGTTTCTGTAATGTTACTTTTTTTATTTTTGGTCACTTAGGTTTCTTTTTTTGGTGATTTTAGTTTTTATTATTTTATGTCATGTAGATTTCTGCTTTTTGAGGAATTTAGTTACTTGAGGCACACAGTACACTCACATTGTGTGACAAACAGCATTTCAACACTTTCTTTTATTGACCGTCATTTTTTAGAAACGGTTCCTGAAATGTCAAATACGGATATTAATAATTAAACAACTTTCCAAACATACACATCTCATTTCCGTCATTTTTTGACGGGCAAGTCGCTAGTGATATATATAAAGCTAAGTAATCAGACTGATCTTTAATGAATACTTTGGATTAACATTATATACATTATATCTAGTGGATATTGATATTGTCTAATATACTAGCTATTTAAATAATTGTACAATATATATTTGTGTTTGGTATAACAAGTGGTATACACATCCCATGGGAATTAATATTACATAGTATAGTATAGGGGGACAAGTGATAATCCCCATTCTGATACATCCTAACAGGGTTTTCTTTTCTTTTTATAGTGGGGTGAGTTTTTTAGAAGGGTTAGATTAGTCTTCACCTTTTTGCACAATTAGGGAGTAAGTGGCGGGCTCCTCCTATGCTACTCTTATCAGGTTGTATGTAGGTATATTATATTGCACTCAGGCATTTTATTTCGTAAGTGGTTTGGAGATTACCACCAGCAATACTTTGCACATAGACTTTATACATTGATCTAATTTATATGTGAGGGTGTTTTGGCTACAAGGGCAACCATTTGTATTTTAATCGTCATTTTTTAATATTGTTTAAATCTTCTAATAAATTCTATATATTTGATTCTACATTATTCTATTGTTTATTTATAATTAATAAGGGTAATGTAATAGGGCATACTGGATTAAATGGGAGACTTTTTTCTCTTTTTTTTGTTTACATTGATATTTTTCTTCCATACCAGGTTCTTAGAGAGACATAATATATTATTTGGTCTAGAAATTATAGGATTGTCAGATGCTCTGTTGTTTCCCAAGGAATGTCAGCATATACATTTTCTTTTTGTATGCAATGACCGCCTCCAGCGCTCATTGCACTGCTCGCCTCGCACAGGACTTAGGCTGCAATGAGTGCTGAAGGAGCTCATTGCACTGCGAGCCTCGAGAAGCGAGGTGAGCAGTTGAAGCACGCAGGATTTAGGCTGCAATGAGAGCCGAAGGAGCTCATTGCAGGGGTGGAGACACGCAGGAAAGTTGGCGCACATCCTAAGACATGCAGGACTTGGCCAAAATTACGGGCTGTATGACTTAGGACCCAAAAGTACGTAGATGGAATATGGGACTCACAAAAATACGACTTTAACGGCCGAACCCCCGACCTGGAAAAACATGCAAAAACACACAAATATGCCTCAAATTTTCTTACACAATCACACACAGCACAGGGGGAGAGCCAAGTTAATTTGATACATATTTTGCCTTTTTTCACAATTGAAAATCGCTGAAGCGAGAAAACAAAATAGCTGCAGAAAAAAACGCAAACACAACGTAAAACGAGACAGAAGGACATAAATACGTTCCCTAAGACTTAACGTAAATCAGTAACACTTAATACAAGGCAGTAACATTGAACTCAAGGCAGTAGGCCCCTAAATTAAACAGGCATATAAAGTACACAGAGGTAGAGGCTTCCAATCACGCTCAGCGCGGGGACCATATCCTCACATTTTGTGGCAAACATTGCTGTCATTTTTGACTGGCAAGTTGCTAGTTACATATATTAGTTAACAAATTAAAGACTGAATTTATTTTTTAATCCTTAGGATCTGAACATGCTAGCCTTTTCAGCTGCATTACACTGAAAACAATACATTCAGAGCCCCAAGGGGTAATTAGCAATTTTTACGAGTATCCAACTCATAAGGAAAATATATCAGTCTCTGCTTTGTGGGTCAAACAGTAATGTTAACATGCAGGTAAATATGTCAATCTTCAATGTATGTTTAATGTAAGAAAATGTAACTTTTTACCTAACATTCAATTAAAAAGTACTTGTTTTTAACTATAAATTAAATTATGCAATATTTGGAGCCCCTCTGTGTTACTTTTAGGTGGAAGTATCCAGGACGTATGTGGTATGGCATTGCTCTTAGACTAGGTAAAATATAGATATTTAGGCTTTATAATCGACTAAGAAAATGTAGCAAATTTTTCTAAGGATCAATATACTATTTTGAAGAGCTACATTTGAAAATATGAAACATGTTTTAGAATGTAAATAATAATAATAATAATAATAATAATATGGCATCTACATTATCTTATATGCAATTATGTTGCTGTGGAATCTACCATTTTGATCTCAGCAGATCAACTTCCTGAGCTGGGAGGAGACTTTGAATACACAGGAAGTTTATATCTGCACAATAGGAACCTGGTATGTGACAGTGGTATCAGCATCACTAAATGAAATGTCATACTTTTATAAGGACACACTCTAGAGAAAGCAACAAATAGGAAGCCGCAAAAGTTTACCCTGCATAAGAGAATAATTGTATATAAAATGTACAAAATGTAAAGTTTGGGTTTTATTTTTGCTATCCAGAAACAGTTAGTCCATTATCAAGTTTTGGTACACAGTGTTACATGAAAATAAACTTCAACTGTCACTATTATAGTTGTCAGTGTTGGGAACGCTTACGAAGTTGGTCACACTTTGCGGCCCATAGGGCCACAACGGCAAGCAGTTGAGGCACGCAGGTCTTAGGCTGCAATGAGCGCCAAAGGTGCTCATTGCACTGCAAGCTTTGCGAAGCAAGGTGAGCAGTTGAGGCTCGCGGGACTTGCCACCCGTACGACTTAGGACCAAAACCGGTACATGCAGTGTACGGGTTGCAAAAATCCAACTTCATCGCCCAAATCACGGAACTGAAAAAAACAAAAAAACACGACAAATATGCCTCAAATGTACTTACACATTCACACAAAGCACAGTGGGAGAGCCAGGAAGCCTGCGAGTGAGGTTGCAAGTTAATTTGAGGCATATTTTTTTGTGTTCTTTCACCAGCGAAAATCTAAACGAGAAATAAAATGGCTGCCGAAAAAACGCAACACAACAAAAATGAGGCCGAAAGACGGAATTCTAGACGGAAGGACGCAAAACTAACATCCAATGACTTAAAAAAGTGCTATGAGGGCCCATAACCTTTTTTGGAAAACAACTTTGCTAGATTTAAAATTTTACTCCCGTCATTTTTGACTGGCAATTTTCTAGTATAGAATAATGGTTGTTTCTTACCCAGAGTTGGGAACATATAGGTTGAGTAACTTTCAGATTAGACAAGTTCCATAAGAGTGATCTTTAATATAAAAGAATGTTAAGTTTAGGTGGAACTTGCCCTTTTATTTGAGTCAGTGAAATCAACCACCATATGAAGTTTGGCTCTTCCACAAAGATTTTATACCTGGAGGAAATATCCCAAGAAACCAGTCACATGGTAAATGGATTAACTTTTTAATTAACCGTTTTACAATCCAGATACAGAGAGGAATACAAAGCAAAACGCAGGATACATCAATTAATCTTAAAGCATTTTGCTCATATTAGTTAGATTACAGTATACTGAAAGTTATAATGTTGTCTCTAAAGACTAAATGTTGGGATTACATCTCTGTATGAGGTTTTTATGAACCAGTTGTGAAAGAAAGAAGTTCAAATGGGGAATAGATTTAATTCTCCTCTGTAGAATAGAAAATCTTAAACTGTGTTTACAATAATCTAGTTTTGATTTACTATTTATAGTATGAATAATGTGACTTAATAAAGTGGAAAATGGTTTTACAAAGGTTAATATGAACAAATACAGACTTTACTTTTTGGTAATTATATTCAAATTTGCTTTAATGGGCTCCTAACAAGATTTGAAACTTATGAAGAAGGGGCAACCTTGGATTCAGATAGCATCTATTCTGTTATACTGTCAGCCCTATTAAATTCCCTTAACGTGTAAAACCGTAGCCCGTAACGGAGCCCACAAGACTTACAGCTATTAAATTGGCCTCCCAAAACTACCCCCAAACGACTTGCGGGTTAAAGGCGAAAAAAAACCTATGAGATGTCGTAATTTGAACTCCGCAGCCACAAATCCTTTGTTCTGTCAAGCTGAGTAACTGCTACGTTCCAATCACGCTATTAAATTGCAAAGATTATCCAAAGACGCCCTGGCGTTCAAGCCCGTATCCTGCAAATGGAGGCAAAAACATTACAGCCTCCAAATAGGATCTGCAAAGGGTTTACAGACAATTTCTCAACACTATAAAATACAATATAAAAACACCAGTGGACTTTACAATATGGGGAAAGCATGGAAAGGCATTACAATTACTTGCACAATAATCACCAAATAAAAAATAGGCATTTAAAAAAATATTTTATTTTCTCATATGTTGGAATGATCATGCATATTCCAATATGAAAAGCCATGCTGCAACATGCAGAATGCAATTAAAGACACACTACCTGATTAAATTGCAACACAAAAACATGAAACTGATGTCATATTAACCCTTTCTCACTCACAGAGACTCTACTGTGTACCTTGGAATAAATATATGATTGCATATACTTCTCACTCATCACATTTACATTGGGAAAATAAATAGTGGCCAAATTACACCGCCACATCACATGGATCAAGTACCAGGGGAACATTTTATTATTTGTTGTTCGGTCCTTAAGTCGTATCCGACTCTCTGTGACCCTATAGAGTGCAGCACATTTAGCTAGGTCACTGCCTGTGCTGTTCCACAAGGTTTGCATGCCAAAGATACTGGGGTGGGTTGCCAGTTCCTTCTCACCTGCCCACCTACAGTGGCCCTACAGGGTATAGCTCACAGTTTCATTTAGATACACAAGCCCCTTCACCGCTTCCACTTAGCAATCCACTAGGGGACCAGGGGAACATAAACCACCCTAATCTACTCTAACCCATCAGGAAGGGCTGCAAAAAACACATGGAGGCTGTGCAGAGGCACTTGGAGCCAACTCACCTCCATCAGGGGTTATCTCCGCTACGCCCATCCTGGAAAGTCGCACTTCACTGCTGGTGGCCCTGTGCCAAGATGTATACCCATTTCCATTGGTGACCTCCCATTATGTTTAGCTATTCATCAATTTACATTAGTGTGGTGTATGTTCCCCAGGTCCCCTTGTGGATTGCTAAGTGTTGGTGGTGAAGGGGCTTGTGTACCTGAATGAAAGTCTGAGCTATACCATGTTGGACCACTGTAGGTGGGCAGGTCATAGCAGAGAGGTCAGACAAATCACAGTCCACTAGAGAAGGAACTGGCAACCCACTCCAGTATCACCTGTCATATTCCTATGAGGCCTCAGGGGAATGTTGATACACCACAATATCACTAACTGGACATATGCGTGTGTATTAATATTAACCCTTTATGTTGATTATATATGATATATATATATATTATTATATGGTATCTAATGCTTTTATGACTATTATTATTGTTATATGTATTGATCTATTGCTTAGTAACTAGGGATCATTAGTTTGCATATATAGGAATGTGCCACATATGTGATGTATGTGGATGTCGCATAACCCCAACCATTGAAAAAACACTGACACAGTTAGAACGGTATAACAAAGCTTTATTTCATACATAGAGCACAATCAGAAATGGTCAAGGCTGTGCATTAATATCATGGGTGTGGTGTGGGTGGGTTCCGGGAGAGCAGAAAGCTTGTGGGAAAAGGGGATACCTAAAGGGGGTAATGTCACAGTCTAGAATAAGCATGATGCATAGCACCCACCAGGGTCACATGTGGTCACTACACCACTGCAACCGGAATCTGATGAAAAAAGGATCATCACAAATTACTCCATTTAACTTAAGAAACCATTAGTGTGCATAGCACTTACAACTAGTCTAGATCCGCTCAATGAAACAGATGATTCAACCTCTGGACTGTGTAATCCAATCCAGTTTTACACATACACAGTGTGAAAAAAAACTAAAATCTGAAAAAAAGTGGTCAACTAAAAAAAAAAAAAAAAAGGAGGATAAAATAAAAACTAATCAACATGCATGTACAGTACAGTGCTAAATACTGTAACTGTAACAATATACACACATTCCCATCTGCTGGTGGCATCATCATAGCTCCAGTTGGAGGGCCCTGGCAGGATGCTCAGTTTTTGGAGGACGGGGATAGTGGGGTCGAAACCCAGCGGTGCTGCCAGTGGTCCTGCTGGTGACCCCACTAGCAATATGACATCCTCCTCCTCTGAGCCAGGGCCCTCGGGTCCTCTTCTTTCCTCCCCTCCCCCCCTGCGCTGGTTCCTTCAGGGCTCCTCCACTTCCTGCTCCGATGGAGCCGATGACCCTGCCTCTGGCTCAACACTGTACCCAGACCTCCTTGATGCTATAAGATAGAAAAGAGAGGTATATGTTATTGGTATGATAAACAATACACATAATACAGATTAGCTATCATTTGCTAGATGTGATCTATTCTTTGGTTCATGGTTTTGGTTGTTCTTGGCTCCTAACGCTATTTTGATTCGGATGCATTCTGTAACTGTAGTGGGCACACCAATAAATGGACTCTCTATTGCTTGATTACTGTTGTGGTGCCCAGGAATGACAGTGATTTTTCAGCTTAATGGATTTAATGATGCATCCATCTATCCCTTGTTGGTTCCATAGAGCTGAAATGTCAGTGTCTTTGTTGGTCTTCATGTACATGTGTAATTTGTGTGATGCACATGTGGTGGCACGTTGGTGTATGTGATATTCACCCGACATGGAGGCTGGGTCCTGCTGGGCCACCAGGCCTGAAGCTCCAGGTCACAGTCTAGTTCTTGTCCTCTTTGGCCATCATCCTCCTCACCTTAGCCCTGATGTTATCAAACCAGTGCTTGACAGACCTCAATCTCCCGGTGTGAGTAATTGTGCGCCCTGTGCTTGCCCTTAGCCTCTTTCCCTCCCGAATGTGGACCGGGACCCTTGTCTCCCTGACCTGTCCCTGAGGCCTGACCCTTCCCCGAACTACCACACCGCCAGGATCAGGCCCCTTCCCCTCTGTCCCTCTCCTATGTGTGCCACCTCCCACCTCCTCCTCTACACTCCCGTCCTCCTCCGCCTCCTCCACCTCCGCCACCTCCTTTCAACACCAACATGTCAACTCACAGCATGTCTAATTGCCCAGTTAAAGGAACATAGTTCACTACATGGTGAGGCCTGGCTGCAGAATGTGGTGAAATTAGTGACTCAGAAAGATGACCATGTTGGAGAAGGTGTCCAGGGATGACCTGTCAGGCAATCCAAGCCACCGGTCAGATTGAGCCCTACCTTGCCATCCAGACGCAGGAGAGGTAGTCCTAGTCCAGTCAAGAAGAAAGCCAAAAGAAAAGCTGCTGCCCCTGCAAGAAAGGGAAAAAAATAGTGATTCCCTATCCACTGTGGTGCACCAGCATGAGACACCACCCACATCAGCTGCCTCTCATGGGCTGTTTTCCATTGCATCCAATTGTATTGGTGGCCTGGAGGCTGGCAGGGGTTTGGAGCTTGGAGCTCCTGTCGGAATGGAAGCTGGCCTGGTAAAGAAGGTGGGGGCTGAAGTCCGCCAGAGGAAACCCTTTGCAAGTCTTGGAGAAGCTGCTGGGGGAAGTGGAAAAAGGCTTCTACAACAGTTCTCAGAGAGGGCTATGGATTCTGAGGTTCCGTTAGCGGCTGGCAAGACGGAAGGTCCTACTCACTTCCTTTTTCCGAGTTTTCTCGGAATTCAAATTGACTCCTTTAATATGGTTTGTAGGTTGCCAATGGACAAGATCTCAGGTCTGGCGGAATCTATCAGATCCGTTATGGACAGGAGGATGTCACTAAGCTATTCACAGTTCGTCAAGTTTTTAAAGGGTTACGTGGGAGGATGGGTAGCAAGCTAAAAGACAAGAGGAGGCTGGTGTCTTTTGCATTATTGGTTAGCATTGTGGGTTCCTTGCTTTCAGTATGTTCAGTTGAATACACAGAAATTTTATTTAAGGCGGCTTTTGTATTGGCATTTTTTTGGAGCTTTTATGATTTGGGAGCTGGTAGCACATTCAAAATCAGTGGTTGGGGGTTTACTGTTGTCAAAGGTTAAGGTCGGTGATGATTGTATTTCCATTTTTCTTCGGAGATCAAAAACGGATCAATTAGAGAAGGGAAAGTCTGTTATAATGTACCCCATTCTGGATAGCAACTGTTGCCCTCTTTTTTGTGTTTCCCTTTATTTAAGTTGGCGCCCAGCGGAAGAGGGTTCTTTTCTGGTTCATAAGGACGGTTCTAGCCTGTCCAGATTTCAATTTAATGTGGTATTTAATGCATGCTTATTGGCCTTGAGTTAGGACCCGGCCCAGTTTGGGACTCACTCCTTTAGAATTGTGGCCGCCACAGCTTGGTTTTGATAAAGACACGCTTAAGAAGATTGGGAGATGAGAGTCTTATAGATTTTGTTCTTATATCCATCCTCACTTGTTGGTTTAATTTCCCCTCATCATCTGTGGATAATAGGTCATTCATTTATTTATTGTGCAGGGAAAGCTGCTGTGGCGGCCAGAGATATCCAGCTGGGCCTTAATTCCTCAGTAGTAGATGTGAGATGGTTTGGGTCTAGGGGCATGATGTGGCATCAGTTGCTGCATGCCATAGTTGGACATTCCAGGGTTGTGGGGTCTCTTGGTGGATTCCTTATCCATTTAGGAGGAACGATTTGGGTCGGGTGTCTATGAAGCAATTGATCAGAGATATAAAGAAAGTTTTCAGGCGGTTGATTTATTTGTTTCCTTGGCTGGTAGTTATTTGGTCTGGAATTGCTCCTTGAATATCTTGGAGAGCAGCGTTGGACCCTGTTAAGCTTGATAAGGCAAGGGCTTTGTTTAATAAGATTATTTCCTCCTTTGTTAGGCCCTCATTCAATTGCGATTTGGCCAATTGAATAGGGCTCAAAATAAGCACATAGCAAATTTCTTTTACAGAAGTCTTTAGTTAGTGAAGACCTTGCTTTTGGATAGAAGTTCACTAACTAAAAACTTCTTTAAAAAGAATATGCTATGTGCTTATTTAGAGCCCTATTCAATTGGCCAAATCGCAATTGAATGAGGCCCTTTGACATTTGGGCCCTCATTCAAATGCGATTTGGCCAATTGAATAAAGGTCTTAATAAGCACATAACATATTTTTTTAAAAGAAGTTTTTAGTTAGTGAAAACCTTGCTTTTGGATAGATGCTTACTAACTAAAAACTTCTTTTAAGAAAATATGTTATGTGCTTATTTAGAGCCCTATTCAATTGGCAAAATTGCAATTGAATGAGGGCCTTGGAAAGGGTATTGATCAGACATTTGGATTTGGAAATTGAGGATGCTCCTCTGTACTACAGGCACGATAGGGTGCACCTTAATGAGGTAGGCATTAGGGTTTTTAATTTTGCCCTTAAGGAAGGGATACTACAGGCCTTGCCTTTGTTTGATGGCAGGGCTAGCCTTTATCGGCTGGCTGGTGGCAGGGGTGATTGCTCGTGGTAGGTGGAAGCATTATTTCACTGTTGGTATACACCTAGTTTGGTTATGGTCTCCTGGGCACGGGGTGCCTGGAGACTTCATATGTGGGTTCCCTCTGGTGGCCCCAATCATTCACCTCTGATTTGTTATGTTATTTTCTTTGTCACTCAAATAAAGTTGTGGCCTGATTTATCCCATATTGGAGTCTGTCTAATTATTTGGGTTATTGGGCTGGTTTATTGTGAGATTACGTACTATGTCAATTATGCCTAGGTCAAGGATGGTTAGTAACTTGCTGTGCGCGTTCACAAATCTTAATGGGTCTAGGACAGCATAAAATAAATACACTCATTTGTATCATTGTTCACAGATTTGTGCATGAAGTATGCGTATATATAACACTGTGTATGTCTGTGGTGTACAGTTGTGTATAATCTGTATATGTATTCATGTGCTGTGATCTGTGAAAGCATGAGTGTTGTTGGGGTGTACAAAAAAAAAAAATATATATATATATAGATATATATATTAGTGTGTAGTCATGTGTGTAACTGTATATTATTATGTGTATAATGCAGTATATGATTTGGGTGTATTAGTGTGTAATTGTGTATATTATGTGTGTGCGTGTGTATAAAGCATTATGTAAAGTGTATGTGTATTAGTGTGCAGGGATCTGTAAGAATTTGTATCAGGAACAGAATGTAGAAGGAAACAAGAAATGCAGTAGACCAGATCTTTCAGGAGAATGTAGAGGGATTTCAGAACACCAAACCTGGTAGAAGCTCATGGCAACTTTCATGAAGAGTTTCAGGAACCAACTAGTAACTCTATAAAAGAGTTGTACTGGCAGACAGACAATGGACGATTTACATGCAGAATACAACAAGTGTACTTTATTGAGGGAACAATGTGTAACAGCTGAGTCTGATGTTGTGTACTTTCCGCATGTGCGTGAAGGGGTGTCCCAAAGCACAAGTGCTTCAGACCGTTTTCATAAATAGAAGTATCTTTATTGGTAAAATTCCAATACAATTCGGGTAAGTAATCCTTTGAAAAGAACAATAAAACCAAGTAAAAGTGTCAGACGCATTTCGCTGCTTTAATCTGCAGCTTCCTATAACTATATATGACTGTATAGTTTTGTTTTCCATTCGGGACTACTCGAAACCAGAGGGATACCTCAAACCCTTCATCCTCCCACAACCAGGCCCGTCTAAGCCTGAATAGAGAAAGGACATTTTTTGTCACGGAGGAAGCTGCATATTACAGAAGTGAAACGCGTTGACAATTTAATTCCTTTATATAGGCAATTATATGTAATATAGTGTTTCTCTCTAGTTGGGATAGATTTACCAAATAAGGTAATACGGCAATGGGAATAATTTGCTGTTTCAAAAAATAGCCTTTAGGGAAATATAGAAAGTAGTGGATTATTATCTTCTTTACCTCATTAATTTTACAGTTGCTTAACTTACAATAATGTTATCCCTCTCTGGATGCTATTCAAAATCTAAAATGGTCAACCAAGCAACGTCAGATTCTGAGAACTTCCCTTCACAAGCCATATCCTCCCCATCACTTCCCCCGTCCATTACAGAATATTTAAGGTTTTATCATTTTACTAGATATGTTATGTAACCATGTAGGTCCTTGTGGACCCTCAAGCACCAAATAATAACCCATTAACATAGGGGTCGCTATTGGGGGTCTCAATGGCCCTGATGGTACAATAAGCTATAGCCTCATGGACCCCCATGGAATCTAAAGTTAAGCCCAATAGACTATCGTGGTATACTAAGATATAACCATGGGAGGCAGGTGATTAAATAATGTGGGAGTGTGACTGCATGCACAGCCATTATGATACAGCACACTTGTGTGAACATCCGAGATCTCGAGCAATAGGTCACTGACGCATTTTTTGTCAGATGATCTAGTTGCTATGGAATTGATAGGAAGAGCATCTAATGCTTACCATCGCTTCCCAATATGACCATGTTTGAATGACGTTCCACGGTCACATGTTATTGCGCTTGGTGCACTCTGGATCAAGACAGCTGTGGTACATAATGTGCCTGCATCCACAAGCCAGCCACAAGCCCACACAGTGGTGGAGTTAGTGAATGGTGGGCCCTGGTGCAAATTTTGGGCCCTCCTCCATGGATTTCTCTGGTGTCTCCCCCTTCTTCGTCCGGTGCCATATATACATATGTATATATGTACAGGTGTAAACCTGGAGTTGTGGGAGGAGCCTTCTCCCCTACTTAAACCACACTCATTTGGCACTCAGGTGCACCCATGCTGAATCCATTGCCTTGGAGTGTGGTGCACAGCCTGTATGGTCCCTTACTATGGGATTACTTTCTATTTGTTTATTTTTCCTCATGGTTTTTGTCTCTCTACCCTTTTTCATTTTCAACCTTTTTGTATAGCTAAGGATTTGCTATCCTTATTCATCCATATGTCTCTCATTCCCTAGTAAGGATGCGCTATCCTTATTCATCCATGTGACTCTCACTCCCTAGTAAGGATGCGCTATCCTTATTCATCCAACTCATATTAGCCGCTCTGTCACAGTGTTCTCTCACTGCAGTTTTACACGCATTCAAGGTTCCCCGCTAACTGCGCCCCCCTCTGTGCCTTCCTGCTGCCCTTCCTGTTGCTGGAATCTCCTCCCTTCAGTCCTCCATTCCTCCATGCTCCTCGCAGTTTTGTTCGTGTCACAGCTGGCCGGATATCACATCCAGGAGTGCCCTCGAGTAGTGATTCACTTCCTATACCACTTACAGCATGATCGCTTCTGCGCCCTCCTTGCAATGCCGCTCTGCATTCGGCGGCCTTCCACTTCCATCCCTGGCCAATGTGTGTTTGGGATTTTTGTTTTTTGCTAAAGGATCCTCTGTTGCCCAGAGGTAGTGTTTAAGTGGCTTTGCCTGCCCACAGGGTTGGTAAGGGCTTCACACTATGCTTTTTTGTTTCTGAGTTCTAACTGCACATTCTATTGGTCTCAGATGTGCATTCCTCTCCTATATGTCTCATTTTAAATGTTCACTTATATAAATTTGTGTGTCATTCATGCTGATATTTTTCAAAAAGCATTTTAGCAGTGTATATCCATCTGTGAGCTTTCCATAATTTTTCTAGGCTTCCATGATACCATTTCTTGTTATACTACACCAGGGGAGTGTCTGTGTTATCTTCATATCAAGCTCCTAGCGCCCCTTATCTCTTGGGGTAGTATTCAATTGTATTTCCTTCCCATTTGGTTGGTTTAGAAAACTCTGCAAATATACATCCGTATATACAGGATTTTGTCTGTCTACATTCTGAATCTTCCACATGTATTACCTTGTATGTATTGTCTATTTATGTGATAATTTTATCAATGCTGCTTTCAAGCCGCTATTGTGCTACTTCTTCATAGCATTTTACTATTGTTTGTCACATTCATATTTTGCTATTTCACCACATCTTATATCTTTTCTTGTTATACTACACCAGGGGAGTGTCTATGCTATGTTGACATTAAGTTCCTAGCGCCCCCTTATCTCTTGGGGTAGTATTCAGTTGCATTTCCTTCTATATGGTTGGTTTAGAATACCCTGCAAGTATACATCAGTATATCCAGCATTTTGGCTGTCTATATTTTGAATCTTCCACAAGCGTTATTGTCCATTTATGTGATCATTTTTATCGACACTGCTTGCAAACCGCTATTGTGACACTTTTTTATAGCATTTTGTTATTGTTTGTCACATCCATATTCCCCTATTTCACCACATTTTAGTAATATACGGCCTTATTAAATTGCGATTCGGTCAAGTGAATAAGGCTCTATATAAGCACATAGCATATTTTTTTTGCAGAAGTTTTTAGTTCGTGAAGACCTTGCTTTTGGATAGAAGTTTACAACCTAAAAACTTCGGTAAAAGAAATATGTTCTGTGCTTATATAGAGCCCTATTCAATTGGCCGAATCACAATTTAATAAGGCTGATAATGTTCCATTACATGTGACTTCCAATGTACAATGTACTACAAGGAAATGTCTCATCTATTACTCTGTACATATTGTCCATTTAAATGGCCCTTTAGTCAATTATGCCTTCAGGGCTCTTGCTCAGTTGGTTCCATACCACTGTTCTACAAGTTTTCGCTAAGTTATGCACCTTTGCATTGCATTTGCATTGCATGTGCTTAGTTTATTGCACTGTCAGATTCTCAGCTCCCACTCAGATATGTTGCCACCCTCCACTACGCACACCTTATGCCCCAAAGTATGGCTTTTCTGCACCCCCCCCCCCCCATTAGGCAATTTTTTAGATACTTTGCAACAAGCACCATTTTTGCATCACTTGATCCATGCCACCCGTGGACACGACCTAACTCCACCTCTATTTTACTCTCCAGTCAGTTACATGCAATATTCCAGACACCTTTCCCAATTCAGCCAGTTTTTCCCCTGACATTATGTATATTTGGGTTTCTCCCTTGCACTTTGGCTCCCGCTTCCTGTCCTCCCGATCGTTCTGTTCTATTCGGTTTTATTTTCATTAGTCTTTCTAGTACTCACACCTTTTTCACCCAGTCTGTATTTAATTCTTCTCAGACCCCATCTTAGTCGCTTCTGTCCTTTTTTCACCTTTTTCAGCATTTCCACTAATTATTCCGACATCCTGCCCTTCCAGACATTCAACCAAATTGCTGAATCTCAACACAGCATCTGCTTACGTCAGCTTGACTCTGACGAAACGCCCGGGGGATTGAGGTCTGAGGAGCAGTGTGTCCACTCTATCCAGATTGCCAGGCTTGTCACTTTGCATTTTATTGTTTTTTTTCCTTTCATAGTGTTTGGGTATTTTTTTGCAGTCTGTATTTTTCATATCTTTATCGCTCCCCTCATACTCTGCAGTAAGAGTATAGAGGATCGATATGCTGTCCCTTTCTCTCCTGCTTTTGAGTTCCATTCATTAAGGGGGGAGACCTGGTGGACATGTGATTGATGGGTTCTTGTGTTGTCTTTGCTCCTTATGGTTCTTCTTTTCCTGTTTTTCTGCTTTTCTGCTCTCTACCCTATTGTTTTTTCTCATGTTTTTTATTATTTTTGCTTATGCAGGTGTTATGAACCTTGTTTATGTTTCTCTTGTGATATTATTATTCTCTCAATTGTTGCAATGCTCCCTGCTTCTGAGGTTTTCCCACATCTCTCATGTTACTTCCCATGGTTACCTATACTGTGTATTTTAGTGACACCACTGTGCTACTATGCTGCACACTTACTATGTTTATGCCCCCTGTTTTGTGTGAACTACGCTGTTCTCTTACTCAGCATTCAGCTTTCTCTGTGTTTCTCAAATTCTCCTCTATCTTGATTCTCCCAGTGTATTACCATTATTGCTTGCTCACTTATTGTCTCACAATGTACGACTAGTATCAATCAATCTATTTGAACCCAAGTTCATTTGATATGTGCCAGCCTTACATTGCAGCCTTAGTCATACAAAAGAAACCTTCTTGGTTTACATACCAAATGTACCATTTTACCATACTATCGGGACTTCGATCCCATCTTCCAAGTCGCTAACCATCAATCATTTTCAGTCTCTCACCATCGACCACCAGGCTACCATGGAAGATTCATAGCCGCACAAATTTCACATATAGACAATCAATTTAACACGTATATTCTCAGATAAATTATCCCTCTCTGGATGCTATTCAAGATCTAAAATGGTCAACCAAGCAACCTCAGGTGCTGAGAACTTCCCTTAACAAGCCATATTTTCACCATCACTTCCCCCCTCCATTTCATAATCAACTACTAGGTCACCTGAATTATGCCACTTATAATCTCCCTCAAGGTAGAGCATTTGTCAGCAATTTACTAACCAAACTCACTCGAAGGTCAATGTTCCAATCAACCTTTCATCTTCGAAGTCCAAACCATCGCCAATGTTACCTTGTAGGTCATGTTTTCCCCTCACTGTAATGGAAGACTATTCATGTTAC